>JARGSG010000227.1:0-567088 GCA_030374805.1 Gracilaria gracilis | reverse complement strand
GTAGAAACGTGTTGGAGTCCCACGGGGCTCTGCATGTTTTGCCGGCGCCGAAGAAGGTTATGCAGAGCCCGAAACAGGGCGATCCGTCCCCTCTTCTGCAGAACAAAGTCGATCTTCTCGCAAAGCAGCTCTCCCAGCTTACACTGATGATGAAGAAGACCCAGGCTCCACCTCAGAGGATCTGAAGACGATCGCCAGCGCACTTGTGCCTACTGTCGTCAACTAGGGCACTGGGTGACGCGCTGTAGTCTCCATCCGCCACCGCAATACCCGTTGCGGCAAGATGAGTGTCGCAATCGCCACCTGCTGGTCTCGTGACCCCGCTTACGATCGCCGGGCCCCCGTTGGAGCTCCTCGTAGTGAGTCGGTAGCCGAAGACCGTTTCAGACAGAGCAATAGCGGTGGCCAGCAGGCTGGGCAGCCAAGTCAAGTCTCCGTTGGGACTGAGGGGCTACGATGCTGATGACGAGGTGGTGGCAGCCACTAAGCGCACCGCCGAGGGCGTTCCTCTCCCGAAGCAGCAAAGAACCGCCGACCACATTGGCATTCAGTCGTTGCTTAACCCGTCGCAGCCGGCTCTAAGGAAGCAACTTGGCCGTTTTAGGCCGACAGGAGCCCCAAGACCCTCTCAGAAGGCCCGGAAGCCGGCAGCGAGAAATTCTTCGAATCCGCGCTAAGCTTCAAGAGCCTTTGGGCAAGTACAACTTGCTGGAGGAGTTAGCCAACGCGCCAACTGGTCTCACTTTTGGGTCAGCTGGTTCGTGGCGATGCTGATGATGCCAAGAAGGGACATTCGCCGCATCTTGTCTGGCAAGGCCTCTCCGTGTCAAGTAACGTTCGCAGAGATGTCTATGAAGGGAGAATGCCTCAAAGTGGTCCCAGTGAAGGAGTATGGGACTCCCGCACAGGCTCTGCTAAATTCCGGGGCAAACCTTAATCTGATGTCTTCTGAGCTGGGCGAGAAGCTTTCGTTGAGTCCCAAGCCCACTGATCGTCAGATTCACGTGGCAAACGGCGACGTCGCTCTGGTTTGCGGCACGCTGCGTGATGTCCCCGTCATTTTCGATTCTGTGAGAGTCCCGCTCGAATTTCTGGTCATCGGAAGGCCCCCATTTGACCTCATCATTGGCTTTACCACCTCGGAGGCGATGCAAGCCTGCATCGACATCAGCTCGCGGGAGGTGAAGATGGTATATGAGGGCTCGCCAATCCTACTCGGACTAGATTACGAGCGCGCTGGGATCGACGAGTTTGTGCCAATTTCTGGCACATATACTGAGGACATTACATCAGATTCCGATGAAGAGAGGTATGACTTTCCCTCCGAAGAAGATACTCTGTTCGCCTCGATTGAGGAGGACGAGGTTTTCTTCGACGAACACGCTTTGGGCCCAGAAGTGACCCTCGTCACGTTGGAAGGTGATCGCCCAACAATGGACCCAGATGGGCCTTGCGACTCTGATCATGACAATCAAGAAGAGCAAGTCGGTGACACTGGTCAAGATCCCGAGTCCCGAGCCGCGGAGTTGGTTGGTTTGCGTCAGGTTGGTGCTCGTGCTCCGCCTCCGCCACCCATGACAACCGAAGAACGTGTCCTCGAACAATCGCGTGATGTCGCTGTCAACGAGAACAGGCGCTACGAGGACGCAGAAGCTACAGACGATGAAGATGATTCTGACGAAGAAGATGAAGATGAAAATGAAGATGAAGATGAAGATGAAGATGAAGATGAAGATGAAGATGAAAATGAAGATGGAGATGAAGATGAAGATGATGAAGATACCGAAGACGAAGTGGGTGAGGTTAACCCAGTCTTGCACGTGCCGTTTGAGACATACCCGGTTGTGTTCGAGGAACCTGGTCTGACTATTCCGATCCGCGACGAGGTTCTTCTTCTCCCACGCCGAGATGAGGAGGAGCCAGATCGCCAAGACTTTCTCTACATCAAGGTCAGAAGGCGTCACTTAGTTCATCCCGGTGCCCCCTTTCTTTCAGTCACGACGGACGGTTTGCCTTTCGGGGCTGAAGGTGAGCTCCCCCAGGATGATTTTGGGGCATGAACATCTACTTCTCACAGAATCAGATATCGGCCCCAGTTGAGTACCACATCCCTGGAGGAAAGGGAGCTTCCAGTGGTTTTCGAGATTTCATTGGAGCTCAGAACGGATTTCAGACTTCTAAGGACGGCCCTGCTTCACCCAGTCAAGGACAGGACGGAAGAAGAACCCCTGCAGTGCCCCATGGTCTTGTGCTTGCCTCTGAGAGTGATGCCTGCGTAGCACACGAGGTGGAGTACCCTCTTCAGGACACCATCGCCTGTGATGACCATGGGCGCGCCTTCGAACGCCGAGACTTTCCCCCAGACACCGACCAGAAGCAGGTCATTCTTGATCGTTTGTCGCATTTCTCCAGGACAGTTCAGCAGAAGCTTTTGTCGATTCTCTTTTCCACTGCCGATATCAAGACGTAGAGGTCAATAAATTTTCTTATCGACACCTCCTCTGAAGTTGCAGAATGCCAAGTAGGCATCTCTATTACAACATGATAAAACTAATAGAATGAATTGGGCTAGATTAAAGCATGCTCGGAAACATCGAAAACAGGGTTGAGTTGTTCGGTCTGATGAATAGAAGCTTAACTTCGATGGACCTGATGGCTTTGCATTTTATTGGCATGATCGGCCAAAAAAAACGGATGATGTCTACACGTAAAAAAACGGACTAATTAGGGGTTGGGGTTGCTTTACTAAAGTTGTTGCGGATTAATCGGCCGTACTAAAGCTTAATCAAGATTTGGAGAACTATTTCACTATAATATAGAACTACTTGTTTTCATTTGAGTAACAGAATTGTATAGAACGGTCGGCGTTTCGGCAAGATAATGCTAGTAAAATGTGCGGTGCCACAATGGAATAAAATTGAGCGCACCACGTGTAAGAACTGTATTCCAAGCATGAAAGAGCGCTGTGATACCGTCTTAGAAACAGAGGGAATGTAAACACACTACTAGATTGTTGGTAGAACTCCCAACTGTGCACCCTGTCGTAAACAGATTTCCGGTTTTTGGTAACCGTTTTAAAGAAACATAGCTTTCTATAAGAGCTTTTAAACTTTTGTTTCCTCTTTTGTACTCTGTTCTATACAGTTTTTATGAGTAGAAACGTTCGAACATCAGCGACGAAAACTTTTTACCTAAACTAGAATTACTGGGGTATCGTATAGGAGTTTCGCGCACTGTAGATCTTTATTTAAGAAAATTTTGGGTTATTTTTGTAAAGAGGTCGCGTTTGCAACAACATGCTTTCTAATTAAACAGGCCTTATATGTAATCTCGCCTGGATTTCAAAATAGGCCAGAGAATAAGGGCATCTCCAATGAGTAGAGCTTTGCTCCAGTTAGTATGTTTCTAGAGAGTTCGTCGCTAATAATGGAAACAAGAATGGTGTTTTAAAAAACAACCAAATCTTCGAAAACCTACTGTACTACTTCAAAAAAAACTGAATACAAACCAATTTTAAAATTAACCTAGGCGAATATTCAAAATAACGCCAACACAGTAGGTGCACAACTACATTTCATTCTTAGTAAAGACCCGGGACTTTCCAAGAACATTTAATATTTCACGGAGATTATAAAACACTACATTCCCTATCATCCCCTACTGTCAACCAAACATTATATTCACGCTCTCTAACGATATGATCACTGCTGCGCTTCGAATGCCTCTAAATATTGCTGCTCAACGCGCATGAAAAATAAACTGGCACTCTACACCGGATGGTGCCACTGACAAAGAAACAAATTCTAACAGTCCTGTTTTTTATTCCTTCTAACAAAACGCAGGCAATCAAAACATCCTTATTATAACCCATTTTACCAGTGTTCAGTTCGAAAAAATGTATGGTTTTCTTGTTGGTCACTGTGAACCAAAGAAAAACAAGTTTATTGGAACAAGATTAGGACGTCAAGTACGCCTCCAGGTCTAACAGCAAGTTCAGTATGCAACTCGGGTTTCCGTAGCGACAAGTCTGCGTAGCGAACCACAGGCCGTCACGGACACCGGCGGAGTAGCTCCACGGCGACAACGTCAGCGCGTCACGGACCTCGCGTGACACGTGGCGAATTACACAGGCGAGGGCCAATAGGAGATCGCCACATCGGTACATCATTCCTTCGGCGAATGGGTTTGCGGCGGGCGCGTCGGAGCCACCAATGACGGACTTTTCGACCCTGCTGGGGCTCTCGACAGCCTCCAAGTTAAAGACAGGGGCGTTGAAAACGGAGTTGCAGCAGGAACAGGTGAAAACGGGAGACGACATCGCGGATGATGGAAGAAGCCGGAGACGCCGGTTCCAACCGCCGCCCGATAAGGTTAGGTAGAGAGTTGCGAGGCTTTTCAGCCTCAAATTAGTCGTAGTTGCGTTAGAGGCCGACAATCACGGTAAGCAAACTGGTTACCCCCCACTCGGACGACTTGTCATGGGTAAGTCGACACCTCATTCTGGTGCAGTAGTTGTCTATAAAAGGGCCGGAGTGGTCGCATCTCGACCAACTCTGGCCAGACCACTTCCCCTTTCACAACGACCCCCCGTCTTCCTTCACAGCAAACTCTGTCTTGCTTCCCCCTGTCGTTCTCTCCCTCCCTTCAACCTTTCCTTTTCCCTTGGTGGCTTGGTCTCCCGCCCTCTTCCGACAAGAGCCTGAAAAGCACTACCCCCTTCTTGGATCGGTCTTGTGCTCCTGCTTTAGAAATGTCGCTCCCCGCAGGTGATCCAAGTTCGGTCCTGCGAGAGGGAGCTTCTGCTTTTGTGTTGTCGTTTCGTGTCAGTTTCCGCCCGCACCAGACCTATAGTTTTGGTCGTGCTGTGGCTTACGATTGCTACACGTTTCAGCTCCATCGTCGATACTTTGCACAGTTTGTGTGTTTACTACGGACTCTTGCCTACTACCGCTACACAGCGTGTTGGGCTGGTACTCTCGAGAGGCCTTTTTGTTGTGTCCCCTTTGCATTGTGTTTATGTCCCCCCGTCCTTGGGTCTGTCATCACCCGCACCGTTTCCACTTTCAAAATGGTGTTCTCATGGTACTCTCGAGGATGGAGTAACGCTATTCCTTCCTCCGGAGTAGTTTCGTCTTTCGACGGTTCCAACGTCGATATCCGCAAGTTCTTTTTCTTCTACGAGAATGTGGCCTCCCGTGGAAAGACTGATGAAGAACGTGCAATTCAATTTCTAGGAGTTTTCGAAGAAGAGGCCTTTGAGTTCCATTACGAACATTTTTCGTCCGATGGTGTCCTCAGCAATGCCGCATTCGACTTTGCCGCCGTGAAGCTCGCGTTTTTGGATAAATTTGGCATCGAGGAAGAGCCTGAGGAACATATTCGTCCGGCGACATCCGCGAGTCTGGACTATGGAGACCTCCATGGTTCCCTCAAGAAGATGGATGCAACTTTCGAGAAAGCCGGGTTCAATTCGAAGGCCCGGTTTGGTCTCCTCCGCCGTGCCGTCATGGAGTACGCCGACCTCGCACAATTCGTTGTGTTTCGCGGCTCTCACGACTACAAGTCATTGAAGGCACTGGTGAAGGACTTTGTGACCGTTAGAAACGTGTTGGAGTCCCACGGGGCTCTGCATGTCTTGCCGGCGCCGAAGAAGGTTATGCAGAGCCCGAAACAGGGCGATCCGTCCCCTCTTCTGCAGAACAAAGTCGATCTTCTCGCAAAGCAGCTCTCCCAGCTTACACTGATGATGAAGAAGACCCAGGCTCCACCTCAGAGGACTGAAGACGATCGCCAGCGCACTTGTGCCTACTGTCGTCAACTAGGGCACTGGGTGACGCGCTGTAGTCTCCATCCGCACCGCAATACCCGTTGCGGCAAGATGAGTGTCGCAATCGCCACCTGCTGGTCTCGTGACCCCGCTTACGATCGCCGGGCCCCCGTTGGAGCTCCTCGTAGTGAGTCGGTAGCCGAAGACCGTTTCAGACAGAGCAATAGCGGTGGCCAGCAGGCTGGGCAGCCAAGTCAAGTCTCCGTTGGGACTGAGGGCTACGATGCTGATGACGAGGTGGTGGCAGCCACTAAGCGCACCGCCGAGGGCGTTCCTCTCCCGAAGCAGCAAAGAACCGCCGACCACATTGGCATTCAGTCGTTGCTTAACCCGTCGCAGCCGGCTCTAAGGAAGCAACTTGGCCGTTTTAGGCCGACAGGAGCCCCAAGACCCTCTCAGAAGGCCCGGAAGCCGGCAGCGAGAAATTCTTCGAATCGCGCTAAGCTTCAAGAGCCTTTTGGCAAGTACAACTTGCTGGAGGAGTTAGCCAACGCGCCAACTGGTCTCACTTTTGGTCAGCTGGTTCGTGGCGATGCTGATGATGCCAAGAAGGACATTCGCCGCATCTTGTCTGGCAAGGCCTCTCCGTGTCAAGTAACGTTCGCAGAGATGTCTATGAAGGGAGAATGCCTCAAAGTGGTCCCAGTGAAGGAGTATGGGACTCCCGCACAGGCTCTGCTAAATTCCGGGGCAAACCTTAATCTGATGTCTTCTGAGCTGGGCGAGAAGCTTTCGTTGAGTCCCAAGCCCACTGATCGTCAGATTCACGTGGCAAACGGCGACGTCGCTCTGGTTTGCGGCACGCTGCGTGATGTCCCCGTCATTTTCGATTCTGTGAGAGTCCCGCTCGAATTTCTGGTCATCGGAAGGCCCCCATTTGACCTCATCATTGGCTTTACCACCTCGGAGGCGATGCAAGCCTGCATCGACATCAGCACGCAGGAGGTGAAGATGGTATATGAGGGCTCGCCAATCCTACTCGGACTAGATTACGAGCGCACTGGGATCGACGAGTTTGTGCCAATTTCTGGCACAGATACTGAGGACGTTACATCAGATTCCGATGAAGAGAGGTATGACTTTCCCTCCGAAGGAGATACTCTGTTCGCCTCGATTGAGGAGGACGAGGTTTTCTTCGACGAACACGCTTTGGGCCCAGAGGTGACCCTCGTCACGTTGGAAGGTGATCGCCCAACAATGAACCCAGATGGGCCTTGCGACTCTGATCATGACAATCAAGAAGAGCAAGTCGGTGACACTGGTCAAGATCCCGAGTCCCGAGCCGCGGAGTTGGTTGGTTTGCGTCAGGTTGGTGCTCGTGCTCCGCCTCCGCCACCCATGACAACCAAAGAACGTGTCCTGGAACAATCGCGTGATCTCGCTATCAACGAAAACAGGCGCTACGAGGACGCAGAAGCTACAGACGATGAAGATGAGTCTGACGAAGAAGATGAAGATGAAAATGAAGATGAAGATGGCAGACCGAAATGGACGAGGACGACCGGGACAAAACGACGTTCACGTCGCACATGGGACTGTACCGTTATCGGAGAACGCCGTTCGAACTCAAGAACGCACGGGCTACTTTCCACCGTGCTCTCGATATCATACTTTCAAGGGTGAAATGGCAGAACGCACTGGTATACCTTGATGACGTAATCATCTATTCCCAGACGGTTGAAGAGCATTATGACCTTGTGCGGACCATACTGCATATGCTTCGTTCGGCTGGTGTTACTCTGCGACTGGACAAGTGCTACTTCTTTAGTGGCACGGTGGACTATCTAGGCCACATTATCCGACCGGGCAAGCCACAAGTGTCTCTTAGGACACAAAACGCTATCAAGCAGACTAGACCGCGTACGACACGGACGGAGCTCCGATCGTTCTTGGGGCTCTGTAACGTCTTCCGCCGGGTCGTCGCGAACTTCGCCCGAATTGCGGCTCCACTGAACCACAAGTTGGAAAAGGGGCAACCCACGAAGTTCGAGACATTAACCGATACGGAATACGAAGTCTTCCACGAGTTACGCCAGAGACTGATACGCCCGCCCTTTTTAGCCATTCTCCGTCAAGGGTACCCGTACGTTCTGGATACGGATGCATGCGACTGACAGGTAGGATGCACCCTGCTACAGAAGCAACTGGACGTAGGCTTATTACCCATCGGTTACTGGAGCCACTCTCTATCCAAGACCGGACGGCAATACTCAACTACCGAACGGGAATGCCTTGCGGTCGTCTGGGCCATACTGCACCTCCGTCTGTACCTGGAAGGTCAGAGGTTCACAGTCCGAACGGATCACCACTCCTTGAGGTGGATACTGAACCTTGCAGACGCTTAAGGACGACTGGCTAGGTGGCGGTTGCGACTCATGGAGTACGACTTCGATGTCGTCCACCGCCCGGGTATCAAGCACCAAGCGGCTGATGCCCTTTCTCGGATCCAGACGGAAGGCAAAGTCGATGCCCCACTGGACAAGGAGGTCCCCTGCTTGCTAGTGAATGACCGTACGGATGATGGCTACCTCATCACCAACATTACCGTTGACGGTGAGGAGTACAGTGACGTTTGCGTCGACTGGCCAACGCCCGAACGGAAATCTGCTAACATACCCGAGGTGCTTGCTGTCAGCTCGGAGGAAAGCAATATCGTTCCGGTCACGGTCGAAGAGCTGGTACGAGCTCAAGCAGATGACCCTTTCTGTGAGTCCGCACGGAAAGACATCGGCAACGGTGTCACTCTGTTCGAAATTGACCGAAACGGACTTATCGTGCGCAAAGCCCCACTAAACGGTGCCATTCAGAAGGTCGTACCTGCATCAATGCAGGCAGGCGTCCTCTGCTTGGCACACTACTTCCGTCTGGTCGGCCATCCGGGCTTCACTTGGATGTATGAAAGTCTTCGTCAAGACTTCTACTGGCCGCATATGGAAAATGATGTATTCCAGACCGTACGGGACTGTCGCACATACCCGGCGACTAAGGGGACACAATTCAAGTCGCAGAAGGTGTTGAAGCTGTTCCCCGCCGCCGGTCCGCTGGAATTCGTCGCGATGGACATCGTCGGTCCATTCACGAAGTCCGTAAACGGTTACCAGTACATACTGGTTATAACCGATCGGTTTAGTAAGATAGCTCGTTCTATCCCCATGCGGTCAACCACAGCTCCTGCAGTGGCGAAGGCCTTCCTGGAGAACTGGGTTTATCCGTACGGAATCCCCAACTATCTGCTAACCGATTACGAACCACAATTCGTCTCCAAGTTCTTTGAGACTTTATGCACGGCTTTGGGACCCAAACACGTACTAACGACCGCGTACCATCCGCAGACGAATGGTCAGGCCGAACGGTGTAACAAGACACTCGTGGAAAGGTTAGGCCACTACGTAGCGGATCACCAGAACACTTGGCACGCATATTTTCAACCACTTACGTACGGCGACAACCTACAGGTCCATCGGTCTCTTGTCACCGCACCGTTCGATGTTGCGTTAACGCGCAAACCCCCAAGCGTCCTGTTGGAGGAACCCAGTACGCCCTTGGACCCCACTACGCCCACACAGCCCACGGCCGCTCGGTTAAAACAATATACGCTCAAACTCCTACAGGCCACGCTGCAGACCGCTCGGACTAAATTAACCCGTGCCCAACAACGCTATAAAGAAAAATTCGATAAGTCCGTACGGTACACGCCTAGCTATACACCCGGAGAAGAAGTTTTTGTTGACCGACTGGAGTACAGAACACGGAGGAGGACCTTACGGATCAGGAACGTACGTATCGGAAGCTATTACCGAGGAGGGTTGGCCCGTTTAGGGTTGTATCCGCAACGACGCTACAGTCACCCTGAACGAAGACGGTATTCACAACACTGTCAGTATTGACAGAGTGACAAAAGTCCCAACTGCAAATCGAACAACCACACCGGTTACTTCCAAACGGACACGCAGCACCGTTGCTGCCCACCCTGAAGGACCGTACGCAGACGAAACCGTCAACAGCCAAGCTACCCCAACGCCCGGAACAGTTCCGGGCGTGGTAGAACCCGTCGTCGACCATCGCGACACCCCGAACGGACAAGAATACCGCGTACGATGTCACGGATACCTTACCGATCAGGATACTTTCGAACCGCCGCAACCCATCCCCCAACACTTCATCGCACGCTGTTGGTGTCGCCGAAACCTTTCGGTAGCGGCCACACCTTAAGGAAGGAGAAAGGCGCAGATCGGAGATCCGAAATCGTACTTACTGGCACGCAAGCGGTGAACCGTGACGGGAAACCAAAAGGCGCCGCCACTAGGTTATCATTGGGCAGCAAACGGCCACCAACGAACGCCTATTGGCCAATTACTTTTCGATTTTTACAAAACGCCGCCTTCTAGAAACCTGCACACGCAGAACAACATGCTATTAGCCCACAGTTCATCACAAACAATCACAAGTCTACTTAGGAGAAAGAAGCTACAAGCACGCACGGCTAAATAAGTAGTCTTCTTCCAACCGGGCTTCGTAATACCGTGCCCACGAGTACCCCACGGAGAGGTACTACAGCCCGCAGCGGAACCACCACGCGAGCCCGAACCAGTCTTCGTCGGCTGGAACGCCGAGGCGGTCCCAGGCCACGGCGAAGTGGCCACGACCTTCTTCTTTCCACCCGACTTACTGCCCGATTGGCTTGCGGGCGCACTCGCCGGCTTTATGAGGTTCTCTTCAACCGTGACGGTCTCCTTGCCCTCTTGATCTCCGCCTGAAGATGACATGGGAACATCCCCGACGGCCTGCGCTACCTCCTCCTGCGGAGTGTCGCCTTCGGGAGCCGCTTTCGTACCGCTCGGACCTGCACCGTCACCGGACTGGCCTTCACTTTCAGGCTCTTCCCCGGGCGGAACATAGGGCGCAATCAGCTCGACGCCCTTAAAGAAGAACTTCGCCGCTTGGCGCATGTTCTTAATGACATGGTTGACGATGCGCTCCGCATCGACTTGTTGCGCTATGCTCTCATAGGATTTGGTCACCAGCTCCTCCAATGGGGGCGCGAACGTCGACATCGGCGCTCCATCCACACGGGGCGCCATACCCCGACCAGCTGTCACGGACTTCTCGTAAGACGCCAGGACCAATAAAGAGTTGGCCCGGAGGTAACCGAGCAGGTTAAGCTGCGCCTGAGTCTGCTCACGGGGAGCAGTCTCGGCGTCGACCGCACGGCGCATCCATGCTCGGGCCGCCAACAGGGCGTCCTGAAGCGTCGCAGGCTCCTCTTCCCGAACGGAATACAAGCCGCCTGGAGAGCCACGAAGGCCTTGTGCGTATAACCGTCCGAATGCGGGCTGGCGCCGTCCTCAATGGCGAAACCGGATTTGTCCCGAGACTTCCGACCGGATCTTGCCTGTACTTTTGCATCCACAACGGCCTTCGCCTCAACGGATGTAACCATCGGAGTCGGCAGTGGCGCCAAGTCCTCGAAGTTTTGCGCCATGAACCCATGCGGGAAGAAGTCCGGAACGGTTTTGAAGGGCCAGGGGGAAGACTCTCCGGACCCTTCAGGACAGGAGTGATCGGCGTCGCTACCGATCCTGTCGAAGGCATCGCCGGGAACGTATTGGAGTAGTAGTCGTACCACAAGAACCCCGGAGAGTGTTGTCCCAATCGGTCTCCAACGAGTATTGCAGCAGCTTCTCACCGATTTGCGGAGAAAACACGGTGCCAGGGAGAACGTTCTGGAGTCCCATATCGGCCAGGATCGATACCAGTTTGTACGGCATCGGAAACAACCGCCCATACTTGGTTTGACCGTCTTTATGGTATAGAAGATCGTCTCCCGCACGGGTGAAGACCTCGATACTTTAGTGCGCCGCCTGGAGAATCGCCATGAAGGCCATCACTGCCCACTCGGCGTATACGACCTGACGGACAACACCCTGTATGGGTGAACCTTTGAGGAGCTCTTCTGATTGGTAAGCCAACATGGACGGAGGCGGTACGGATAAGTTGCGGGACACATAGAGGCTGGTCCACACTTAGTTTATGTAGCAATACAAGTCCGATTGGCGATTAGTAGGAACGTCGAAGAACTCGGCGTTATGCCAACTGTACAGGAAACCATGGGACGCTCGGATTCTCGCCTCCGTTGCGGCATTACTTCCCCACCGTTGACGTTCCAGCCAGTAAAACTTGTCGTACGGCGGTTGGAACATCACCAACCCGAGCGGATTCATGTCCTTCTCGGATGAGCAACAATGAAACAAACGCTGCAACGCCTCGTGAAAGATCTTCTCCTACGGACATCGAAGGTATAACACATCGCTTCGCCCGTAGGTCTGTTCGCTCTTCCGTCCAGTTACACCGGGCAGGTGGTTCCAGCGGGCTTTGAAGTGCAACGCTTTTTTTGAGGGATTCCCGCGACTTAGTTATTTTTCCGACATGTCAGCTAGGTTAATTATGACGACATACGATGGCCACGTTGGTGGATGGGACACGTGGGACACGGCAGAGTCCAAGAGGTTGGCACAGCATTGCTGGTAGTTATGGACCCTTTATGGGAGTATTCTAGATTATTGTAGTATATGCCGTACTGTACGGGAGGTTAGCTACACCCTGTATAGTATCGGGGCAACTGGGCCCCGCCACTAAGTAAATCTCCCCAACCAGGGTTGGCTCCAGACTCTTCGCCTTCGGCGGTATTTAACTCCTCCTCGGAGGGATATCCCGTAGCATACGGACCGTCTATCTGCCCTGCGTCAACCAAACGAACCCAATTGTGTGAGTATTACATCGCTATTTGTCGCGTTCGCCTTGTATAAGGATTTGCCCGGCTTCTTCGTCCCTCTCCGTTACTCTCATGACTTCCCTTTTCTTCTTTCCCCTTTTCTTGGTTGTTCTCCGCGACCCGGGGCTCGTGCTGACACCTGTCTACACTTGCCATCCCTGTGGAACACCGCCTCATCTGAGGATACGCAAGCACCGTTTACACGGATTCCAGCTTCTGGTTTACCTTCCTACGCCTGGCGTGATGGGTGGCCTCGGTCTTACAAACCGACTCCGTCGTATCATCCCCGAAGGGGCTTTGCTACTGTGCTGCCTCGCCTGCGAAAGATCCCGAACGTCTTCGTGGTTCTTTCCTCATTGGGGCATTGCACTATACGCTTGCCAAGCTTCGAGGCTTGTCCATTTCGGCTTGCAATCGCCATATCCCGCATCAGTAGTGCCGTCAGAATCGACGCAAAACGTTCGCCGTCGAAAAATCCCTTCTGGACGTATTCCGAGACGGATAGCGGGACCTGCTTCCTCCGGCGAGGAGCGGTAAAATCGCGACGGAAACGATGATCATACTTCTGACCAGATAACGGAACCGAACGGAAAGGTGTCGACGGTGTATCAGAGGCGCTCGGGTTTGGCTTCATTGCGTGCGAGGGGTTGGATACGAAGTGAACTGTTTCGGGCATGTCGCCGCTTGGCTTGCGCTCTTATAGAGGGAGTTGAATATGACAACGCGGTACTTGAAGTATCACTGACCGTTTGGAATCGCCAAGACGCCTATGTAGTTGTACAGGCGCCGCGTGGACGAAATTTCTGTGCTGATTGATTTAATTTTTATTGGGGGATCAGGAACTGACGTTCTGCCGGCCCCCCACACAAGCTACACTCGCTTCGTCGTCGCGTCGCTTCGCGCCCAATTCGTACCCCCATACCCTACCCCGGCAACATCCCGTGCCCGTATGGTCGTGGCGAATGCTGGCGGTTCTTCGACAGTCAGTTCGCCCACAATGAAGATCACCGCTTCGGAAACGACGTACCTGTACAACCGGACGCTCGACCGCCAGGGTACCAGCCGCCGGACGTTCTCCTCCGAGACGGACGGTACGCGCCGATTCTGACACTCGCTCGCCTTCGCAGCAAGCCAGCATCTGTCCACTCGTACTTATCACGGTGAAGGACCTCCGAGGGATCCATTCGTAAAATGTGTGCTGCAGGCAACTTGGGAAAATTGGGCGTGGCTTCGCCCTGTCCTTCCGGGCAAGCTTTCCGAAAGCGGATGGTACGGCTCCCAAGTCAACGTACGGATTCGGCGCCCGCTTGGTGCACGTTACCGAATGGATGATGCTAAACGTACACCTCGCAGTCGGCGGAGCTGAAAACTTGATGGCACTGCCAGGTGCGCTCCGTATGGTGACTTTCATGGACGCCCCATGACAGACGTATACATCCGATCGGACTTGCAGACTGTCACGCTTCGAAAAGAGAATGGAGTATAATAAGCAATGTCAAAGGTTACGGAAGCCAGTCTCGTTCTGCCCTATCGTGATGGAAAGCACGAGCAAGCAGCAAAACAAAACATAAATCACATCTGTGCTTTATTTGTGAGCACCTATCGACCATGGATAAAGAGAACAGATCCTCAAATGTAAGTGAACTAGAAAGAGACGAGAAAAGATTGTTTACGTAGCAATTTGTTTTGTAGCGAGGCTTTTCCCGCAACCCCTCCTGCTCCTAGTATCTTTTGAAACCCCCCCGTTGGTCATCAGTCATGTACGCTGATACAGTAAAAGTGACGGTGGTATTGCAGAACACCGTTGTTTTACAAGAGTACGATAGAGATTACAGACACGGGACTACAATAAGAGATAGTGTCATTCTTTTGAATGCATATTTTACTACGTACTGACTTTGAATATTCTTGAGACTTGTGCACCCCTGACCTCTCTAGCCTTCATGTAGTTCATATGAGTGATTGTCATATAACCAAAGGAAACTGTTCGAAATTCTTTTGATCGAGAGAGGTAGTGGCCACGCTGAGACAAAGGTAAGGTTGCAAGCAAGTTAGGATATTTCTTTAACGTGCTGGGGTGTTCGCATTGCGCGTAAGAAACCAGCGAAAAACATATCCAACTGTTGCCACGAGTATTGAGATTTTCCATTCTATGCAAGGGAAGGCCAGATATAGAGTTTAGAGACCATCAGGTGTACGGCTTGAGCGAGATGGGCACCAAAGACGACACCGAGAATGACTTCTGAGGTACCCAGACAGGAACTGCCCTTGCTTCCAGAGCAAGGGCGCACATGTTGCTGTGCATCGTAGGATTTGAAAAAGAGACATTTTCGAATCCTTGAAAATCTGGTTCGAGTATCACGGTCTGTATATTGTGGTGCACCTCGCCTTCCCCCTCAGGTATTGTAAAGTCAGGCACCACTAGGGCAGTAACTCTACCATCTTGGTCACTTGCTACTCTATTACTATTCAGGTTTTACCGCGCGTCGACGTCTACTATTGTACACCTACACGGTCTAGACTAGTTGCGTCTGTGTTCTGCAAATGCTAGTTTTTGGCGAGGGTCGCGCAGAATTTGGCAAGGGTCGTCCAGTAAATTTCTTGGAAAATTACCTTGTGCTGCTTTTCCAAATTTTGCAGAAAATTGCTTGGGTCACCCAGTATTGGTCCGCAGGAAATACTCCGTGGTATTCCAGTCGCGCTAGTTTGCTCTGCCAGGATTACCTGCGCAGGTTTCCACCAAGTGCAGTTTCAGTTTTCACATTGGGTGCACATTGAACGTCTCAATAAGTGGAATACTCGCATCCACCCTATGGAATAGTAGCGCTAGTTCCGATGCTTTTTACTCAACCAGAGTTTCCTTTATTTCTATATATTCACCTATCTGATGCCTATCGTAATCGCTATTCAAATCCCTATTCACTACATTAGCAGAGCTCTATTCAATGGCATCGGCGAGCGTCAACTTCGCCAGGTTCATGCTCGCCAGTACCATTGAACGGCGCTCTGCGCGAGCATTTTCGCAGAGAATTCGAGCCGACCTGCGAACTGCAGTACCGCCATGAGGCGAAGCGCCTCATGGCGATACTGTACTACTCGGTTTGTGCGTCGCATGTCAGTTCACTCATCGCACGTAGCGCTCACCGCCTCGCAAAACGTTCGAAATTAGTTCTACCTGTATTGGGATCGGAAAGGAAGCGAGTTGTCAGTATTTTCAATCTGGAGTGTAGAGTATTACTCTTGTGAGAAACGTACCGAATATCAGAGTAATATCTGTTTCTAAGAAAAAAAAGTCAGTAGTACCACCATGAGCTCCCTGTGTTCAACGGCTAAGAAAATGAAATAAAAAGTTAGATTACTGAAAAACGCAGTTCCCAGACAGAGTAGATCAACAAGACGCACCAATAACATGAACGCATTCAAGAGATTGAGGCACCGTCGACCATCCCCATATTCTCCTAGTCGCCACACGGGCAGCATAAGAAACAATCCTTTACCTGTTAAGCAATGAAATGATGGAAAACATGTCAGAATCAAACCAAGAAGAAACCATCATGCCATGAAAACATAGCCAACTTACCATTAAGAATCACTCGTTCTGCCTCGTGGACGTACCGCACGTGCCCACTATTAGACCAACGTCGTATGCAATCGCATCGAAATCGCTTACCTGTGAATCAATACAATGCCACTTCAAATGTCAGAAACAAAGCAGAAAGTGACCAATCTCGCTTTCCCAAAGTTTAAACTTACCATTACGCAGTCTTCTGTACAAAACCATTTCGCATCGTGCCACATTCCTCGCGCTCTCCAACAACAGTACCTGTGTTCAACGGCGAAGAAGATAAAATAACAAGTTTGAATACTTAGAAACGCGTTTCCCAACATCTATTTCAACAAGACGTACCAAGAACATGAACGCATTCAAGAGATTGAGGCACTGCGACTATAGGAGTATGCGGATGGTCAGCTGTGCCACCGTTGACCATCTGCATAATCGTATAGTCGCAAAACCGGCATCATAAAAAACAATCCTTTACCTGTTTAGCAATGAAATGATGAAGAGCATGTCAGAATCAAGCCAGAAAGAAACCAACCCGCAATGAGAACATAGCCAACTCACCATTCAGAATCGCTCATGCTGCTTCGTACACGTAACGCACTCGCTGACCATTAGACTACGCGCAGATGCATATCGAGAACCGTTTACCTGCGAAGGAATACAATTCCGCTTTAAATGTCAGAAACGAAGCATAAAGTGACCAAACTCGCTTTCCCAAACTTACCATTACGAACTCTTCTGTACAGACCAGTTCCGCATCGTTTCAGAAATATTTGTAGTTTGTTCAGAAGTATGAAGCGTGGAAGAATAACCTTACCAAAGAACCCAAACGTCCGCACCTCAGCAAAAAAAGATTCTCTGAAATGGTTCGTTCAACTTCCTAATCGCATGATGTCCGACGTCATGCGATTAGGAAGTGAAAGAACTGTTTCGGAAAGCATCAATCATGTTTTGCGCACCGCGCCGGGAAACTGAACGAAACGGATCAAATATCGCCTTCGTCGAAGCGCAATGGGAAAACGTAGTCAGCTTCGGGTGAAAATGGGAGAGAACGTCGTTTTCAAACGTACCAGAAGCCAGTGACCTACATCAGCATCAACTGGGAGGCTGGGCCGGACGACGATCCCAGTTCTTGGAGGAGGCGAGGCCACAGAGAATTTTACGCGTCGTCGGCCGAGATCGGACAAGTGTACAGATATATCGTTGTCAATCGACAGAATTATTTTCAGTGGTGGGTAATCAGGGTTGAACCCTGGCGTCAAGGTCGACGTGTCCATGCGTTTCTCTTTTGAACAAAAGCACGTGATTTAAACTCAAATCTATTCTCCACTCCTTCCCCTGTCCTCAGCATCCTCCCCACCGTCCTTCCATCTTCCGCTTCTCTTCCGTGCTTGTTCCCTTCCTCTTCTCTCAGTCCTTTCCTTCCATTATGGTTTACTACTGCAGGCACAAACAGCGCGGTTGTCCGTTCATGGCGCGAGGAGTGTTGCCGCTTCAGAGACACGTCAGTCAGTGCCCTCAACGTCACAAAGCCATTCCATACGGTGAGCACAGCATTCGACGGAGCAAGCGTTTCAAGTTATCTGCCCCACCTCCAAACGTTTCTTCTTCGGAAACCGTTATAGCTCTCTGGCGTACTGCTGAGTCCCTCCCTCCCAAAGAAATGGAGGTCTCCGTTCCACCGGAACCTCCGGAACCAGACCGAATTAAATCGAGTTCTAAACCTCCGTCACTCTCTCCCCCACCCTTTGAAACCTCACTTGGAAACGACTCTACTCCTCCACCTTCTGAAGAGTCGCTCGGCGCTCTTCACATGGATTATCTTACCGTCTGTCTCGCTTCCGTAGCCTCCAACCTTGGTCACCGTGAGGCAGACGAGCTCATTTGTCTTCTTCGGAACTCCGGCTTCTCGTAGAAGCGCTCCAACGAAACCATCACCAGTTCCAAGCGCTGTACGAAACTCAAGAAAGCTATCTTCGAACGATATGCTTCCAACGATGGATTCAAACGAACCTCTATCTCCCCGCAAGGATGTAAGTTCAGCGCCACCCTCTACAGGGGAGACCCAATTGAGACCCTCCTCAAGCAGCTCCAGTTGGCTAACAGCGGAAACACTTTCTTCCATCCTATCCCGCAGACCCACTCCGCGAAAATTTCTCATCCCATGTGCGCAACTCTCGAAAGAGACGCCACCTCCAAGCTAAAGGAAGTGACAATGGGCTCCTTGGATAATAGAATAGTTTGGCATACTCAAGAAATAAGTGTCAGTGAATCTTTCGTAGGTCTTCTGCAGTTGTACACCGATAAGTCTTCAACAACTCTATAGCAAACTTCGGTCACCGCCTATCTCTTTCACCTCGTTTTCCTCAACTTTTCCGACCATCTACGCCGCAAATGTATCCGCGAGGACCTCAAGGTAGTTGCGTACTTCCCTACAGCTCTCGAAGAAGTTTCTTCGTCGCATGCAGATGCCATGCCCTTCATTTCCAACAAATCTCTCCGCGATTCGAGGATGCAGATTCGGCATCACTGCCTTCGTCGTATTCTAGAGCCTATTCTAAACCTTGCATTGAAAGGAATTGAGTTCACCAGGAAAGACAAAGTCCATCGGGTATGCCATCCACTGTTGGCAAGTTACTGCGCAGACATACCTGAAGCAAAGGATATTCTGTCTATTCTTCATGGCACAAAGACCGAACGCCCCTGTCACAGATGCCAGGTGCCACGCTCAGCTTTATCCAGTGATGTGCCTACCTCTTTCTCCTTGCGCACACAGAACCAGACAAAACGACTGAGGGAAACATATTCCGCAGTCTTGAAAAATGCAGAGCAAGAAGACCTTGAACGACGTCCCCGTCGAGCTAGAGACAGAAGAGCTCAGGCAGATTCTCTGATGCGCTCCAACTCCGTATCTCTTACCCCATCTTTTCTAGAAAGCCCTTTCATACTTCGTTTGATCCCAGGACTTTCCCCTTATAGCCTCTTTTCCTTCGAACCGTTGCACAATCTTCATCTTGGCATATCAAAGCTCATTAAAACAGCCACCATTGAGCGACTTCAGTCACACACGCTGTTAACCACCATAGGAACATCTGCACCGCGCTCCTTCCGAACAGTTCGCACGCAACTTCTAAACCATGCAACCACCATCCTCGCCGCCATGAAAAGGGACTTCCTCGCTAGAGGCTTGCACATAGACTTTTCTACACAAGAAAAAGGCAAGTCTCTCCACGGTATATTCACAAAACGATGGTCTACGCGGAATGCTGGAGGCAAAGAACTACAAAGCACTGGACATAGTTTTCCCATTCATAGACGCTTTCTTTGATGCATGTTGTGGAGAACATGAAACAGCACCTATCACAACCATCTTCACACAATACTCAGACTTGGTCGGCGCTATTTTCAGGTACAATCGAGAACCATACTGGAACGAAAGCTCTCTCAGCTCTCCAGGCCCAGATCACAGCCTTCAAACAATGTACGACCAGAACATTATCCGACTTCCACCCCTCTAGACTTGGAACGTTTAAGTTTCATCTTCTTGACCATCTCGTCGAGGATATCAGACGTCTAGAAGGTATCCAATACTACGATGCAGGGATATATGAGCATGCACACCTCTTATTCAAAAGTCATTATCGGCGAACGTCGAGAAGAACGGCAACGGCTGTGCAGGAAACCATTCGCTTTATCGACCATGAAAATGTGAGAAAGAAATGGATTGGTGATAGTCTCCAAGAAGGCATGGCACGCGCACCATACGCTTCCGCAATACCTTCTATTCAACTTCCACGATTTACGAAGAGGGGTCGTTCGATAACCATGGGACAACTTCGACACTACGTTAGGCGGCTCTCCTCATCTTCACTGACGCTATATGATGTTAAGAAGGACCTCCAGGATAATGATATAATCTCCATTCTAGACCATATTAGGGAACAAGTACTTCCACCGTTCCTCAACCTGGTTGAGAAGACGCTCAAAGATAACTCCATATCCCACTTACCGGAGAAAATCCGGATAAAACTCGTGAACTCCGCAGTTGTAAGAGGTGGTGTGGTTCCCGTTCTACGACATTTTGAGGCCTCGTCCAATTCTATCGTCCTAGGTAGAAACAAGTACCTTGTCAACCAAAGGGTGTTTTCCTCTCCAGCTTTCGGACCGAGCAGGAAGCCCAAATTCTCGACCATCTTGGTCAAAGGAGAACAAGGTGCAACATGGGTTGCTCAAGTAGTCGCTCTTCTTCGTGTGTCTGTTTTCGAATACTCGGGCCCTGTTCCAGAAGTGGCATTCGTTCGGTATTTTGAGGTATTGCCTCCCGCAACAGCTTTGGAAAATGTTTTGCAATGCCTATCTTTACGTTGGGCTACAAGTGATGAGCAAAACCACACTGTGCACTTCCCTGACTATTCAAAACTAAAGAGCTCAGAACACCTCACCCCTTGGTATGGAATGGTTCCGGGTTCAGTAATACAGGGAACAGTACATATAGTTCGTTCTAATTATCCAGCCCAGCCATTTTCTTCTACACTCCAATGGTTCCAACATCGATTCTACATCAATAGGTTTTATCATGACCCTGTTCAAAACCCAACTGAACCCGAAGAACCCCGTATAGAAGTAGAACAGTAAAAAGATTCCCAGTCATTCTTCTTGTTCATTGTCACCACGGTAAAATTCTCTCCTCACAGGTGTGCTACTTCCGAGACCCAGCATGTCCATCTTCTTGAGATCCATGTCCCTCTTCTTACACTCTCCGATAAAAAGATCTGTAACTGATCCCAATCTCTTGCTCACATTCTCAACGAAGAGACGTTCACGCAACGTTAGGTATATCTTTCCGCTCGAGGGCATTCGAAACGCTATCCTAGCCTCCCTCATATCATTCCCCAGCACTCCAGTCTATTCATGTGCTGCACTCCCATAGTGATGAAACTCGTTGGAATAACCTCTCTGTACATGTTGCCGGACATCTTGCAACAACTCTTTCAAACAGAGAGGTAATAACTCCGCATACTTCTTCGCGAACTGTTTCTGCCTTTGCCCACCTCTCGTAGATTGAGCAGTAACAAGAGTGACAACCGTCAGAATCCATGCGTCTAAGCCTGCAAGTGTCAGTATCGTGCCATCCACTAATGTCCCTTCCTCTTTATTTTCAACATCATACGCAATGAAGTCCTTCAACACTTCTACGCCTACCGTGTTTCTGAAGAACAAGTCCTGGTCGTTCGTATCCATTTCATCCCCGTCATTCTTAGCCTTCGAATGCTTCAAACGATGAAGCGGTGCCTTCCTCCACCATGACGCGTGGGGGTTCCATTCGCACCAAGTCGCAAGATGTTCTCTTGTGCTTCCCTCAGCTGCTGTTCAACTTCATCGGCATTTTCTTCTATCACTTTCGTTCTTCTCCATATTAGATCATAACCCAACAACAAAAACAATTTATCCCTTGTATTTCTCTTTCGTACCCCCACAACATCACTCATTGTCTGTTTCATTCTCTGCCTTAGAAAAATATCCGCACACACTTCTAATATGCATCTTTCTGTGAGAGAGGCCTGTCTAATTCCTTCCCAACTCACTTCTTTCAACTCACTCTGTACCATAGTCTTCAGCAACGCATTTGCACCCCCTTCAACAGATGGTGTGAACATTCCAAAACTGGCGAGGAGCTCAACAGGATTCTTGGGAGCCATTGCGACACAATCCCCCTCGGTTCGAAATATCCCTTCTCCATTCTCCGTCGCTCCCTCCAATATCTCAGCTCGATTGATCCAATTCCTTGAAGGTTTCTCACCTTCAAAACACAGTTCACTGGTCTCTCTCCCGGCCCAAGTCAACATATTGTGATACACTCCTCGCGCAACCCCTCGAAACGCATCGCTTACAGCGATTTGATGCTCCTTTTGTCAGGTTCGTCCGGGTTCACCGGTACGGGAAGTGTTACTGCCCTTCTGCTTCAATGCACCACGTAAACCTTCAATCACCAGTTCTTTCTCCTCAAGCTTAGTCTTCAATGCTGTGCTTTGCTCTTGCGCAACCTTTACAAGGATTCCCCGTATCATCAAATCCTCCTCCAACTTCTTCACCTTTGCTTTCAATCTATTGATTTCTTTCAGCAAATCTCTGTGGTTTACATAGGACGTGATTTCTTTCTCGACAGTTGCCCTGTCTTCTTCCTCCTCCTGCTCCACTTCATGTACCTCCCTTGTTCCCTGTACTCCATCTACTTCTGTTCTTCGTGGAACAGTAGAGGTTAGAGTCCTCTTCATTGCACGATATACTGGAGGTATTTCATCCCGTGCATTATCCGCATTGTCCACAGTGTCAGCCACACGCCGCTCAGAGTTATCCTCTCTGAGTCTTTTTCGCCCTGACAAATTCGAGTTCCGAGGATTTACCCTTCCCACACGCTGTATGCCGACCCGTCGGGGCTTCAAGGCAACTTAAGATGCCCTTCGCGTCGAAAATGGTGATGGACGTGGAATGGTTGTGGGATCGCACACACTCCGTCGTAGGTCTCTTGCAGTGGGACTACTTTCCAGTTCAGAGACACGGACATTCTCTTGTTCCTCTTGTGAAACTCGAACCTTTTCCACAATATCCTTTGTCAACGGACCTGCCGGTTCTCGAGCTTTCGGAACCGGTGAAATTTCTTCGGAGTTGGGATTTTGTTCTACGTTGCCAGTGGAACGCGTTGGAGAGCTCGGAGATGGTTTACTTTGACGTACATCGCTAGTGCTCTCAGAGGTACCTTTGCGCCGAGAATGGCGGTGACCGACGGTGGAATTAGGCCCGTGGTTGGCCTTCGCTGCTGGTGATTGACGTGGCGTTGTTTTAACATCCACTCGTGTTGAACCTCTGTTATCCTCACCAAGTTTCTTTTTCTTCCCTACAGGCTTCTTGCGCGACTGGGTGCCCCGCGTTCTTGCCTTGTCCACCATGTTGTTAATTGATACCAATGCCCAAGTTGAGAAAAGAAAACAGGGAAGACAAAGAGATTGGAGATTAAAGGGGATTTGGAGAACGGTGTGAAAGAGCGAGGATGGTTGGACACAGAAGAGAGTATGATGAATGGAATAGCGGAATCAATAACGGTCAGTTTACAGAACCTGTGTAAATCATCGGAAACTGCAAATCGTGCAGCTACACAAAGGGAGTTGCCAATAGACCTCGCAACCACTCCTGGTCCTCAGCGGGATCAAGAGTGAGAGCCCAGTCCGAATTGTACTCCGCACCATAACTGACACAGAGCTCCTCACCAACTTCTATCTGTCTCTGGTGCCACGTATGCCATTAACACAGGTTTACCAGAAACAGCGCGTTGGGACAGCGGACCAAGGTGGCTCGGCGCTTCATCGGTGCACCGATGAAGCGCCACGACACCCGGGTCCGCTGTCATCGGCGCGCTGGTGGTGCCACGTATGCCACTACCACAGGTTTGCCATACACGGGGCGTTGGGACAGCGGACCGATGTGCGGTGGCGCTTCATCAGTGCATTGATGAAGCGCCTCGACACCCGAGTCCGCTGTCAACGTCGCGCCGGTGGTTCCACGTATGCAACTACCACAGGTTGCCACACACGGGGCGTTCGGACAGCGGACCAAGGTGGCGTGGCGCTTCATCGGTGCACCGATGAAGCGCCACGACACCCGGGTCCGCTGTCATCGGCGCCCTGGTGGTGTCACGTATGCCACTACCACAGGTTTGCCACAAACGGGGCGTTGGGACAGCGGACCGATGTGCAGTGGCGCTTTATCAGTGCACTGATGAAGTGCAACCACACCCGGGTCCGCTGTCCCAGGCTGTCGTTTTAATTAATTGGAATTATATAATCCTTTTTGGGACAGCCGTCCGGGGTGGCGTGGCGCTCCATGGGCGCAGCGAGGAAGCGCAATGGGACCCCAGTCTACTGTCCTACTGTACTTATTAGTAACATCGCGTCTATCTCCACATTTATTTAGTTCCGTGTCTCTCGCGTCTACAAGCTTTTCTTAACATCTCTTTGACGTATCATCTGCCATAGATGAAGTACCAATTTCTCTTGATCTCCTCTCCGCGCGCCATGAAGGATAAAGCTGGAGTTCTTTTAGGTCTGCTTTGTCGGCGTGTCGACCAGGGAACCCGTTGTGCGACCCGCTACTGTGCATTGACGCGGTAGACGGTAAACCGCGGTGAATTGTGGTTCATGGATGCAACGATGAAGCGCCATTGCACTCCTGGCCATTGCCTAGTCGTCATGTTTTCCGAAGAATGTAGTACGAACCTTTCCCTAAGGGAATGAAACTTTTACTCTTCCACCAAGATATTGGTCTTTCTAAAATCCGAGAAATAATATAACTATATATAGCAATAGAGTTGTTTCAATTCCACACTAACGTCACAGGGGGGACTGTCTTGCGCGTACACCGTCCGCTTGATACATATCGCTGTACAGCCTTAGGCCAAACACGCGGGTCTCTACAGACTACTGTCACACACGAATGCTCGTGCGCAAACATTATATAAGTCATTCCTTTACAGAATAGGCTCACATGAAGTTAAATCCTTCTTCACGGGGACTTTGAGCCTAGTAAGACGCTTATGGGGCTGCATTTATTAGTCACGTTAGTATAGTGAGCATTGCTGCGGATGCTCTGGAAACACCCTAAATTAGTGTGTTAGGGTGGTTTTCAATCCCTTCAAACGCATCCAGGACCGTTGGTCTAGACCACCCCCCGGACAGCGGACCCGGGTGTGGCGGCGCTTCATCAGTGCACTGATGAAGCGCCACTGCACATCGGTCCGCTGTCCAAAAAATTAATTTTTTTTTGCCCTGCCGCCCCGGTCAGTCCCGAATATCGGTATCCGGGGCATACGTGCTACTACTACTGGATATCGCGTTTGCAGAAACATCGCAGCCATGTACAACTAACTCCCGTTCGAATCTGTTTCACAGCCCCCTGTACTACATTCTTTAGTAGCTTACGCAGGTCTGTTGTCCTCACTACGGCCCGGGCGTCATGAGTGCTGGGGAGGCCTACAGTACAGTGACGGTTTTTGCGCGAAACCGGTCGGAACATAAAGGGGTAAGTTATGGTTTCAGATATAGGCCGTGCGCATAGGCAGTGGCACGGAAAACGAGGACGGCGTCGATTGCACGGTATGGCACCGAATTCTTGCTTTCGGTGACGCTTTTGGCTTTTCTAAGATGTCGAACGGATACGTGAAGGACTAGGAGCTTGTCGCGTTCCTGGAAGGGAAGGAGATCGGAGGAACGCCGTCTCCGAAGCGGGAAGTGGCCGAAGTTGCGCGGGTGGATGGAGGGTCACGAGAGGAGGAGGTTGTGGCTGTGGGGAAGGCAGGGGCTGCGGATGTGGGCTCGAAGGTGGTGGAGAAGGCGGGAGAGAAGAATGGGATATGGAGGAAAGGGGCGGTGCACCTGAGCCAGTTGGGGATTGGGGAGCACATGGAGGGTGGAGGAGGAGCGGGAGGTAGGAAAGAGCAATTTACGGGGGAAATGAAAGAGCGGGTGAGGTTGTTGGGAGTTGTGATGAAGGAGCGAATGGATGATTGTATTGCGGAGAGTGTGGCGAAGATGGGAGGGGTGGTATTGAGTGAGGAGGAGAATGGGGTGTCATTGGAAGCAATATCTAATTTGCGGAATGGTTTGAAGGTGCTGGGAATGGAGATGAGTCGTCATGCGGATGGGATGGTGGAATGCGTAGGGAAGGAGATACGGGAGCTGAGGGAGGAAAATGTGATGCTAAAGGGGAGGTTGGAGATGCTGGAGATGCAGATAGGAGAGGTGGAAAAGGCGCGGTTGTTGTTGATGGAGGTGAGGTGGGAGAAAGTTGTGCCAAGGGGGGAATGAAGGTTGAGAAAAGATCGCCTGTGACACCAAAGATTAAGGAAGTGGGTAGTCGCTTGAAGAAGAGACGCAAGGAGGGAGGGAAGGTGGCAGGAGAGGAGGTGCGGCCGGGGCTGCGGGTTGCGACGTTGACTGGGTTTCGAAGCGCGGCGCATGCGGTGCAGACGGCGGGGCGCATACTGGAAAAGCAGAGGGAGCGGAGGATGGGTGGCATGGGGAGCCGTTCTGGGGCGAGGAGGGTGTACGAGAATGGGGAAAGCTGCCCGCGGGACTTCTACGAGATGACGTTTGAGAAGACGGAAACGCAGGATCCGAACGCGTGAAGTGCGGAAATCGACTGAAGAATGGTAAGGGGGTGGTGGTGTTGAGTGGAGGTGGAGATGGGAAGGAGTGAGCGGATGTCTTAGGGTGGCTGGGTTGGCAATTGCTTCGTATTTTCGGGCGAAATGGAAATTGGAACTAGCTCGGATGGAAAAGTTGGAGAGGGTCGTGGAAAAGAATGTAGTTGGGTGAGTTGCGAGGCGAACCTCTCGAAATACTAGGAGACCCTAGCATTAAACTGCGCGAGATGGAATACAATATTCCAAAATTTGTTAATTTTTTGAGTGCCAGCCTCTGCCACCCCCGCGCGCGCCCAGATAACGCCTAAAACTAGCAACTATTCCACACATAGCACCCAGTATTCCACTTTGCAGAACACAGACGTGCCCCGTCGTTTGCCCCTGTGGGTTTCAGGTGCCCTACTACCATATTGGTTATGTGTTTTTCCTCCTTTAGGTTGAGCCCTCGCGCGCTCCCTCTACTAGACGAACCCCACACCCTATCGGTATTTGTACGACAGCGTTCCTTTCCGTTTGATCTCTACCACACGTACTCAAGGCTCTTTTCGTCGCTTTTGCTCAGGAAATTGTGGCATGGCTTGGCCCCGCCCTTTCCGGGCAAATTTTGCGAACGGATACT
The DNA here is from genome assembly GCA_030374805.1 of Gracilaria gracilis. Taxonomy (NCBI): domain Eukaryota; phylum Rhodophyta; class Florideophyceae; order Gracilariales; family Gracilariaceae; genus Gracilaria; species Gracilaria gracilis. The sequence goes on along the minus strand of JARGSG010000227.1, from coordinate 540,113 downwards.
ATGGCACCCTCTCGGCCAAACAGACGTAAATGTAGCGACTAAGCGACGCTATGCGGCACTCTGAGGGCGGAGCGCAAGTCTAGGAGAGGGATGTATAGTATAGTGGGCCCAAGTTGGTGCTTTGTGTATCCGATTGCCCGTTTACGTACAAAGGGGTAGTGCACGGTGGGCCGGTGCAGTGGCACCGCCACGTGTACGATCTGGTGATCGAGTGCCAGACGGGTTGGCACAGCATACAAGTTGGACACGTGTGCAGGTTGGGTAGCGACAATGCAAATTAGACCGATCGTACAGTAGTCAGTAGGAGGCCCAGACCCGATATTTAGTTGTAGCTCAGATCTTCCGAGGCCCCAATCGTAAACGACAAGCATCTTCTGCTGAGGGTCTTCTTCATTAGTTTGCACTTAGGATAGGCCGCACGGTATATTTTACTAAGGTTTCTCAGACCGTTCGTACCCTTTTTCGCGCACCTGTACGCGCTTGTTAATTCCGACCGTCCACTCTCCCTTCGACCGCCTGGTGCTTCAGCCCTCCTTAACCGTTCGGTCTCATTACAGTCACACGACTGTAATCTACCGCCGCTTCCGTTTCAAGACCGCTTCAGAATCTCTCTCATTTTGTTCATTAAATCACAGTTTTATGATTCGAAAACTACGCGCAGCTGATTTTGTTTGGTCCAGGGACTCGACGCCGACCTACAGAACGTAATTGCACGCTTTTTAGTGCAAGCACTGCCGCCGCCGCTTTACTCGGTAAACAGCTTACATCGCATTCATTATATGTGAACGGATTCACCCAGAACTACTGGTTTGTGTACGTTACTTCCAGGAGTAAAGAGTTGTTTCTTTAGAACATGCCCGCTGTTAATGCTTGAAATTATGGAGTCTATAGCGAACCACTGGTTCAAGCGGTCGCAAGTTCTACCATTTTCTGTTATTCCGTTTCGCGCAAACGGGGGCAATGTAGCGGTCTGCAAACGTTGCGTTTTATTTTTTGATTTCATGCTGGGGCTTTTGTTTGGTTAAGATTCAATTTGGTTGTTGCATCTCTTGATTATTTTCTGGAGATTTGAGCTAGGGCGGGTTTGCAAGACCCGTATGGAACCACTCTTCATTAACCGTTTTACTACCGAAATGTTAACTGATATATACAAGGGATAAGAACATACAGGACAAGATTTCAATTGGTAGCCAGGTTGGTAAAATTCTTTGTGGAACATCTACAGCCACCCGCTAGGGAAGATATTTCTTTCTCGATATAGTTATCTGTTAAGCTACTCTCTTTCATTGGTTCTTTACTGTACACAAATTGTGACAAGAAAATTCCATTCCGAATTGGGACCATATTGAGTGCTGCAACGTTGGTGCTGTGAAGAATGTTACGCCCGCAATGCATGTACCACTTTGTGCAACTAGTTTGCCTGTATTCCCCTTCAGAAGGCGCGGGATGTGTGCTCCAAAACTTTGCACAAGTGCAGTCGTAATGCTTCGGGAAACGGTTCTGCATCCCAGAACAGGAACGGGCAAAAATGGGGGACAACACTCGTCTGAATGGCATCATGGAATTTGACCACAGTCCTTCAACCGAACAATGCTTATTTGACGCCGAGTGCAACGAAAGCACCATACATACTCCGGATTACAATCCTGCCACTTCATTTGAAATTAGCCCAATCATTCCAGAGGAACTGCAAGCAATTGAACGTCGGTGTTCTCGGAATGCTAGTTTAGTATGCTAGATCGCTAGTTATGAAAATAAAAGTCCCAAAAAACTAGCATTTTTGCAGTTTGCGCTAGTTGGCAAGGCAAAAAAAATTTTTTTTGGAAATTACGTTTCCGTTCAGTGCAGTTCAAACTTCATCTACTGGAGTTGAAGGCTAGTTTGCAGTTACCCTGCCACAGTTCGTAACTTTACATTCACCACACTCGTCAAAAACATTCTAAAAAATTACGAACAGCGCTCCCTTATTCCAACCCTGCATTCGGATCCTGAGTCTCAGTTTCCCTAAATGTCAGGTTGAAGAACTCCAACGGAACACTCTCTCCATTCTCTTACACCCTCCGAACCCCAAACTGGCTTCCAACCTCTCCCAGCCTCTTCTCCTCCTGCTCCTCCAGTATGCGCTCCGCCGTTCGAACAGCCGCCGCGGCACGACCAAACCCAACTAGTGGCGCTCCATCCGGCAGCTGCCGCGGCACACACACCTCCCCATCCTCTTCCACCATCACCCCACCCTTTCGCCTCTTCCTCAGCCGAATTTCCCCAACCTCCCCGCCATCCCCTTCTCCGCTCCTCCGCCTCACACTCCCACCCCCATCACGGGAGCCAGGCGTCACCGGTGACCCTTTCTCTCTTCCCGCCTCCCTCCCAGCGCCTCCTTCCCTCACCAGTTCCTTCACTTCCAACAACAATTGGCACGCCTTCTCTACCTGTCCCACTTGCGCCTCCAACACCTCCACACGTCCCCCCAGCCCCATATTCACCCTTCTCAGCGTCACCAGCTCCCTCCCAACGCACTCTACCATCCCACTCACATGCCTTCTAGTCCCCATTACAGCCAACTTCATCCTTTTCCGAATCGTCGAAATCAAATCCATTGGCACCCCAATTTCCGACACACTCAGCACTACCCCTCCCATCTCACCAACCATCTCAGAAAGCCAGTCGTCCAAATGCTCCTTCAGATCCCTCCAAGCCTCCTCAACCGCTCCTCCATCTCCGCCGCAAACCTCCTCTCCGGTCCCCCATCCCCTTCACCCTCTCCACCCCCATCACCCCCACCTCCCTCTCCATCCCCACTTCCCTCCTTCTCCCCCATGCAAACCTTGTGCCCACCCTCCTCCTTCCTTCCCGGTGGCGTCTCTGGTACCTCCGTCCGGTGAAGCAGAGCCACTAGCTCCTCGTCCTCGACGTACCCATTCGACATCGCAGAAATAAACGGCGGTTCACGATAACGAAGATAGATAAAAACAAGCGAGATGAATCCAACAGTTGCAGCACTCCCCCCCACTCCGCACACCCGTGGCACTGTCGGCCACACACCCACTTGCGCGGCACAACCCTTTGTACCCCATTCACATCCACTCCTATTTCCCGCCATTCCACACAATTTCCATTTTTTCCCTAGAAATCTCCACATTTTCCCAACCTCGGTCCATACCATATCCCAATGAAACCCGTGATGCACCACCTCTCAAGTATCAACGGTACCATAAACTCTTACTTTCTATGCTTTATTTCACGGCATACCTTCTCATAAACACACTCTTCGACCCTACCTCCTCTGCAGCCCTGCTGCCCATTTGTTTCCATAACCGAATCATAGAAATCCCTTATCCCCTGGAACGCTTTTTTCCATGACCAAAACAACAGTCCAGTCGTGTACTTAAAGCTTTCCCCACTCCTTAGAATGTAGACCACTTTCCTTTTACAGCTACCAGCACCCGACACCTTCCAACGGCCCATACTTTCAATCAAACAAACTCATCGCAATGAGCTCCCATTCATCTTCCCTCCGTTCTACAATCATCCCAGCTGTTGTCGTAGGGAGAGGCCGTATTGGCACCATGCTTTACAACAATGGTTCCCCTCAAAACACCTTTCTCTCCATCGAAGACTTCATTTCCGCAGAGTGCCTTCCGCAAGGTCCAAACTTCTTCTGTGGCAGGAACGACCTTCTCGAAAAATTAATTCTATCTTGTCCAGCACAACGAGCAGAAGACTTGGTCTTCATCCAGAATGGTCACATTATTCCCATTTTTTCCAAACACGGAATTGAGCACTGCATACGAGCCGCTCTTTACATCGCCGTTCCAACTGTCGGCGCCTCCCCACAGGATGGTGTCACGCCTCTTTCTTCCAATGGTGTAACCACATCCACCGGAAAGTGGGCTCTGGCAATAGCTGAACGCCTCTGGACCGCAGGTCTCACTTGCAGTATCGTCGACGAAAACACCTTTTCCAAGTCTTACTACCAAAAGCTCGTTTGGATCTCTTCCTTCAATCTCGTCGGTTCTTCATTTGGATTCGTTACCATGTATGAAGTGGCTACCAAGTACAAAACTATTGTCTCAACAATAATGAAGGAGCTTCTAGGCATAGTCACATTCAACACAGGTCTCTCCTTCAATATCCCTTCTACAGTGGAATCGCTTCTGGAAGACGGCAGCACCCTTACTTCCTTCCCAGCTTCTTTCTCGGAGTATGAATCTAGAAATGCTTACTTCTATCTCACCTCCGCAGATGGAAAACTAGCCGGAAGGCAGGACCCTGCCCCTTTCCACACCAACCATATCAACGTTCTTAGACATCACATTCTCTAGTAATTAGAACAAATTGTAAACCTCGTACTCGTTGCAACTACACACACAACCCGTTTTTGTTCTCCAATTCTTTTTAAGTTGCCGCTTAAACAAATCAACTCTTCACTTTTTATGCCAAGTCTCTATCACAAACAAACACAACAGTACAAGTGCTACATTATACCTACTCATCGTCTTCATCTATTATCATCTGTCCTTACTCGTAATCCTCATCTGTATTCTCAGCAGGGCCACCTGACATCTTTTCATCTTCCTCTTCGTACTCGTCCTCTCCATCTTCTATATCTTCCATTTCACTCTCTTCCTCCAAACCTTCATCATCGTCCAGCTGGTCCTTTGGGTCTTCTTTTAGCCCAAAGTCCTCATCTACAAACTTTGGCCGAAACGCTGGCTCCCTGTGCACCGCGTCAGGGAGCTTGTATCATTCAGGTACAAAATACATGTTATACCTCAGGCAATTCTCTTTCACCAACGCATCCATGTACCCAGCTCTCGCATGAAACACATCCCCTCTCCCAATAAACACAGAGTAAGGCGGAACCCTGAACTTCTTCACAACCATTGTACGTGATAACTTCCTCAAACTCTTGTCATCCGTCACATACATATTGTGAGACCTCTCACAAACCCATATCATAAATGAACTCCCTCCAGAGGCCATTACGAAGAACCCCGGAATATCTCCCTTATCCTTCTCCACATTCGTCAACCCTCGAAAATCAGTGTGCAAAACCTGCCTTGGGCATCCCTCCCCCGTACACAACACACGCCCTCCGGTCTGCGGCGCATACATCCTTTTCTTAGCCTTGCTGTTGTTAAAAAGGCGAAGAGCCGATGCAATTTGCCCAAGCCTCGCATCCAACAACGCCCGCTTTCTCACCATCATCACATTCTTCTCATCAGATTCCATGCAATCAACAATCCCCTTCTTCGTCGTAATATATCGTCCAATTTCCTGCATCCCGTCCCCAGCATTCTTTTCTTCCCCCGCGTCGATTATGAGATTCCATTTCGTTCGGTTCTCTTCAAACTTCAAGTCCGGCTGCTCCTTGAAGTCCTTCTCAAAAAACTCTAGCAACCGTTCTGTCACATCTTCATCCACCACCACGCCCATCTTCTTCGCCTCCTCTGATATACCTCCATCAGTTCCGAAGTGTTCCAAAACATAGAAACCCCTTTCCATAAATTCCATTCTCTTCGTCGCAAAGTACTCTCGAGCGAGGTCATCCCTCTCCATCGCCGCCATCCAAAGAGCTTCTTCCTCCCCTCTCGGCTTTCCCTTCAACGGAAGCTTCACCCCAAGAACTGGTTCTTTCGTGCTACCCAGCTCCTTGTGCACATTCCAGGCGGCATGCCAGTACACCGCGTGATGGACCGCTCTCAAATCCACCACCCCCAAACACCCCGCCTTGTGCTCCTTTTGCAAATGAATCATCTCCATCCACGGGTGCTGATGTTTCACTGCATTCTTCCCTCCCGGCCACTCACTCGGTAGCGCATTCAACAGACTCTTCCATGACATATCCGATCCACCAGCCCACTCACCTGCCTAATTCATCCCTTTCGGTGGTTTCTCGGGATTCTTATCTTCAAATCCAAGCATCTTTCCTTCCTCCACCCCTTCCTCCTCGTCCTGAACGAACCTACTATGGTTTCCACTGCCACCACTTTCATCCTCGCTCGACGACACCAAATTTATTTTATGTTCTTTGAAGAACTTCTTCAATGCTGGCTTCGTCATATTCCTGAATAATGTAACAAACTCCATTGGTATATCTCCAGAAGGGGTCTTCACGCTGCCCTTCTTCATCCTCTTCGGAGCAGGTTGGATTTCTACCTCATCCTCATCGTCAGTAAGATCAATTAACTTCCTCTTCTTCTTCTTCTTCTTGCTCCCAGCCTTGCTACCCCATTCGTTTTTCAGTCGGCCCGGAACAATCTTTTCCGTGTGCTCCGCCTCAACCCTGATGGCTCTGCTTCAGGGTCGTCCCCTTGGATGGAAGCTTCCAACAATATGAGAGCATCTTCTGCATAATTAGGTGCTGCAGTTGACGTACCATCACCTACACCCACGACTTGAACCACCTCCTCCCCCACCTCCTTCACCTCCTCTGACGTTTGAAGCGATACTTTGAAAAATTCTTGAAGCTGGTTACCCGCGGTCTTCACCCGTCTAGACACCATCCCGTCCCATAAACGCCTCGCACCGCCAAGTTCCATTTTTGCTGTCCGCATACCCAGATATTCCATCACAGACACATGTTTTCCTCCTAAGTTGAATACTGTCTGCAATACTTCTTCAACACTAATCTCCTTTTTCTTCGCAGTGACATTACATAGGTTGTACATACCTATGGCACATTGAAAGAAGTGCTTCCTCATGTCTTCAAAACGACCGGTTCTCGTAGAAGAAGACAACCTCAGTTCCACATGCCATTGCAAGCAACGTACGACAAATCGAAACTGCCCATCGGTGAGACCCATCAGGAGGTCACTCGAGACATGCGTCAACGTCAGGGCTGGACCCTCCTCACACACCTTCTCAAAGAACTCCAAAAGCCCCTCACATTCCACAAACTTCAGAGCCAATGTCGCGTAACGAATCAAGTGACGCACGCTGCAGTCTCCGATAGCCTCACTTCTCTTCAAAGCACCAGCTAAGTGCTTCGAAGTAATGCTCTTCACATCCCCATGTGACTCGTCCACGACGTTCTGCACAAAACATACCGTGCTATGAATTTTGTCTGCAAACGACATCTTCAGCACATTCGAACTCATCTCGTTCAGAAGATTGCCGAGTCCTAGTACCTCGTTCATTGTGATGGCCTTCCCATCCTTTCTTCCCCACAGCACAACATCCAAAGAACGGACTATAACCACCCACTTCCCGCCTTCCCCATGCAAGTCTCGTAGCACAAGAATTCTGTGATATCCGTCTATGAGGGTTACGGGCACAACAATTCTCCCATCAACAACTATTTCATTCACAGCATACTCCCCTAGAGGTGCCACAGCAATCGAACCTGCAGACGCAAGCCACCCAAAGTTGCGACATTTCATCATCTTCGCCTCCTTGTGTCCCAGATTCACACTTCGAACTGTCTTCTTCGGGATTTCAATCATCTCGATATCCATCGTCAACCTGTGCTGAACATAGTCGGCAACGGAAATCTTCTTGAGAGACAGGGTGTGGTCTACCTCTTCCGATGGAACGCTTTCTCCTTCATCGAACAAGTCCCCCTCCGCGTCAGCAAGCGGAGCCTTACTCGTCTGAAAGACCTCCACAATATCGTCGTCGGAGTCCTCTGTGATGCTGACGCTCGCTCCCACGGGCTTCTTCATCCCTTTAAAAGAGGTTCCTCGAGTTTTGGAAGCTTCCTCAGCAGGTTTCTCGACCTCCAGAGCAACCACTTTCTCAGGCTGAGATGTAGAAGACTTGCCAGCCCCGGAACCTGGAGTAGGACTTTGCGGAATCTCGATTCGGTCCATCATCGACGTATCCCACGCATACAACCCAGCTGAGAACAACTCGCTCAGCGTACTTGGTGGGTCTTCATTACTTTGAAAACGGTAAGGGTACTTCGCGCTTCCATGACTTGTAATAATCTTCGTCCTCCAGATCACAACCGAATCTTCTCCTTCTAGGGCAGTCGCGCTTGAAAGATGCCCATGGAGCGAACGGCAAAGAGCCTTCCCTGCACCACCGGCGGACCCCACACCTCTCACCTCCGCAGTTCCCACTTTCACCCTGCTCTTTTCTTTCCCAATCGTCACAAACAAATGCACCGCATCGCCGCCTTTCATTACCGGCGTAGCAGCGGGCGAAACCTTCTTCGTCATTGCTCGGGCTGGTGGCATACGCGGCGTAGTGCCTTTTGCTTTCCCTCTCCCTCGTGTTAGGGGCGGCATTTCTAACACCCCTGCACTTGGGTTCGCTCGTCTTGAATCCGGCCCCCTTTTATGCTTTAGAGGCAGCATCGCGGTTACACGCGGCTGATAGAATGGAAAAGGTTGTTTACGACCATCGAGAACGCTCGCGAGATCGGGTAGCTAGTGTAACTTTCACTCTCGTTCCTTTCCGTCTACTTCATCACGGATGCGCGTCCGCTCAGTATTAGTTTAAACTATACACTGTGCCTATTTAAAAATTTTATAACGTACTCGCGGGACGTGTACATATCTATATGAAGCTACTAACGCTACTAATACCTATAGTACACTTGTACAACAATGTTTGAGCAATAAAGAAATAAATAAAATTTATGGCGCACTAATTTCACTTTGGTACAGCGGACCGGGGTGTCCTGGGGCTTCATCGGTGCACCGATGAAGCGCCACGACACCCCGGTCCCCTGTCCCCGACACGTTGGCGGTGCCACGTATGCCAGCACCCCAGTTTCATCACACACAGCACGTTGACAGCCGGCGAATTTCACCGCTTACGGCTCGTTGGCGGTGCCACGTGTGCCACTGCCCCGGCTTCATCACTCACGGCGCGTTAGGACAGCGAACCGGGGTGTCATGGCGCTTCATCGGTGCACTGGTGAAGCGCCACGACACCCCGGTCCGCTGTCCCAAAAAATTATTTTGAGTTTTTTTGAAAAGAGCGGCTGGACAAAGATGTTATTTCATTTTTTCAACATTTCATCCGAGCCACCCCAACCACACGTGTGCTGCTGTATAAAAGCCGTCCCCACTCCCCCTCGCGACACCTTCCACGCCCTACCTTCCTCGGTCACACTTTCTGCCGGGATATATTCATCTTCTTCCACAACCGAAAGTATATCTCGGTTGCGGGATTAGAACGATGTATCTCCATAGAAGGGGGCACAACCTCTCGCTTTGTTGCTAGGAATAGGACATCCGTTATATGAGATTAAGTTAGTTCATCTTCTATCATAATATTATAAAGAGGATGTCCTATTCCTATGCTGCTTGCGGAGGTTTTGACACACCCTCTCGCTTTGTTGCTAGGAATAGGACATCCGTTATATGAGATTAAGTTAGTACATGTTCTATCTTAATTTTGCAGTACGGATGTTCAATTCCTATGGTGCTTGCGGAGGTTTTCACACACCCTCTCGCTTTGTTGCTAGGAATAGGACATCCGTTATATGAGATTAAGTTAATACATCTTCTATCATAATATTATAAAGAGGATGTCCTATTCCTATGCTGCTTGCGGAGGTTTTCACACACCCTCTCGCTCTTTTGCTAGAAATAGGACATCCGTTAGATGAGATGAAGTTAGTACATCTTCTATCTTTATTTTGTATAGTGGATACCCTATTTCTATGGTGCTTGCGCTTTGAAGCTAGGATTAGGACATCCGTTAAGAATAGGGTAGCCATAGTAAGAGGTATTGCATAGAGTGAGAGCAGGAAATCGTTTGAGTCGGGATCCATGTTCGTTTCACCCTTCGACAGCCGAGCGGCACTCACGGCGCGTTGGGACAGCGGACCGGGGTGTCGTGGCGCTTCATCGGTGCACCGATGAAGCGCCACGACACCCGGGTCCGCTGTCCCAAAAAAATATTTTTGATTTTTTTTGAAACGGGTGGCTGGACGGCAGTGCCACGTATGCCAGCACCCTAGTTTCATCACACACGGCGCGTTGACAGCGGGCAAATTTCACCGCTTATGGTTCGTTGGCGGTGCCACGTGCGGCACGGCCCCAGCTTCATCACTCACGGCGCGTTCAGACAGCGGACCGGGGTGTCGTGGCGCTTCATCGGTGCCCCGATGAGGCGCCACGACACCCCGGTCCGCTGTCTCAGGCTGTCGTTGAAAAATATGGGAAATAAAATATTTTTGTGGTAGGACAGCGGACCGGGGGGTCTTGGCACTTCATCAGTGCACTGATGAAGCGCCGCGCCACCCCGGTCCGCTGTCCTAACGACCGTTCCCTATAACTTCGCGTATAGGTTTGCAATCACCAAGTTCCGTATCTTTCGAGTGTCGCCGCTTTCCCTGACACCTCTTTACGGGTTCACGTACATCTCAGGCATCTTGCACATCTCCCTGTCGTGTTGAAAGAACCTGGTTCGTGCTCTATCGTTGCTATCCTCACCCGCCCGCTCCCGTGTTCCGCGCACTTTCATATCTCGTCGGCAGTTATCCTCCGCTCGCTGCAGTCTCCCGTGCGCTGTTTCCTCCCCTCCGCTCCCATCTCCCGTCCGCTCCCATCTCCCGTCCGCTCCGGAAATTCGAATCATAACCCGCCAATGCACCCTCTTCCCGTGCATGCATAAAATTGCTCCACATAGTTCATCGAGGTCTACGTCACCGGCACCGTCAAGCTCCGATATGAAGGTTGGAAACCTGTATGGCTCCGGAGATGAGCTTGTCACAGTATGCTTCGCAATCCGCGATCATTACGTGTCGACAATGCGAGATGAAGACCGGTCAAGGAAGGTGGGACACAGCGAGTTCGTTGATTACGTTATCAAGAATCGCAACGTTCTACCGCTGGCCAAGAATTACTTCTATATTTTTGTGGGTCCAGGACATCCGACGTTTACTGACAGTGAACTACGGGTCGTATCTCTGAAGGGGTCTTATCGTCAGCTATACCTCTCAACGAGGTTATTGGACATTTTGGACGGTGATCGGGACTTGCGTGTAATGGACTTCTGGAATGCTTATACCGATGTGAACTTTAAAGGAATACCGAAGAATGTGACTTTGACCGAGTTTTTTAAGTCAATGACTATACCTCCTAAGCGAGTGGGACGGGTGGTCCCCCCCTTCGCCACAACCGTTGCCACGCATTTCCAAAGAATTCTCTTTCTCTCGCTCATTCAGAAAGTTTCCATGGAAAAAGAGTTGTAGGCCAGAAGAGGAAAAGAGGAGACAAGGGATATCCCACACCTTTTGTGAATGTCCAAATATCCAACGAACTCCAAACTCCGCGTGTTGGCTTTGGTGTGCAGCTCATAACGAAGGCATGGGATTGTTTCTCTCAATTCCTGAGATTCCCTACCGTGGAGGTCATGGTTCTTCCATTCATCGGAGTCATGTACGACGAAATGCAGTTTCAAGCGATTGAGACGAGGGCAGAGGGGTTCTTCCACCGGAATAACGACCATCGCTTGCTACCGAGCAAAGGTGAAACTGTTATTGAAACAGAGGTCATCGCGTGGGCATAGAATTTACCACAAGACATCGATGCTGCCCTCCGAATGCTTGCGAAGGAGTTCATTTCGGACCTCAACAAGGTTATTGTGAATGAGCAGTTCTTCTCAATTTCCGAACCAGGACGATGGATAGTTCTGAAGACGTTTACCAGAGCCCCCCATCACGGGCGTTTGCTCATAGATTCGATAGCTTCTCGAATTCGCTTGGGTCCTCCGTCATGGAGGCCATAAGCCCGTTGAAACTGAAAGAATCAGTGAACGTCCCTGGTATGGGGGTAACGCCGATATCCAAACCAGAACTTGCCAAACAAATTGAAGATGATGTGGAGGAGGTGGAGGAAACTGGGAAACCAACGGAGCCGAAGGAGGGGAGAGGCGAAGAAGGAGATGGTGATACGAACATAGTGGCCGACATTGGGAAAGGAAGTACTGGTGACAAAGCGTCCGGGGTAAGCGTAATACCTCCACCATTCATTGCGTCGTTGGATGACAAAATGGCTTTCCAAAGTTGTGAGGAGGAGATGAAGAAGTACTTTCGCTTGTACAATTGGTGGTTTGAGGATATGGTAGAGATGGACGAGACGTTGCGCAGAGAGGGTGTATCTCCGTTAGGAAACTTCGAATGGTTCTCATGGACCCTCCGTACAACATCCGAGGGAACAAGAACCTAAACAACGGCTGCTACGATGTACTGAGCCCTCAGGAGATGAAGAAGGCTGTAACGCTTCTATCAAAACTGCTACATCCTGGGGGCCATTTCGTGATCTTTAGTGCTTTCGAGCAGGTCCAGCAATGGAGAGATGTACTTTCTGCCATTGGGGCAAAAGACGAAAACGGAGTACCAAGGCGTTAATTTGTTTTGGACCAGGTCCCAATGCACTTTGTACGATCGCAAGGCAACCCGATGCGTAACCCTGGACGCAGGTCGTGCTCCCTTTTCCCTGCAATGGAGTATGCTGTACATGGAGTTCGAAATGGTCTCAGCTATGCGCAGCAGCATGTGATGGTGAACTATGAGAACTTCAATTTCGTGCAGTCAAGGTACCCGGGGTACCACAGTTTCATTGACCAGCTACCCCCCATGTCTAATGGAGAGACTCTTCATTGGAAGAGAAAGAAGGAAGGTGGGGGCTACGTTTTACAAAAGGTGGGGTCCGAACAGAAACCTAGGGCATTGTTGAAGGAGCTAATCAGTCGGCTTTCCCAGGCTGGGGATATTGTGGTCGACTTGTTTGCGGGGACGTTTTCGACAGCAATGGCATGCATGGAGTTACAACAGCATCGTAGGTTCATCGGGTGTGAGCCGGACCCTGACTGATTTGCTCATGCTAGGCACGCCGCAATTATTCAATTCTCATTGTGCGTGCCGGAAAATGAGACGGATATCCAGGTAACGCAGGAAGTTCGGAATGCTATGATTAGGGTGTTGAACTTATTTCCGAAGTGGAATGTCCGCCCATCGAGATCATGGAAGGCTCCATCCGGCTACCCCCAGTATCAAAAGTTTCTTACGTATATTGTGGACTTTCTTGCGTCAATGTGGCGGGTTGAGAGCTTGGTCACGACTGATAGGCGCAAGGCCCTTCACGAATGGCCGAAAACTTTGCAAGGAAAGATGGGGCTTCTGGATTGGAATGCAATGTTGGCACTGGAAGCGACGATGTGCGGTTGTCGTATCGGGAAGTCGACGATTCGCCACCCTGGCGCAGGAGTGGGGGTGTTCACTACACGCCGATTCATGGAAAATGAAGAGATATGTTACTTCTATGGAACACTGGTGTACCATGACCTAACGAAGAGAAAAGAGGTACACAAGAAATATGGTGAAGGTTTATTGCGAGCTACTTCCGAACGCTTTCGGGAGTATGCGATGGAGTTTAACGTCCGCGGCGATATATTGCATAACCTCCCAGAAAGAAGACAAGGAGTAAGTTTAATACCTGTATGGATTGTCCCCGCTCCTTTTTCATTGGGTGGAACGATTAACGATCCCAAATACATGGAAGGCGATAAGGACATTGATGCAGTTGCGCATGGTGTGACGTAACGAAGGACTGCAAATGTGCGGGTCATTCGAACTCCAAATACAGGACGCACCCCGCATCAACTACGAAAATACCAAATGCTTGCGGTGCGAGCACTTCGGAAACTGGAAGTGGTAGAGGAGTTGTTCGTGGATTATGGAGTAAAGTATAGCTGGGGTACATCGGCAATTCATATTATAGTAATCGATTACAACGTGTAGTAAATTAGCTACATGTAAAACAACACCCTAAACCTCGATAATGAAGTGACACTTATTGCATTCCAACTTCGCCGTTGAGCACGAATTAGAAACAAAACACTTTAGCTCAAGTGCAAGATGGAAGTACGTAGATACATAAAAGGTAGTGAAGGGCATCGAATATGATGCGAAACCTTGTACGTTTTTTAACATTATGAGAACTATTTAGAAAGGGAGATTTCGGTGTAATTTTATCGTTTCGGAATCGGGAAATAAAAAACCGCACTCGCTGATTTCCACCACACTCCCCTCGATTGGGGATGTGCATTCGATCGGTGACGTTCGATCACGGCGAGTGCCAAACAAGTCGAGAGCAGAGCAGTTCCGATTCCAGTGACCTTCGATCACGGTCAGCGGCTAAGACGTCATGAGCCCAGCGTCAACCGCGAGAAACCGTTCGGATTGTATATGGCGAAACGTAAGACGAGGGGTGTGAATGCGGAGGAGGTTAGCGGTCCCGCGTCAAAGAGCCGAAGGCGTGGCGAAACGGTAAGTGGCGAAGTTCGCACCGCTCGTAGTACGCGTGCGCCTCGGAGTGGTTTACGTGGGAAGGGGAGAAAGGGTGCGGCGAGGAGCGACGGTGCGACGAGGAGCGACGGTGCGGCGAGGAGCGACAGTGCGGCGAGGAGCGTCGGTGCGGCGAGGAGCGTCGGTGCGGCGAGGAGCGTCGGTGCGGTGAAAAGCGACGGTGTGGCGAGGAGCGACGGTGCGGCGAGGAGCGACGGTGCGGCGAGGAGCGACGGTGCGGCGAGGAGCGACGGTGCGGCGAGGAGCGTTGGTGCGGCGAGGAGCGTCGGGGTCGGACCATCAGAGTGAACGAAGCGAACGGAGCGAACGGAGCGAACGGTAAGCATTGTGGTGACGAAACCTATTACAAACGCACGAGATCAAGAAGTTAGTTCCAAGAAAAGCATAGGAGCGCAGCGAGGTATGCCGAAGAAGATCCTGCGCGGTGGTCGGGAGAGAGATGGTCGTAGAAGAGGCGCAGAGACTGCGCAAGTTTTAGAGGAGAGCGATAGCGGGGATATGATAGTGAAGGGTAAAGAGCTCCGTACGAGTGTCGAGGGAAGAACGATAGCAAGGAGTAGTACCATATTAGGTAGTGGGGGTATTCGAGGAAGAAAGGGAACTAACGGTGATAAAGTGCCTAAGGCTGGGGTACCCGAAGAGGTGGAAGGAGAAAGGGAGACAGTGAGGTGTGGTCACCCGGGGAGAACGCGAGAAGTGGAGAGTTTGGTTGTTGTGACGCCAAATAGAGTGCCAGAGAAGGAAAACATTGGTTTCGCGCAAGAGAATGCGAACCGGGAGAAAGAAGAAGTGGGGCGCGTGTGGCGAATGGCAGAACGTGAAACAGGGGAGGGTGGTCAGAGAAGAATAGGGAGTGTGGTTCATGGATTGGTGGGTGTTGACGTTGTGGAAAAGGGGGGAGATAAGCGACGAGAATATGCGGACGGGAGAGTGGTACGACGTAGAAGTGGTGGATCAACCAAAGAAATTGTCGGAGGGACAGCAGCAGTGGTTGAGAAGGATTTCGAAGGGGAGGACGACGTACAAACAGAACGGCGGCGGGAAGTGAATGTCGTGGAGACGGTGCCACTAACACCCCAAGGGATGCGTGTTAGGCGCAACACCGTTTTACTTCCGAAGGATGTGGGAGACGAAAGTGACGGCGGTCGTGGAGAAAGTGGAGGTAGATTTCGAGCAGATGAATGGGGATCTACAAGGAAACGGCAAGGGAATGAGGAGAACTTAAGCGTATTGCCACGGTCTGCACTCTTTCAGAGGGTGAATTCACTGAAGGGACAGTTGGGAATTATGAAGGAAGATCACTATACATTGATGGTGAGTTTGAAGCTGACGCAGGAAGAGCTGGGACGGCTGAGGGAGGAAAATAAACGGCAAAATGTGTTGATCGAAAGTCTTCGGGAGGCAGTGAAGGGGAGAAAGCGAGGTGGTGGAGGAAAGAAGGAGAGAGGGCGTCGAAAGTATGATATTGGAGTGGAAGAATGTTTTTATGGATTCGCAAGGGCTGTGTATGATACGATTCTTCATTATGCAAAGTTGGAGGCGTCTGAACTTTGTTTCAACACGGAAAACGTTGGTAGAAGCTGGAAGAACAGGAGTGAGACGGTGGGAGAAAGTAGAGAGGGGAGCATGTTTGTAGTTGGGGAGGAGGAGATGGTGCCTAGGTGCCCAATTCAGGTTGCATAGGAGATGAGGGCGTACATACCATCGCCAGAGGGTGGAAGTGATGTGTTGTTGAAGTATGTGGTCGAGACAGAAATAATGGGAGAGACGTGGGAGACGATAAGGGAAGCGGGGAGGAAAGAAGAGTGCGTGGAGAATGTAAGCGCGGACAAGTTTCTGAAGCAGCGGATGAAGCAGACGATAAGCGATGTGATTGGGGTGCGAAAGCGGGCTGCTCGGGACAGATTATTCTCTTTACTGGGATATGATTTGATTGCGAAGCGGGCGAAGCCTAGCGAGGGGACGGAACTTGGTGAGGAGTTGAAGAAGCAGATGAACGAGGCTCGCGGGAAGCTTATGGGAAGTGAAGAAGATGGGATGAACAAGTTGTGTGCGTGGAGAATGAGCCGTTTCGAAGATCTTGCGTACTCTGGGTCAATTGTGCATGCTCTACAGTGGAGCTTTGATGATGAAGGCAAGTATTTCAAGAACGGAATGGCGGTGGCAGTGTTGGAGGAGTACATGGGATACGCAGTGGAGACCAAATGTAATGGGGAAAAGCATTACGTGGATGGAACGGTGATGCACCTCGCCAGACTTGATGCGTGGATTGGGTGTGTTGTGAAAACGATGAACGAGGGTGTGGGACGTGGAGGACAAAGGCAGCTCTTGTTTTCTAAATTGTATGAGAGTTATCTGCCGAGGGCAGTGGAGGGTATATTGAAGGTGGCATGGGAATTGGTGGGGGACGAGCGCGGCAAAGAGTTTGAGAACGATCGGTTTTTAGAGGGGGATCCGAGGTGTTTGTCCGGAAATTCGGAGAGAACTGCGACGGTTGGGCTGTGGATTCCATCGAGGGAGAAGGTATATGTAGCGGTGAGGGAGGAATACTTTATGGCGAATTTTACGCGGAGACTTGGAGTGGTTTTTGATTGCTACATAGCAGCGTGCCGACCAGAGGAGCCAGTTTCAGTCGTTTGGTTGGGCACAGGGGAGAGGGTACGGATGGAGCAGAAGGAGGAGAGGGAAGAGGGTAGGTTGAATAAGAGTGGGAGGAGTGGAGATAGCTGTGGGATGATGAAGACGTGGTATATCTTCTTCATCCCATACCTATCTCCAATCTTTCCTGTAGAAGAGGGTGGTAGCGATTCGTTTATGAAAATCGTATGGAATGAGTGCTATGCGGGGGGTGGGAGGTAGGGCCTGGAGGTGGGGTCTCGGTAGAATCTGTTGAGGTAGAATCTATGGAAATGCCAATGGAGGCGGGAATTGAAGGAGGTGCGGGGCAGTTCTGGCGGAGAACATGAACGGAGTTAAGGATAGAAGAGAAAGGGATGAGTCCAAACAATGGAGAAACGTTGTCGGGTGTGGAGTGGGTGTAGATGGGAACTGGATAGGCGGTGTGGTTATGTTCGTCGTCTCTTTCCCATCGGAGGCATACGCAGTTGAGGGTGACATCGACTTCGTCGCTCGGTGGGACGAGCTCCATGAACTGTACGAAGGCGAACTCCCTGGAAGATGGAGTGGAAGAAGGAAGGGTGAAGCGAAGAAGAGAGATGATTTTGCAGACCCAGACGATAGGGGTGGAGTTGGAAGAGCTGATGCCTTCAACGAGGACGTGAGAGAACTTTGGCGATTTAGAAGGACCCAAGGACGGGGCGCCAAATATTCGTTGGATGAGAGGGACTGGAGGATCCTGGAGCGCGAGCTCGTTCCGCTCTTCAATGTAGTGGTAGAGTGATGGGACATAACCGCCGGCCACGTAAGCGGAGTTAAAACTACGTTGATTCGGCTGCAACGGAGAGTGGAGAAGTTCTCTGAGAGTTCTAGGACTTCGAAAGAAAGGGTGATGAATGAAGGGAGGGCTTGTTCTCCAATCTGTTGGAGGATGGAGAGAGTGTCGGTGGGGAAGAGTTCTTGTAGAGATTTGGGATTGAAATGAGGATTAGAGTGGGGGAATTTGTGGGCGGTGATGAGATCAGCGAATGAGATGAGTTTTCCATCACGGACCAAACCGGGTTGGCGGGATTGGATGGGAGAGGCGAGAGCAGGAGTGGAGGAAGTGATGGAGGGGTTGGTGGAAAGGGGGTTCCAATCCTTTGTGGCGTTGGAGTGATGGGTGGCGCGAATGGTTTCTTCATGTGCGGTGGATCTGCGCTTTGAGGTTTTGGAGTAGTGTGACTTGAAGAGGGAGTGGGAATGTTCGAATATGCCGGCATCGTTGAAGTGGAGGCCTCCGAAGCGGCGAATGTTTTCGATGATGTGGTCTAGGAGATGGAACTTGAGGGTGCCAAGGCTGGAAGTGTGGTGGGGGCCAAGGGCGAGTACGGCTGTGCGCTTGAAGGAACCAATTTCGAATTGGAAGTCGGTGAGGCGGGAGTCGCTCCATTCAGCGGAGGTGTTGTATCTCATTGAGAAGAGGAGAAGATCGGAGTACTTGGTGAAAACGGAACTGATGGGAGCTGCATCGACTTCGTCACAGCAGCGGTCGAAGAAGGCGCCGATGAAGGGGAAGGCCATGTCGAGTGAGCGGTAGTCTTTTGCTTCGAGCATACCACGCAAGCCGTCGGCAGTGAAGAAACCGTTGAGAGTTTGACCGTTGTCGGAGAAGGAAAAGTCGATTTAGAGTCCTGTGGCTGGGGAGTGCTTTTCGATGGCGGCGAGGATGGTGTTCGCGTTTTTCAGGATGGAGGAGCGGACGGAGTTGAAGGAACGACGGGACTTGGAGGAACGGGGGGTAGTGAAGAGTGATTCTGACTTGAGTCTCTCGATGGCTGCGAGCTTGATGAGCTTGGAGATGCCGAGGTGGAAGTTATGGAGTGGTTCGAAGGGGAAGATTTTGTAAGGGGAGAGGAGAGGGGTGATGTTGAGGATAGGGTGAGATTCGAATAGGGAGGAGGACTTTGAGAGGGAAAGGGAGTGGAGTGCTTCAACGGCCTTTTCCTTGGTGTTTCGGGCGATTCTGGGCTTTCTGGCGAGGAGGGCCTTTTCAGCATTTTGGAGGAGGGTAGACTGTGATTTGCGGGCATCGAGAGTCTGGGTTTGGGATCGAAGAGGGGGGGATGGAATGTGTAGGTGGAGGTCGGAGCGTGGGACGGTACATCGGTGGCATGGATGCTTGGGGCGGGTGCCGTAGGAAATGGCGAGAATGTCCTTTGCTTCTGGAATGTCTGCGCAGTAGCTGGCGATGATTGAGTTGCAATGGCGGAGCAAGCCATTGGCGTCACGGAAGAGGAAGCCGGTGAGGCCGGAGGAGAGAAGAGGGTCGAGGAGGTTGGAGATGGCACGCTGGATGAGTTCCATTTTGGTAGAGCGGGAGATGCTGGATGAGGTTTTGGGGATGGTATCGGGGTCTTGAGAGGGGTTGGCGAGATTGAAAGAGGTTGGAAGGTATCCGTGAAGGGTAAGGTGGTCGGCGATATATTTGCGACGGAACGAATCGGAGAAGTTGAGGAGGGTGATGTGAAGGGGGTAGAAGGTGACGGAAGAGGATTTGAGGGAGGTGGAAGACTTGTCGGAGTATACTTGGACGAAGCCGATCAAGGAGTCGATATCGGTGTTCTCAGGGGTGTGCAAGATGCAGGAGTTATTGGAGGACTGCATGATTGCGTGCTTGAGGGCTGGGACAGCTTCTTTTCCGAGGGAAGAAGCCATGGGGTGGGCGAAAGCGGGAGAGCCGGAGGAGGTTGTATATGAGATGTGGTGGAAGAAGGTGTTGTCGGAGTGTGCGAATGCGAGTTGTCCTTTAAGGACTTGGATAGCATCCTTTCGGAAGATGGTGGCTGTGAAGAGGTGCTGTGGGTCGTAGAGGGTGATAGGGGTGAAACCGATGTTGGTGACTCGGTGTTGGAAGAGGTTTGTTTCAAGTTTGAGACACTGGGAGGCGGAGGAGACGGCGTTATGGAAGGCTGACTTGGAGAAGGAGGGGTCGTGGAGGAGAGAGATGAGTTTGTCTGCCTTGCGAGGCCCGAGGGTGGAAGCGATGGAATAGATGTAGAGGACCATTCGTTCGAGGTGGGGGTTGTTG
Source organism: Gracilaria gracilis (assembly GCA_030374805.1). NCBI lineage: Eukaryota > Rhodophyta > Florideophyceae > Gracilariales > Gracilariaceae > Gracilaria > Gracilaria gracilis. The sequence continues at coordinate 520,158 of JARGSG010000227.1, read as the reverse complement.
AGGAGAGGGAAGGAGGGGGGCGGTGGAGGAGGTGGGGAGGGGGAGAGGGAGCAGACGGGGTGCCTACGATATGGTAGGCGTCTTGGGTGTGGATGGAGAGGGAGAGCTGCTGCTGGTGGTAGGAGTCGTCGTCGGCGATGGGGACGTTATCGGAAGGGCGATTGGAAAGAGGAGGTGGGGGTGGTGGTGGGAGTAGGGGGGTGGACTTGTGACGCTTTGTGCGTGTGGGGAAGTGAGGGACGTTGCCGCCGGGGGAGAGGAAACGCTTGTTGGCGGTGAGACGTTTGGGGCATCTTCTTTGGTGCCTTTGAATGGCGGTGATGGTGCGAGCGAAGAAGGAGCAGCCTTCAAAGCAGCAATTAGGCATGGCGGGGAGCGGTGTGGGGGTGTTGGAGGAGAGGGGGTTACGTAGTGGTGGGGAATGTAATATGGCACTCGGAGGGTGGGACGGAGTGATGGGGGAGGTGGCACGTGATGCGAAGGCGTTTCAAAAGTGAGAGAATAAACGGCCGATATCTGATATGAGAGTTGTTGAACAGATGTGCTGTATATCTATAGAGAGTTCCTATTAAAAGGGTTTGGGTTGTTCTAATCGTATTCCATAAGTACCTATCTATGTATATATAAATCTGTTCGCCGCTGTATAGTTCTAAATATGTGCCACTTACACACTTACATTGGGTTCGAAAACCAGCGTGAACGGAAGTAACATGCTAGTTTGTCTTCCATCTAAACTAGCAATGATGGAAATAATCGTGAATGATTCTTTCCACACAAGTGAAAATGTGGAAAAATTTTCGGAAAGTAAGCACATCCAAATTTGGATAAATTCACCGGTTTTTTGATCATTCTAACTCGGTCATTTTTGACACCAAAACTAGCATTCCGATAACACCGACGAAACGATACCGTACTGCAAACGATGGTTGTCGCTATCGGGACTAAAAATATTGAAGCGCAAATTAGTGCATCAAGCACTGAACACTGAAGTGAAAGAAATGAAACTAATGTCTTTGTTCTTGAATAAGTCGTTTTTCGAGTGTATTAGGTCGTGGACTAACAATGTGCTTCACAGGAAAGGCAAGAAGGGACTGTCGACCATGGAGCTTGAAGCATTTCTTGCCTTCGAAATAGCCACCTCTGTCACCAGAATGAATTCAATTGAAGAATATTGGAGCAGGAAAATGTTCGTCGGCATGAACGACTTCTCTAGATTAATGTCCAGAACCAGGTTTCAAGAAATAAGAGCTTCTCTGCGACTTTATTGGGAGTATGAGCACGACAATGCCACTGTAGACCCACTCTGGCACTCGCGTATAATGCTGCAACACTTTCTGGATAAATCAACTACCATTGTAGTTCCAACTGGTGTTACCCCCTTAGCCGAGAACACTGTTTGATGTAAAGGTCGGAGTGGCGCACGATCGTATATGAAGTCCAAACCAGTAAAGTTTGGGATCAGATTTTATGTCGTCGCAGCGTGGCGGTATACAAATATACACACTCTCTGGGACAATGGATCTGGAAATCAAACTGGTGTGCCATCAGCTGTGGCATACTGTTCATGGTTTCGCTCCTTACGCGGTGTACTTGAGCGGAAATTGGACACAGGCATGATAAAGAAGGCAAGTGCCTCTGCCTTATGGTGTCTGCAATTGACAAATCAATTTCAAGCGCCATCAAATGGACATCAAGAGAGATTGATCGTCATGGACAACTTTTATACGCGTCACACGATTGCTGGGCAGTTACTGCGTATGACGGACAAGAAGATGACCGTATTAGGAACAGTGCGATTGAATAATCTTGACGCAGCCAATCGTGAAGTCGTTAAGGAAGCCATTGAAATTGTAAAGCCCAAAGAACGGGGAGCCTGGGTTCCTTGCCAAGCATATGAAAAACTAATAGCGCCGAATAGAGCAAAGAAGGTGGCAAACAATGCAGGATACCTAGTTTTCAAGGACAGTAGCACTGTAGTTTTCTACACAAATGACTTAGCCATACCCCTCAGAGCCGGATTATGGAAGCTAGTACTGATTCAATTCGCTGTGTTCATGGTCTAGCACCATTACAACGGTGGATGGGAGAGGAAGCATTGCATCCAACAACAATCCAGGTTCCTGCAGTGAACGTAGCATACAATCTATACATGAATGAAGTGGACCGTTTTGATCAGCTGCGTTCAACTAATCCGATCAAGCGAGAAGAACGGCGCGTACCTATGAGTGAATTTACCTTCTTGCTAGACGCAAGTATACTAAATGGCTACGCTCTCTTAAAATCGCTTCATGTAGATCATGATTTCTGTGGCGTTCACGAGTTCAAGAGGGGTGTAGCCGAACAACTTGATATCTGTAAATACAGAAGCTGACACGGGCTTGAAATCCATGCACGTTCTTCTCGAAACATTTGGAAAGAAGCAATCGTAATGCTATCTGTTCAAGATCATGGTGACAATTAAGAAAGAACAAAAGTCCATATACGCATGCTCAGTATGTTCACATACATTTCATGTGAACTGCTTTTCCCTGTTTGAAAACTGGAACCAACTGCAGAGAAAACGTCCCGAGGTCTACAATTCCATTCAATTGGCAATATCTCAGAGTAAGAGGTTTCGACGTCGCAATCGGAATATTGGGTCTACTAGCTTCCTCCACAACGCCCGTTTACCTCTTACAAAGTAATACACCTATTTCTTTTTGAAACCCATATAACTGTCGGATGCATCAGGCCACTGAGCTCGTAAAGCGGCTACCACGCAATGAGGTATTTGAATTCTGCGTCGTTTGCCTAGATGACCGTGTCTCTGATATGTATATGTTCTATACGCACGCTTCCGCACTTTGGAATTCATATTGCTATCAGATAGACGATCTTCTATTTCACTCTGTGTGATTTGGAGAACGTCTGTTCCGTACTGATGCCAGTAGCATGGCGTCCCTCCACATTTTCACACATTGTTTCCTCAGGCGTCATAACATAATCTCTATTGTAGTTTTCTGAAGCAATTTTGTTCTGCGGAACAGTATCCCCATTTTTCATCGGATGTTGCTTAGATTCGTTTCCATCTCTGGGTTTTATGGAATTCGAATTGCATGTCACCATATCATGACTGGAACGTCGTTCACAATTTGCATTTTGACCGAACGCATCTGATAAACACGGATGCCCTCCCTGATTCATATTATCCTGACCTCTCTCCTTCTGATTCAGCGTTCCACTTTCGCACTCTATTTATAGTGACGCTCTGTCTGACTCATCCATTATGTGTCTTACGGATTTTTTTGACATATGTTTTGACTTCCAGAAACAATGGAGGCACACAGTTGATGCAATATAAGATGAGTGTTCTGGTGTATCCTACGTCCAAGAAAGTAGTTGTTACACTCCGTATGAGTTTGAATATCACACTTTCTTACTGATACTGTCGGAATATATACGATGTAGTACAGTCTTAGTCTCTGAATCGCAATTTAAAACGTCTTTTCAGCGCAATATGATCGTAAGTGTGTACTATCGCTCTTTGTAGTCGTTTAGAATTTCATTCAACATGTGAAATCGGTGCTCAATTGGTCAACAGCATGGGCCAAAGAACTGACGAACGAACGTGTGCGTTTGTGGTTATGACGATGCGGACGGCGGTCGGAAGAAGTGATGGTAGCAGGGCTTCCAAATCACATATGTTGTGGTGAATAGCACTGTGGCGGCAAGCAGTCGTTGTCGAAACGGTGGTCGAACATGATAATGTTTCAAGAGGACCACAATGATTTGCCCTTGGCATGAACAATTTTGGGCGTTTGCAAATGACAACTCTCTCTACAAGACGTCCAAATATATGCTGCACAGAACTTGCACGAGCAAACGAAACCGTCACCTGGAAATGCCCTTTCGACCTGCATAATAAAATCTGATGTGTACGATAATCGATTAGATCATCTTATCCGCTGCATAAATCCGTTTACAAATCTCGGTAGTGAAAGGGTTAAATGGATCTGCTTGCCTCATAGAGGCAAGCCCGGGGAGGAGGAGCCAAAGCGAAAAGCCGGTAGCTGAGTTTTTTTCTTTATCGTTTCTTTTGTCTTTGACGGAGCAAGCCGGACCCCTTTTTCCTACGCGCGATGCAGCCAGTCACCCCAGTGTTATCTCACAGGAGCAGTGCGTATATCAATTTGGTCTGATATTACACAGCAGCGTCGCACGTCTCACAAAAATTTTGTCCTCCATCGTACCGTGAAAGACAAAAGTGCAAACACTTTGTCTGTCACAGAGCTCTGTAACGGTTTTCATCACTTTTCTCGCAAAATTATTAAACTCAGAAGTTATGCTCTTGGGGAGAAAACTATGCCAACTCTCTAGTGAGCCTTCGTTAGTGGCGCCGACGCTATACGTAGCTCAGCGCTCAGCCTCGCTTCGTTACTGACGTAACGTCAGCCGCTCTGAGCGCCAGAGCGCCCAAAATAGGTGCTCAGTAGGCTCTTTTTCAGTGAACATCGGCTCTTGATTCAAGAGCCAATCTTCACAGTCCCGGGCAGCTGGTGCCGGGGAGTCCCCGGGGCGAACCAAGATGTAAACTGTGCAGCAGCTGCTGTACAATCTGTATAAAATCACGACTTGCTCGAAGTCTCCAGTGAAGACTTTCAACCATCGACGTGGACAACCGATCTACATTGCATTTATTGCAACTTCCAATCTACCTGATTCTTCTGCTTGAAAAAAATGGAGAACTCGAACACTGAAAGTACAGTGTCCACATCTCAAGCAACTCGTCCATTTTCGCGATCGTGCAACACACGTCTCCTCAAATCATCTAGCCTCAATGTTCCTACGGACAGCCCTCTCTATCTTCGAGGCTTTTCCTTGCACGCCAAATGCAAGTGCCCTGGAAGAGCATTCTCTTCTGCTTGTCACGATCCCTGAGGATGTCTATTTAAGATACAAAAACAGAAACGTCAGCTCTTGAAACTGCAAAGCTCCGAACGCGCGGAGAAGCTGAAGAGAAAGCAGCATCGCCAACCTGTTCGAGGAGAGGAACCACGAAGACGCGAAGCACGTGGACCTGTGCAGTCACAAATGTCCACTTGTGCGAAGGATTACAAGAAGGCCGAAGACCTATCGCTGTCGCCGAGACGAGAATCAAGCGAGACAGCTCGGCGACATTGGACTACTTTTGCGAGGAGTTACAAAGAGGCAGAAAACCTTTCGCTTTCGCATAGACACGAATCACCTGAGACAGTTGGCGGTCATGTTCCTGCTTTTGAAAATAAGAAGAGCGATAACGGACTACGACTGCCAGAGCGAGGTAGCCAAACTGAAGTGAGCAACTGACTCATACCGCGCGGGAAGCGCTTTGACCAGCCACCGACCTATCGTTCTGCACCTGCAAGACCTCGTAGACGCTTCGATCAGCCTTCTGGTTTCACAAGTAACTCGGAGAAGAGAGCAACAAATTATGTACAGGATGATACAGCTACGATGCTGCATCGAATGCGCCGAGATGCTGAACAGATTGATATTGAAAGAAAGATGAAGACAGAAAGAGACGAAAGCGACGGTAGGGTTGGCGAATTCAGCTCACGGAAGCGCAGATTAGGCGATTGAATGAGGCCTTGTTCAGCTTTTTTGTTTAAAGAGCACAAATATGTACACCTATAGGAGAAGCTAAAAGATGTGAGAATAAGAAGTATGTTACTACAAGGTTGGTTTGCTCAATGTGCATCGCAGCGAAAGGTAACTCAAAAGGGGCAGGAAATGAGAAAACCAACGTGAGCTTAACCACTTGCTCTTGTTATCGTATGCATGCTTTTGCACATGCTTTTCGTCTCATTGGTTCTCAATCAGTGACTGAAGTTTCACGAACGCCGCAATGACAGCAACAGTTTGGTCCAGTTCTTTTGCAACTCGGGAAGTGGCTTTTTGAACTCCGTCGTCAACCGGTGAAAATCCTGTAGCTCTGAAGTCTGCTCCAATATCTGGGGTCATGGGTGTAAGATCCGTTGCCAGCAAGGTACGCCTCACCACTGATTTAGGTCCTGATCTCGCTCGCAGCACATTTTCTAGCTCTTCTTAATGATCAAGGGAGTCGTCATCGAATGAAAGAACAAGGTTTGACAATGTTGGGTATCGAGGACCGGCAAGAGCGATAGTTTCCTCCGGCGTCGGACGAAACACAGTGCTGAGGGATGCGCCCAGTGCAGACACGGTGCCAACGACGTTCTTCACCGTTTTCTCTGCGTCATGCATACCGAATTGGGACACGTTAAGACTAGAAAGAAACTCTGATACGTTAGACAACGCGTCTGCGGCAGCCTTCGAGTCGGATGGGCGCCATGGAAGCGGTGAGTCACGCATAGAGTTCTCAAAACTAATGAAGATGCTGGCGGAATGTGGACATGCTTTTCGGGCTTCTGGTTGGCATCCTGCCAGCAGCAGACACTTTGCGCCGAGCGAGTGTCCAATGCCAACGAGCGGAAGCTGACGCCCAGAAATGCGGCGAATTTCAGTTGCAGTCACGCCCGTAGCACCTGCTGCCTTGTGAGCGAGATCAAGGTGGTCCGCACTGGGGGAAGACTGTCTGTAGGCAACAATTGCGGCGTTGAGCACCTATGAAAGACGACGAAGAAAGGCAGCATAGGTTGTGCGCGGTGCAAGTCCGGCAGCAAATCCTCCATTGAAGGACAAAATGACTTCCGGATCATCAGGTAGAAGAAGGTCTATACCAGGACGAAACTGCCATTCTGGACTGGGGTTTTCTGGGGGTGGGGGAGATGTGCTCGTGTGGTCAGAGGGGGATACTTGGCCCTCGCTCCTGTCCCCGGCAGCGGCTGCTGCTGTGGGGCGAGGTGGCATATGCAGCAGCGTAGACATGGGTGGAGCCGTGTGGATGGCCTCGATATATGCAAAGTCCGAACTCGGTTGAGCACAGGAACAGAAACGGAGACCGCTGTGTGTGGTTGGCCAAAGCAGCATTGGTTGCCCTGAATGACAAAGGAAAGTTAACCAAACTGGGAAGGAGAATGGCAGAGCTCCTTCTTGAACCCATGATTGCAAAGGCTTTACTTGCAAATGAGAAGTACAAGTGTTCCGAGGAAGTGACCATAATCTGTTCCATGCTTAGTGTGAACAACGCTGTTTTCTATCGACCCAAGCAGAAGACGGTGATGGCAGAAAGTGCCCATGCGGCGTTTGCAAGAGGCGGAGGCGGTGATCACATGTGCTTGTTGCGATGCTATGCTCAATGGCGTGATTCGGGCTTTTCAAATCACTGGTGTCACGAACATCTTTTACAGACTAGAACGATGAAACGAGCGCGCGATGTCTACGAGCAACTGCACCAGCTATTAGATAGAGTTGAGATTGAAAGCAATCCAAAGCATTAAGTCCGTCGCCGTCAGATTGGTCTATTGAAAAAGATTACGAATTTCTCCTGCGTCCGGGAGTCCCTCGCTCTCTTCCGCTACGTCTTCCCAACCTAGTAAGTCCCCTTCTTTGCTGGCATCTTCGTTTTCTTAATTCGGTTCTATTTCTATAATACCGTCCATATCGAAGTAGGGCAAAAAATTGCCGGACGTTTCTTCTGTCGGTGCTGCCCCTGATTGTAATGCAGTACTGGTAGCGTGCGATATGGATGTTTTGTTCCGAGCGCATTTCTTGCGTGAGGATAGGGCTCGATTAAAGGGACAGAAAATCATCTTCTCGACCTTCATCGGGTGCAATCGGTTCCTGGTCGGAGTCCGTATCCGTCCCTGGAGGCTAAAACTCCGTTCTACAGAAGACTAGGAGGGGCTGACTGACAAAACGCGTTGTGCAAATTCCTTTAAACATGGGCTTTCCTTGTAATCCATCCAGTATACTACTGGAATACTCCTGTATGCCATTAAGACGTCTCGCTCTCCAGGATTGTCCGCCTGCGACCTCCAGGACAAGCGTACGAAGGACAACTCCTTGAACAATTTGTGAACTGCGGCGTCCTCCCCTCCAGAGCTAGGGAGCTTCTCTTTCCTTGGAAAGACGTCGGATGCGAGGAAGCCTCGAATATGCTTGAGCATAGACGCATTGTGAGCAGCCATGTCATCATTCATGCTTCGAATATCCAAGAAGTAGGAAACGAAATGAATGGATGTCAGAAGAGGAACTTTCCTCGGTGTTGCGCTTAATCGACGGCGGAATGCGCTAATCACGTCGTCCTTTCGTGTCTGCGTAATGTGGTACAGTGAGCGGAGTTGCCACGTGGGTGTCCGACCTTTAATGGAATAGGTGGATAGACCGATAGGATAAAAACTACAGTAGCAGATAGAGTAGGTATTCTCTGAGGTGCATTAGCCAGATGGCACCTCAACGTGACTCACGTGGGTGCCACACTGGAGGTCGAGCCCCGCTCACCCTTAAGGTGATCGTGGCGCTCCCTCCCCCACTATATTGTGAATTTAAGCACTTTCTGGCGAAGTCTACATCCACCTGGTTTCTACAGTCAACCTCGTGGTTTCGCTAGGACTATTCAGGATTTACTAGCACGCTGCGCGGCGTCCACCGGATCTACCTAACGGTTACGGTCTAGCCAGCTGCTATCTCGCGCCCCCAGTGGTAGTTGCTGCCACACACCCCTCGGTATACTTTATCCTGCCTTCTAGGTCGAGCTCACGCGTCCACACGAACTACCCAATTGGACACAGCTCCTGCTGTTGTACCACATTTTGGTCTCCCGACCTAGAAATTGTGGAATCACCAATTGGCCCGAAAAGAAGTTCTGAAAGGAGGGAAGTGGAATTAGAATACCGATCGGAGTTTGAGTATCACTTGAAAACGATTTAGTTAATCATCAATTGACCAATTAGATATGTCGACGAACCCTGTTCGAACCAGAGGATCATCTAGCCTAGGATCAGGCGTGGGCCCCACCTCATACGCTAGGCCCATCCTGGATAACCCCGAGGAATTATTACGTCATAATTCCACCATGATCCACGCCGATGACGGGGAGCCGACGGCTGCAGAGGCCGCTCCCCCGGCGAACCAATCGGTACTATATCAGCCTCCGGTACCGTCGGAGGCTAGCGCCGATACTGACCTCGTGGTATTAAATGAAGAGAAACCTACGATAGTAGTTCCACGTCTGGACCTGGAGGCGATCACCCGTATGGTTTCAGACAGAGCGACAGTGGAACTATCCGACAGGATGCCCGCATTGGTGTTGCTTTTCATCGAGCAGGACGCTCGGGAATACATAGACCAAATGGTGCAAAAGTCACTGAAGGAGCACCGAGTGGTGCAACTACAGGACATCTCAGCCACGCCGGTTAAAACACCAATCGGTACGGGAAACCTTCAGGTTTATACAGCGACGAAGACGGTGCACCCCAATCTTCCTTTTAGACCGATTGGTGAGAAGCTAATTGACCCCCCCGGAAAGGGCAGACCCTCACAGGGGTGAGGGCCCGAGGATTATATACCTCCCGGAACCAACGAGTAGAGCCATACAGGACGACAGGAAGAGGAGTCTTGGTGGTGGTGATTCGTCTGACGCGGAGGATGAGACGCGACGAAGACCAAAAGGTAAGAAGAAGACAAATAGGAGGAAGAAGAAGGATGATGGGTCTGACCCGGACTGTTCGAGCTCCGACACTGATTCGGACTCGTCGCATGACGATGGCCGTCGAGGTAGAAGGAAAAGGAAGAACAACAACCGAAAGGCCAAGAAGTCCCGAAAAGGGAAAGCCAAACGGTATGAAAAGTCGGACTCAGAAACCGATACGGATACGGACAATGACCTGCAGGTGATGCAACCGCTCAATAATCTGTTCACCAAAGCGGTTGACTATAGAACCTATAGGTTAGTGAACAGAAGCTCTGAGTACACTAGTTCAGTGGCTCAGAAAATAACTAAGCAGCATAAGCGGCTTAGTTTCCAAATGGGAGATAAGACCTTCAGCGGGGACGACCCTATCGCGATCATAGACTTCCTGCTGAGGTTTAAGATCGCATGTGACCAGAATGGGTTTTCGGAGGGCGCATCCATATGGCTCTTTCAGTTCTACCTCAAAGTACAAGCGGCTACACTGCTGCACAGCAGGATGCAAGGAAGTACTATGGCGGTGGACGAAGACCAGACGGAAATGTTAATTTCCTACCCACAGGTGGTGAATTACCTATTGGAGACATATGCAACTGATGAGGTCATCCAAGAAGCGTACGGGGAAGTTCTCAACTACCGTCAGAGGTCCGGACAAACCGAGAGGGAATTGGCGAAGTCATTGTTCGCAATGGCCTCCAGATGCGGTAATGTATTCACCACTACCAGACTGAATTCAATGCTGGCCGATAACGTTGACCAGTCAATATAAGCCCAAGTGAGGAACTACCTGGCAACCAACCGGAAAGTGGAATACAACGGACTCGCTCGATATGCACAAGCTTTAGGGGATACACTCCGAGCTGGAAAGAGACCCTCGGCCTCGACACCTAAGCCGTTAAGGACGAGAGGCAAGGCACGCCGAAAGGTATTGGAGGTTCACTACTCCTCAGAGAAGAGGGCACAGGGAGCAATGACGGCAGGTACGGGGATTAACATGGTGGGAACGGGCTACCACAATGGGGTCTCGACACAGTCCAGCTGGTCAACCACAGTCCCGTCGACGCCGAGTGGTCCGCCGACGATGACGTCAGAACCGATCGCCGTTGAGCACGTGTTGACAGTACCTCGGTATACGCCCCAAAGCCAACAGAGTACGTACCGCACGGCCCTTGGCATGCCATCCACGGTTCTTTGACCACCGCCCGGCCAACGCTCGCTGTCCATGGCAATCCGAGATCCCGCCACAGGAATCTCCCTCTGCTGGTTGTGCCTTTCGCGCCACCATCTGGCTACGGTGTGCCCTAATGTGGCACCGGCAGCACGTGCCGCCTTACTTCAAGCGAGGCATAGCAACCACCCGGACGTTTTCGGGCCGACCATGTAACGCCGGGGAAACCGACAGGAAACACCCGCCCCCGACCCCAAAGGAGCCCAAACGGTCAATTTGGTCTCCGCCTCTGAGGTCAAGGACCAAGCTCTTCAACAGGGAGCTGGCCCCTCCCAACAGGAGGAAAACGCCTAAAGGTCGGCACACAGGCCGCTGCCGACCGGCCTCCTTCGGAAGGCCAGTCAGTTCCAACTGGTTTTCGTATGGATGATTACCAAAGGGTTGCCGATCCGGATAACGACAAAAACCAAACGGAGACGATATGCTTCTTAAAGCACGACAACTACAAGGTAAACATCACCCTTGGGTTCAGTAATAACCAATTTGCCCCATGCGTATCAGTCCTTGATACGGGTGCCGGACCAAATTTGGTTAACGCGAAGTTACTCCCACAAAGCCTCCTAGACAACATACCCCCGTGCTCCCTCCGGAACTCACTGGTCGATGCAAATAACCGCCCCCTTTCTGTACATGGTATTCTCGATTTAATGGTGAACGTTGGGCACCTAAAGGCTAGAGTACGGTTCATCGTCATCAATCAATTAGCCACTGATTGTATCCTTCGAACAACCTTTATTGACAACCATGTGGAGGCAATACTGCCACGCGCAAGGGCAGTTGTCTTCTATCAAGGTCCGAGGGTTGCCATAATCGGACGTCACCTGGACCAGAGGGAGAGCCCATCGGAAACAGTATCCAATAAGGTACGATTAGCCAAAGCCGTCAAAATACCCCCAATGCACCAGGTGGTGGTGAAAGTAACATGCGACCGACCAGGTCTGCTAACCTTACAAAACCACCCGCGGGTATTGGAACGCCATTTGACCATGATGGCAAACGGAATTGTAGACAACGAACCGTCGCTACCATTTCAGGTATATGTCAGTAACTTCAGTAAACATACGGTTAGAATACCTAAACATACCGTTATTGGACTCGCCCTACGAGCACCAGGCAGTATATTCCTCATTAACCCAAGTGGGCCGAACGAGGACACCGCCGCTAAGGAGGGGGGGAGACAATGAACCTAACGAAAACCAACAGGAATCGGCTAACGCCGAAGAACGAACTAGGGAGCTGAACAAAATGAACAGCTGGAAACACGAGGTCAACATCGGCCTCGAGGACAAATCCGTTAAGGAACAAGTCCTCGACCTGCTGGAGCCGTTCAGTTCCATGTGGTCGAGACGCCTCGGCGTCATTAAAGCCACGCAACACCGTATCGACCTGGTCCCTGGATCCAGACCGGTACATCAACAACCTTATAGGGCAGGTCACAAGGCCGGAGAGGTTATACAGGACGAAGTAGACAGGATGCTTCGAGAGGGAGTAATCGGACCCGCACATGCTGGATGGGCGAGTCCCGTGGTCCTCGCTCAGAAAAAAGGAGATACAGGAATGCAGTTTTGTGTTGACTACAGGAAACTAAATGCCCTGACGGTCCGCGATTCCTACCCTATACCCAGAATGGATGAGTGCATAGACTCATTAGGATACGCTAAGGTGTTTAATACATTGGACGCCAAGTGTGGGTACTGGCAGGTGGATATACCGGACGAGGATCATGACAAAACAACATTCACATGCCATGCAGGCATTTACCGTTTCCTACGAATGCCGTTTGGATTACGTAATGCGCCAGCAACCTTCCAACGGGCCCTGGACATCATCTTTTCGAAGGTCAAATGGCAAAACGCCCTGGTATACATTGACGATGTGGTTCTCTACTCCCGAACGGTGAAAGAACATTTTAACCACGTGCGAACGGTGCTTAGTCTTCTGCGTAATGCAGGAGTAACACTGAAACTACGCAAGTGTGTCTTCTTTGACCAGAAGGTGGAATACCTGAGACACATGATCAGCCCAGGGCGCCTTCAGGTAGCGAGACGAAATATCCGAGCGGTCCAGGAGGCTCGTATTCCCCAAACCCAAACGGATATCTGGTTTTTCATTGGTTTATGTAACGTATACCGTCGGTTCATCAAAGGGTTCGCCAAAATTGCAACCCCCCTTAACCGTAAGCTACAAAAGGGGCAGCCGGACCAGTTCGAATACTTTGAGGAGGATGAGATCGAGGCCTTCCAGAAGTTGAAGGCAGCACTTCTCTCGCCACCAGTACTGGCATTACCGAAACCTGGCCTCCACTATACCCTTGATACCGACGCCTCAGCAGCCCAAATTGGGTGCTGCTTAATGCAAGAACAGGAGGACGGAACGAAAATACCAATTGGCTACTGGAGTAGAGCTCTTACTAAAACAGAGCAAAACTACACCGTCACGGAAAAAGAATGCCTGGCGGTGGTATGGAGCATGCTCATGCTTCGGCATTACCTATATGGAGCGAAGTTTACCTTACGGACTGACGATGATGCCCTGAGATGGATTCTGGGCTTAGCAGACGCTTCGGGACGACTGCCCAGATGGAGGTTACGCCTATTAGAGTTTGAATATGACGTGCAATACCGCCAAGGGATAAAAAACCGAGTAGCCGACGCTCTTTCGCGCCTAAACACCAAGGGTTTGGAAGACGCGCCACTGGAAGATTGCATTACATGTTTTACCATCCAACTCAACGAACCGGACACCACAGTAGAGGGATCTCGGACGGGGGCCTTTATGGACGACGAAGAGCTACTCGACGAAGAACTTCAACCCCAGGGGGAAGAGTGCGCACTCGCTATAGAAGAAGAACATTTCCCACTAACCGAAGAGGAATCCCTGAGAGAACAAGCTACCGACCGATAATGCAAGTCAATAGCCGAGACGGTAGGGCTGAAACAAGCACAGTTCGATGTAGACCATGAGGGATACCTGGTAAGGCGTTCGCCACTGGATGGGATGCTTCAAAAGGTGGTCCCGGAATCTCTTCGGCTCAAGAAATCCAAGAAGAGGGCGAAGATGGGCAAGATGGAAAGTCTATTGATGCGAATGCCAGGGACGGCAAGAATCGTGCTCGGGAAAAGCGGGAGAAGAAGAGAGAAAAAGCAGCGTTGTAAAGAGAGATTCCCATTCGTGAAGAAGCGATTTCAAACAACCCTGATGCTCCTGAGACAGTTGAGGAATATGAACGGCTTTTAATGGGCGATCCCAACAACTCGGTACTGTGGATACGATATATGGCATTTTGCTTGGGTTTGTCGCAAATTGATAAGGCCCGGAGTGTAGCTGAAAGAGCTCTGGAGTCGATTAGCTTGGAATCAGAAGCAGAGAGAGTACACCTTTGGTGTGCTTATGTGAACTTGGAAGCGAGCTTTGGTATGATGAACTCTTAGGACCCAGAGTTGAATGACAGTTTGGGGGTCAAACGAGACGCTGCTGTGCTTCGAGTGTTCGAGAGAGGATGCAGAAGAATAACAGACCTTAAGGATTTTCATCTGCCATTTTCCTCTGCTCTGAGAAGCTCTAGTCACAGTCTTTCGTAGGAAATACTATGAAGAGCAAAACAACGGTGTAAAGCATATGAAGACGTTTGGATTGCGAAGGGGCAGAGTCAATTCGCAGACGGAGATTTGCGAGGCCCTCGAATAACACCAGAACGAGCTTTAATGTCCTTGGACAAGCAAAAACATATTGAGATCATATCAAAGTTCGCTCAGTTTGAGTATAAGTGTGGCTCTCCAGAACGAGGTCGTACGGTTCTTGAATCTAATTTTGGAAGTGTCCCAAAACTTCTTTATCTGTGGAGTAATTATCTTGATGTAGAAGTGCTACGACGTTCCACAGCTGAAAGCGAAGTCCCTCGTGACATTGTGGAACAAGTTCGGGCTCTCTTTCAACGCCTAGTGCGGTTAAAACTCAGTTCCAAGAAGATGAAATTTGCCTTCAAGAAATGGCTCAACTTCGAGAAGATCTATGGAACGAAGGAAAACCAAGCTGATGTCAAGAAACAAGCCAGGGACTTTGTTGAGAAAACACGCCGAACACAGACTAAAGTTTATGTGGAGTCAGGACAAGTAAATAGTTCGGTAAAGTGCTGCCAATAGTCTTTACTAAGTGGGCGACTTGTTTTTTTGCTTCTGTTCTTCATCAACCTGATGCAATCAAAGAGCTAAAGCGCTCATCACACACTGGTAATCTTTTAAAGAGTTGAACATTGGCTGGGCTTAAAGGAGCGGGACTGCCTTTTCGGCTACGTTTTATGGATGCAAACTAAAAATGGCGGGCGACCATGGTGGGCGACCATGGTGGGCGACCATGGCGTGCTTGACGCTCGAAGAGAGACAAGACATGACAATTCTTTGAGATGTCGCGGAGGTAGTCCTTAACCCGTTGCCGTGCAGGGGTATTCCAATAGTCTCGGAATGCGACAGTGAAGTTCGGGTTTGAGAAGTTTGAGTGAATGATCAACATACTTCGGCATTCCCTGCAAGAGGTCAGGGTTTAGTTCATATAGCTGTTCGGTGACTTCCAAAGACTTCTTCCCATTTCAGACATTGGAATAACTTGTCGTGCCACCACAAAATACGTGCAAAAAAGAAGGAAGCCTGCACAGGTTAGTAATCATTTGCGTGATAGTCTTCGGAAGGGAGCCAAAAGGCCACATTCTGACAAGCTGTAACCAGAAGTGCGTAAACCGGGTTCCAAATTGTGCATGCACTCGCCATGGCATGGATGTTTGATGCGTTGAGTAGTGCTTTCTCCTCCTGCAAATCCCAAACATACACGGAGCCATCCCCTAAGCCACTCGACATGAAGGCTGAGTTGGGGCTGAAGGACGCCTCTAATGGAACACTTCTGGCATTGTTATGACCTGTCAGAGTGCGATAGAAATCACCCTTACACGCATCACAGATGGAAACCTTTGCTTCGCTGTTTGTGTCAACAAGTAATAAGTATTCTCCATCCGAAGAGAATTTAAGACAAGTGGGAAGAGAATCTGATGGATTGCCTAATGGAAACTCTGGAAATGGGCCATATTTGTAGTTTCGAGCGTCGTAAAGCTTCACCAAAGTCTTCGAGTTTGCTGCCCTGTACACCACACCGAATATCAGTCCCTTTTGATCGTATGCAACAACAGGAGTACCATCCGTCTTCACCCTTCCGAGGGCGTTTTCTGAACGATAATCCCACAACATAACACATGAATCTTCGGAACATAAGATGAAATCCGGTCCGGCTGGTGAGGCAGCAATTGAAACGACCTTAGATTCATGTCCAGCAAAATAACGAATGTAGCGTTGAGATTCGATGTCAAGGGCACGGATTTTGTTGTCTTCTGCAGTTGATGCCATGACCACAGTTGAGGGGTTCGTGTCTTGGACGAATCGAACTACACCAGCTCCGTACTTTCGTACCGGAATTTGCCACTGATAGAACCGTTCAGAGTGTCATATACAACGAGATTATGATCCATGCTTGATGATACAATGATATGTCCATTTTGGGTAGTATCAAGGCATGACACAGGACATTGGTGCTCGCGATGAACTAGAGCCACCTCAAATTATTTGACCATTTGGTTCGTGAGTTCCTCGCGCTCAGATTCCATGTTGACTAATGGCCAGAAGAAATCGCCGGTCCGGTACCAATAAATCCGTTGCCGTAACAATTAGAAGTCCCCCATTCCCACTTTCTAGAGTCCGACAAATCCCCTGCCGGGCTCCACGTAGTCAACCTCGCACACTGAACGTTATTATTGCGGACGTACGACCTGCAATGAAGCACGTACAGAGATTATCGTAGGATGACTCTGCCAAATGCAGAGTTCTTGAACGTAGACCGAGAAGGTCGATCAGAAGACTGATCAGCAGTGGGTCACCGCAATAAAACACGAGACATAGCGTTCGCAGACGGATAAAGCGGTATATATACTGTACAGCATCTACCGTTGCCAACTTGGTAATGTAGCACCGTGACCTTACAAATTGGCTCAAAATATTTTGCAGTACGCGACTGACAGCGACCTCTATCAGTGCTGCAACTCAAAATGGTAGATAGGTACTGTACCACCACCGTTCGTTCTTGCTGTAACTCTGCATGGAAGGGCCCATCGTCAGCCTTCCCTTCTCCAATTAAAGCGAAATGACTTCGACTGTTTGATGATTTCTATCATTGTTTTAGACACTCACCCCAAATTACCAACCCCCGTTACCACGAGTGCACGCCATCGTCCCCACAGCTAGTTCGTTTTGTCTCTTCGGACCAAACCGGAAACCATGGGAAAGAAGCCCCTTTTGTTTGAGGTCAGCGGACTCTCCGACCTCCTTAGAGACACTTCGCCCTCCTATGCGTCACAAATCTAACATATCACATCTTCCTCGTGGTTGACGTGTTCATCACTGACACAAGTCGCGCAGTCGCTACAGCCAAACGAAAAATTCTGCGTCCGATCAGCGTCACCGTCGCTGCCACAAACAGAGTCTTTTCCTAGTATATAACATCAATCTTGCTGAACAGATGTACACAATGTTGTAGCCAAATCGAAATAACCGATTCGCGTAACCGTTCTTGTCCAATAAGAAGGGCTGGATCGCGTAACCGTGCATTGTTTCCGTATTATATCGAGACTGGCTGCAGTGGACCGCTTCAGAATCGAGATGTCTCGCACGCGAACCAAAGTCTTCAATATTCCCCGCCTAGTCGGTCGAAGAGCTGCCTAAACTTAAGAAGAGAGCTTCAAATCGTTTCACTTTTACTAATCAATGATCAAAATGATGATCTTCTTCGGACGAGCCGGGAAAAACCTGCAAAAACCCGCTCAAATGTTGTACAGTGCCTCGTTAGGTCAACGGCAGGGTACCAAATAGAGACCAAGAACTAACGTGCTATTCTAATCCCGGAACCGTTTTGGAACGTTCCTTTTACGTCGCTTTCCCACTGACAGTTGGCTGTCAGTCTCTGCCAAAGGCAATGGTGCTTTTTGGACGTTCTTTCTTTTCGCAGGGACCCGCGAAGACCTTTGCACTCGTGCGGGTGCGAATGAAACTTTTTCTTCCATCTCGTAGATCTTAGTTTTGGGCTCTCTACTCTGATCACAACGGTCTTCTGGATTCCATTCTTGTTCTGAGGAGCGACTCTGGTTCTTGTTCATCTGCTTTTTCTCTGAGATTCTGAGACTCAGTGGGGCTGGACAAATTTCGTCTTCTGATTGGGAAACACTTCCAGCTCCTTCTTTTAATTGAGAACCAACGAACCCCATCTGGTTGCAATCAAGATTTTGACTGGGTTCGAAATGGGTCCTTGTTCTTGTGTATTCCTCTGACTTGTTTTCATTGACTTGCTTGCCGCTAATATCATTGGTTTTGTCTGGTCCATTAGGTGCTGAGTCTCGTGCATTATTTTGAGCTTCTGCCTTTCGTCGCCTAGCCTCCACAAGATCAGCTGCTCTCCTGGCGTTCATGTCATTCTGCCTAAGCCTGTTGGCGTTGGCAGTGCTGCTAGCATTCTGATTGACAGTTTGCTTTCGAACAGCTCTTTTGCGTTCCGCCTTCCGATTGCAAAACTTGGCTTTGACAGCCTCCTGTGCCGCCCAAAGACCTGCCGTTGCACGTACATGAGGAAATCTCTCAGCAAGGGTCTCACCGATGCGCCCTAGCTCCTGTTGAAATTCATACTTCCTTCGGGCCATCACGGTTTCGATTTCATGGAAAGAATACTTCCCGTAGAACTTATGAAGTAGTTCTGAGGATTCGAGCTCTTTTCCAGAAGCAGCTAATAAGCGATATGAGTAGGTCTTGCCGGAGCATTCTATCGGTTTGATCGGTTGTTGCGAATGATCCTCATTGTACACATTGATGGCGGTCTTCAAAGTCTCCCCAATACACACCTTTCCCGACTTTCCTTCCGAATGTGGGTGCTTAATAACACCGGGCTTCATCAAGTACAAACTTGTGCTATCCCGTCCCAAACCTTCACTTGCTAGAGTGAAGTCGTTGAGGTTTCTCTGCAGAGAGTGATTAGGAATTGGAGGTGTTGCAATTGCGTGTAGAGATAACTTTTGGAGAGATAGGGAAAATAGGGAAATGAAAAGCAGTGGGTTGACACACGATGTTGTGGAATAGAAAAGGAATATGAAAATAAGTGGATCAAGCGGGGGAGAAGGGAAAAGAGGCCATGTTAATCGGAAAAGAAATGAACAGAGAACCTGGAGTGTGAGAGTTCGGACTTTATAAAGCCCGGGTGAGAGACCGCATAAGCCTAAACTACCTCCCACAGCGAAGCGAAAGAGCTAATGGGACGAAAAGAAAACCGCACCAAATCCCCCGCGAGAAATGCACCTTTTACTTTTGGCATGGAGTTCAAATCATCATCATACCAGATCAGGACGTCCAAATCATATGGCACAGCTTCTTAGTACCATACATACAGTTCTTTGTATGGAGCTTAAATACGTAAGAGACTTTCTTCAGAACGACATGAAAGAAGGAGGATACCGATGCGCACCTTGTTACGGGTGTCCCTGTCCACCTGGTCGTATCGTCAGGAGAGCTACGGTCTATAGGCACTGGAGGTCAGCGTTATCGTCTGGAATGCATCCTTACGTTGTCCCGAGGCCACTTCCGATCACACTGGAAGACATTGTGGCGGAAAACTCTTCCAACACATATTCTAGAAGAGAAGTTGCTACATTGAACGAAGAGAGCCCGGTCTGCTACCCACAGACTGACAGATCTACCGAAAATCATCAGAACGCAAGCAATTCCGGAAACAATGCCCCCATCTCGCCGCCTACTGTCAACTTGCAATCAAAACCTCTTTCTCTTCAACAGGATCCATATGAGCGTACCAAAATATTAATACACCCATCCATATCTGATTTTTACACACCTTAAGGCCTCAATATGGTTTTAAATGATGAAAGCGATGAAATGCATCTACGAAACGCAGATATCGGCTCATCAGAAGATTCAAGTGTCGATGCGGGGATCCCACCCCGGGAACCAGTCTCCACCGATAACTCTGTCCTTGAACACGGAAAAAGAGATGATCGACCACGAACTGCTAATGGTTCAGCGTCAGATTTCTCTCCAGGGGGTGATGGAGGAGATTTCGCGAATTGTTTTTGCGTTAGTTATGACAAACTCTCTCATGCGAACGGTTCCGAGCTAGAAACGATAGCCGAAGCCCAAAACGAAGATTCTCAGCGTGCAGCAACACAAGTTAGCGCAGAATCACGACTGAGTAGATTTGTATCGAATCATTCATTTCTGCTACGATTCGCGACTAGACATCCGACAGCAACGCGTGCCATGATGGATGATCTTCTGATTGAGCATGATGCAGAGTACAGGTCATGGAACGGAGTCCGAAAAGCTTTGCTCCATGGCTCTGAACTTTATCTGTCCGTCTATCCGTATTGTTCAGAAGGACATCAAGCCCTCTCTAGACAGTCTGATGGATCGTTCAGGAAGTGCTCTGTCGCTGCTTGTGCTCAGATCCAAGCCAAAGTTCTGACATATGACTACATGGGAATTTGGGAGCGTCTACGAGCCAGAATCGAATCGAAGACGGAGGGGCCAAAGCTTTTCGAGCACCTCAACAATGGGCTCCGAGAAATGGTGAGGACAGCGAGTAGTGATAAGGTCTACGAAGACTTCTTCTCTGGGGCGGTTTTTGAAGAAGCGCTTGAAAAACTGGGTGGCGTACAGCGCGTACAGTACGATATATTCCTCAGCTTCTCTACCGACGGAGTATCTGCCTTCAAAAGTGTAGAATATAGCTACTAGCCCTGCGTATTGTTCATTCTTCACCTTCTTCTCAGTGAGCGCTTCAAAGTGAAAAATGTTCTGCCCGTGTGAGGAGACCTGGTCTCCTTCTTGGGACCAATGCTGGATGAATTAGAAGAACTAAGCAAAGGAAAAGAAGTGACACTATGGTATGGGAACAAAAAGATTGTTCGGGTTCATGTACTCAATATTCTTTCAGACCTAGCCGGTCTAAACAAGCTCTGCAATCTTAAAGGGTACAATGCACTAGTTCCCTGTCGATTTTGTTCAGTAAAAGGTGTGTACTCACCACCACACAATCACGTGTACTATCCAGCAGTTTACAAGAGAGAGGGAAGAAGAAGACCCGAACTTCTTTGGGACAAGGATAGACTCCCACTACGTTCGGGAGACCCGCTAGTATCTGAGTTACAACAACTCTGCGAGAAGTGTAAAAATGCGACATCGAGAGAAGTTGAAGACACTTGCAAACAAATTGGCATGAGCAAATTGGATATTGGTGATCTTATATCGAGGTCGCCGCTTGTCATACCCTTTCGCAGCTTCCCAATCGACCTAATGTATCTCTTAAATGAGAATATTGCCTCTCATCTTGTGTCCATATGGTGTGGAGATGTGAAGAGCTGCAACGATCTTGCCTTTCTAGGATCCAAGAAAGTGAAAGAAGAAGTTAGGGGGAGACTGATTTCTGCTGGGAAAGGTTTTAGCTCAAAAATCCGAAGACCTAGAAGGCTTGAAGATAAATCTCTGTGGAAAGCAACGGAATGGAAAGCGTTTGTGCTCGAATTGAGGGTGGTGGTTTTTGACGGACTCTTGCCCAAGCACGTAATGGATGGTTGTATGGGTTTCGTAAAGCTCTGTGAACTTCTCTCTCGCTGGAAGCTTTCCGAGTCTGATGTGGAAGACATATACCGCCTCTGTAGAAGTTTCTTTGCACATTTTCAGAACGTATATTATCAAGTCCGTCACGACAGAGTGACTCTCTGCCGCTATACATATCATCTCCTCCTCCATATTGCCGACTCAGTCAAGGATTGTGAACCATTTTCACTTCTTTCCCAATGGGCTATGGAGAAATACATAGGGACGCAGAACAGGGGGTGCAATGCGAACTATCTTTTCGCCGAGTCTGTTGTAGAAAACTTAAAATTGAAGGAGGCTCTCACCCTGTACTCCGTTCGAAATGATTTGCAGATGTTCTTTTGTGACCCAGACGACATTGAGAGGCCACACCTTTTACGACCTGGAGGAAAGGCACATAAAGGATTTCTCTTCAGGCACCCAAAGTGCACGAAGAGCATTGCAAGCTTTTTCAGAAGTCATGGATTGGGCATGAAGAAACTCCTTTGCGACTACTACCAGCGCTGTGGGGGCACTGAAAGTAACTCCGTATCAATTTCAGATTTTCGAGATGACGAGAAGGTGGAATGTTGGAGTCGTTTAATTTCAACAGAGTGTGAAAATGGATATGTGACGAACTTTACTGGATAAAGGGACCCAACAAGGTTGATTTCAAGTGAAAAGCATCGACCTTCATGTTTCATAGTCGCAACGTTTCGAGGAAGCTCTTCGAATGAAAACGTAGTTGTGCTCAATAACTACTATGGGAGAGTTCCATTTTTCTTTGAGCACAAGTTCAGATGAAAGAAGAGCATGTTGTTCGTCGCAGATTGGGTAGCCAAGGGAATGTGTTGGGGAAACCAGGGAAAACTCTTTCGAAAAGAAAGTATTGCCGACCATAACGTGTTTCAGGATGTTTCGATAGAGTTTGTAACCATTATTTCACACCAAATCTACGTCACAGAGCAGAATGTCTCTATCAATCGCCGATTGCAGAAGCGCTGCTATTTCGTCGACAATATGCGGGAATTCTATCGCTCCCAGAACCAAAAACAAAGAAGCGCTTCAGAGAAGACTCTGGTTTTGCTGCAAGGCTTTTAATTGTCTGCTTAACATTAGTTGAATCAAAGGCAGAATGTAACAGCTTTTCTACAATTACAGAAATGTAAGAATAAATGTGTACTGTTAATGGCTTTGGAAACTTACGCACACTCTCGTCACCGTTGTCAACTTTCGTAAGGAACTATGAGATAATGGTGGAGGTGTATGCCTTGACCTTTGAAAGACTCACGGGATGTGAAAGGGGAATCTTCAATGATGATTTCGGAAAAAAGAGGGAAGCTTTATGATGCTTATAAGACTGACGGGATCTTACAATAATTCACGGGTGGGCTCATTTGGAGGGGAATGGGTTGGCTATGGGGTAAATGCCACTTAATGTAGAAATTCATAGCGAGGGAAAGAAAGTCGTTGTGAGAACATACTTTGATATGGAGAAGATCATGTCAAAGGGGGTGAAAGGCCATATACGCTACCGGCGACGGGCTCGACAGTGAAAGAAAATAGTAGGTTTGTCATGTAAGCATCGTTCATGGTGCGCTCGTAGACGCGTAACAGGTGATGAATAGGTATCCTAGCCATTCTCTGCCGCACGTAACGGCCCTCGAATGAGAAGAAGCATATGAGTTTCATAGCAAACGTCAGACAGAAGGTTTGGACCTCGTTTTTTCGTCGGCTACTGGAACGATTATGGTAAAATTGTGTATACCACCAGTTTCAGGCGTTTCGGGTGCTATCGTATTGATATGGTGCTGGGTATGAAGGGTGACAATCAAGGTGGTACTGGGCGCCAAGTAATGAGAGCACTAAATGAGGAAGCATGTCGCGGAAGCGAGGATACGGCACGTGGGATTTACGACGTTCAAACAAGTCTGCTAACAATGGTTAGGCATGAATACGAAGCCTATATGGCGGTTAGTCAAATGGCAGAGCGGGCATTGAACAGTACCGATACATTATTCACTGCCTGCGACTGTGAGGTTGTGTGGCTTAGCAAGCGTATTCCCATTGTCATCGACGCGCTGGTCTCACAATATTAGATATACATGAAACGGCAATGAATGGGCGATGGGATAATAGCCCCTTATATATCTGCAATGCAAGGTCGAAAACGTGCCAATATCATAATCGAACAATTTGGAATTCTTATCAATTGTTGAAGCATTTGCAATGCTCCTGATGCAGTTAGAGTCGTAGCAAGTAATCAATACAAGAACCTGAAGTGATCAATCAAGCTCAGTGGCATACTCACTTGCACGGCTATGGGCCAGTGGTTTTGGACTACAGACGCCCAATACAAAAGGGATGAATGACCTAAAATTTTTTTCATCGTTCTACTACTCTTCGATAGATGTGCAATGAACAATGGTTAGAAATCTATTGTTTATCATTACCCCAGTGCGGCCATCATTAAAAAGTAAGCAAATCATCAAGGGCTATACGTTAGCTATCCCGATTCACGAGCAGTATTTTTATTGTGTTGAACTGTCTATTGAAGTATCTATCGAACAGAGGCAAACCAAAAAAATAAAATAAAACACTCCTGCAAAGATAAATAATCATTATTTTCAATTGAAAACCTATGGGAACCCGACAGAAATAGTTCCGCCTGGGCAAACGGAACACGCGACCGACTGGAGTCAATGCATGCGCCGGGAAGGTGGGGTCGGACGACCGAGTGGCCCAGGTGATCCCCTCACGAAAAGCCTGCAACGCCAACAGAGCAACCGTAGCGGCGAATTCCGCAACCGCAAAGAACCAGACGGTAGAAGCAAAGTTAGTGCTCTTGAAGATTGCACTACCAAAGTAGGCCAAGACGGGAGGCGTCGGGACATCGAGGTACTGACAGACCTCATACTGCTCCCACCATTGAGGACGTTGGACGTAAAGCTCCCGACGGACTTTCACATCCTGGGAAAAGAATTCCACGGAGTTGTAAGTGTACATCGTACGAACATTCGAACGTCGATGACGCAACCTGCTTTCCGCAATCTGGTCGCTGGACCACCTTCGGCGGTCCATGAACCAATTGGAGTGAAGAGGACGATCGAAGCTAACCATGAGGGGCGTAGCCTTCAGGATTTGGGAACGAGGACCAAGCTGGTGGAGACTATATACCAAACGGCGGAAATAGGATTCTTCATGTGGACCACGGAGATAAAACAAACCCAAGGGGATCATCGGAGGAATCACCATGACGAACGGAGTATGACGGTTTTTAGCGGCGAACGCCTAATATTTGTTCTGGGGTTGCTTGCGCGAGCCAGAGGGTGCAGGCGAAAGATGGGAAGGGATGCGTTCGAGACGTTCGCAGTCCCAGCGCTTGAAGAACAGGTAATCTGTGACAACCGGTCGGCGGAACACATGGAGAATCTGGTAGACATTGCCGGAACGCGCCAATTCCCGTTGGACTGGAAGATGCGAGGATTGACCAAACCGAGCGGGACTCCATACTGCCCCTGCGGTTTAAACAGATCCTGATAGGTTAATGGTGGAGGGGGACCAGAGGGAGGTGCCCCAAACGGAGAACTGGAAACACCGGCTGGAGCAGTATGAGAAGTAACCTGAGGGTCAGGATCGGGGTACGGATTATAAGCCATTCTGGTTATCGGGTCGACGGTTAGGTCGATGGAACTATTTCCCCGACCGGCGCCGCGTCCACTTCTTCCTCGACCACCAAGCGTGCCGCCGCGTGTAACCCTCGATTGGGAACGAGTGACGCGCTTGGCAATACCACCAAATGGCCCTGCGCGGGGATGACGGTTCATAGACGAAGACGCAACGCGCGAAACCGACGGTTCAACGACGAAAAGACCCTTCGTATCCACCAGGTCTGCGTCGAGGTCGATAACATCAAGGTCGATGAAATCTTCACCGCCAAGGACCTCT
Source organism: Gracilaria gracilis (assembly GCA_030374805.1). NCBI lineage: Eukaryota > Rhodophyta > Florideophyceae > Gracilariales > Gracilariaceae > Gracilaria > Gracilaria gracilis. The sequence goes on along the minus strand of JARGSG010000227.1, from coordinate 494,750 downwards.
CTTATACCGTCGCCCACATGGGACGAATAGTCGCCGGTCAGAATCCCAACCGGACCAAGGGGCGCATCCAATGGTTGGAAAGGCGAGACACGGAGCAGACGGGTACGCCCAGGTAACGAACCGGACGAAAGAGCGACGACGGGCGGAGCATTCGGTGCGTGAGAAGGAGACCGATTGGCAGGAGTGCCGAGAGCTCTGACCGACCGATCAGCACCAGAGGGCTGAAACGCAGAGGACCCTCGGGAATTGACGCGAACGGCCGGCCGCGCGGGAAAGCGCGGTACCTTCGACGTGTTAGGACCGTGTGGTGGATCGGAATGTGGAGGTGACCCCATGAAAGAACAAAAACCAGGGCGAAGGCGCCACAACGAGGACACAACCACGTGGGATTGGCGAAGTACGGCGCAGACACCCAAGACAACAACCACTTCGGGATATGGAGGCACCAAAGGGGCACCAGAGTAGCTGTCTTGGTACAACACCCGTCGGGTTACGGGGCCCCGAATGGCAAGGAAGATGATGGCCAACGGGTGAGCGCGCGATTTCAAAGCGCCCAAACGACACGACGGGGTGGTACCCTCGAGGAGGCCACCAACCAAAAGCTGGGTGAATGGTGGCAGCGCCTAGAGCAAGATGGCCTGATCAAATGAGATGAAGAGCGCCAATATGGGAGGTACGAGACCGATGGGAGAAACCGACGTCACCTTTCCCCCAAACGGGCGGGCAAGATCGATACCGGCGGTTGTCGGATAGCAAGAGGGAAAGCCGCTCGCTTGGCAGGCCCGTGGTCGTGCCTGGTTGTAGAAGGGGGGTCTGTGGTACAGTGAGCAGAGTTGCCGCGTAGGTGTCCGACCTTTAATGGAATAGGTGGATAGACCGATAGGATAGAAACTACAGTAGCAGATAGAGTAGATATTTTCTGAGGTGCACTCGGCAGATGGCACCTCAACGTGGCCCACGTGGGTGCCACACTGGAGGTCGCGCCCCGCTCACCCTTAAGGTGATCGTGGCGCTCCCTCCCCCCACTATATTGTAAAGTCAAGCACCTTCTCGCTAAGTCTACATCCACCTAGTTTCTCCAGTCAATATCGTGGTTTAGCTAGTACTATTCAGGCTTTACTAGCACGATGCGCGCCGTCCACCGGATCTACCTAACGGTTACGGTCTAGCCAGCTGCTATCTCGCGCCCCCAGTGGTAGGTGCTGACACACTCCTCTCGGTATCCTCTATCCTGCCTTTTAGGTCGAGCCCACGCGCGCTCCCTAGCCACGCGTCCACCCGAACTACCCAATTGGACACAGCTCCTGCTGTTGTACCACACGTAAAGAAAGAGTTTAAGGGGAGATTCAGCAGCTGTTGTTCCAGTTGCATTGTTGCAGGGTACACCTCTGATATAACAGAGCTATCTTCATCGAAGATACGCAAGTAATGCCTCAATAATCGCATTACATGGTATATATCAAGGCACTTCTCATAGACGGTACTGTTCCTCACTGTGGTCTCGAACATATTCCGTTTGTAGTCCCATATTCCCCCATACAAATTCGTAGAGAAGTATGTACAATCTACCAGGCGTTCGTACACAGTCCTGCCTCTGATAAAGGAATGAAGCATTCCCTTGGAACTCGCGAAGCGAGTAGGTGCCATTCTCATTGGCAGCACTGCAGTTCGAAGCGGCAAGACCCTTCCATACTGGTCCAGCTCCCGATTGGCCCCCGAACATCCCTGATTCTTCGGATCGCTGTTGAACTTCTCTTTAAGCTGCTTAAACCTGAATTACAACTTTGAATGCTTTCTCAAGTCACTTACCACCCCAGAAACCGTGACTAACATATCTTTCACCCACTGTACTTCCCCAATGTCTTGCATCAAGAGATTCGCCACATGAGTCTGGTCTTGACCGGCGATGATGTGGTTATACTTCCGTGCAATTTCATCCTTTGCCTTTATGCAAGAACTAGCATTGTCGCTCACGACGGCGCAAATGCGTTTCATATAACCAAACTCGGAGAAAACCGAATCTACAACGTCAGCGTAAAGAACGGCATCGCAACTCTGCGAACTAATGTATACTGAACGTAGGAAATAAGTTCGCCTTGACCTGTTAACACCCAGTATGCATAGCATTACGTTCACCACGTTCTCCGAGCTGGCGTCTGTCCAACCGTCAAAGATTAATGTCCCATACGTCTGACGTAAGGACGTAGAAATGGCGGATCGGACCGACTTCAGCTGTCGTTCATAAAACCCCTGGAGATTCTTCCCAGCCATACCCGAGATGTTTGGAAAATCATCAATTACACGGGGATCTAAGAGCTTTATAAGCTCGAACAGTTCATTCTCGCCCTCCGGACGGCTTAGAACTGTAAACGGTAGCATGTGATGGACAACGAAGCGGGTCAAAAGCTCATTCATAAGGGTTCTCTTCGCGTACAACTTCTTCTTCGCATCATCCATAGCCGTAATAGGCTCTGCAAATCTAGATTCAGTATTAGTAAAAGGAATACGATGGGTTAGATAGCTTCTTTCACCGTTGGTAGTTTCCATTCTTCTTCGCTTGCCCGGGGTTGTTGGGATGCCAAAACACTCCGACGAGCTACCAAGATCACGGTATGCGCGCAAAAGAGATGGAGTATTCAAAAGTCTTGCTAGTGTTGCCGGTGATGTGGACGAGCATTGCAAAAGATGCTGTCCAAGTTGTGTCCCGTTTAGCGTGACTGCTTTAGTTTGCCAACTGCAACCATTACATGTAGTAAAGAGATTGTCAGACATTGAAGAACTGTCACTACCAGGTTGTAGCGAGAAGCACTCCACAGGCCACCAGCTGCGTTTACGCCCGACCTTGCGTGATATCGATGAATGGGACCTCGAGGCCGTGTTATCGTTCACAGACATAATTTCGCCTTGAATGCATGGATGAGTCCAAGTTGTAGAATATGGAACAGGGTTAAAATCGGCCGGAGCACAGGGACGCAAAAGAAGAGAAGGATTAGCTCACTGTCGAACCAGGATTAGTGCTGCGTAAAGATGTAGGCAACTAACGCCGTAGAAAAGAAGGGCTGTTGTTTCGTGGAGACGAAGGTGAATTGTTTCGTGGACAAGGACAAAACGACAAGAGCTATCCGAGGCGTGCCACTGCTCTCCCCATACACGTTTATAGATTCGAGTTCTTGCGCGCTTTCGGTCCTTTTGGAACGCACCCACACAGTCGATTACAACAGGAAATTTTGTTGCAACTTGGGGTCCTTGTTGTCCGCCAGTCTTGGAAGTTCCAAGTTGCATTTTTCAAATCGTAAGACAGTCAGGGCGAGATAACTGGCCGGGCTCCAGGTTACGCAGGTAACTTACCAAGCGATTGCATACCGGACCGGCATTTATTCATTGACAGGTTGAATAGTTTGTTTTCTGTGGTGCGTGTAGAGGACTACGTGACGTTCGAAACGGAAGCCGAAGAGTCTCAATAAATTTTCTTCAGGGCCTAAAAATTTATTGATCTTGCGGAACGCTGAGTATTACACTCGGATTTCGAGGAACGCGGAAAAGTTTTTATTTACAGGTTCAAGCGCATTGCGGTTCTGCGCGCCGTCACCGTCGGCATCGTTCGCGGCCGACGCCAGGGGCGCCGAAGCGCGGCGCTTGACGGCGTTCGAATGAAGCCGCGACACTCGCGGTTTCGTCTCGGTTTTCTCTCTTCCGCGGCCTTCATGCACGCCAAAACCAAGGGTGCGCGCAGCCAAGTACGCCGCAACCACGGCTCGGAGTTCGCGGCCATGCACGCCACAGACAAGGCTACGTCCAGCCCAATACGCCGCAACCACGGCCGCGCGCAGCCGGCGACGCCGCAGCCACGGCTGCGAGCCGTCATGCACGCCGTGACGAAAACTGCTGAAGTTCTGGTTTGCAAAGGATGCGCCTTTAGAACCACTGCTGCCAACAGCTGGCTCTGGTTTCCGCCCTACGTTCTTAAAGGCCAGGTGAAAGCAGGGAACAGACTCCAACCAACCTCTGCTTCTCGCCTCTGAATGTCTTTCCAAGGGCAGTATAGTCTTCGACACACGTTCAAAGCCACATCACGAGCGTCGCTTTTTCCTCGAATCGTTTCAAGCCACCGTTTCACCTTACACAAAAATGCCACGCCTACCCGTTCGCAAACCCTCTGTTCGGGCCACCAAACACGGATCATCGGAACCCTAGTTTCAAAGGTGACCGTTTCATTGATTAAGCTTAATCATTAATCGGAACCGGGTCAAAAGTGTCGGTACAACTAGACACCTGCAATCCTGGTGCACCCTCAACACAACAAGTGTCTGCCGTACTCCCTCATCCTTTTGTCGGATTTTCCGCTTTCTTTCTACTGTTATGCTCCACACTCTCTTACACACTTTTATGACAGCTCAACGTCCATGATCGCTCTGATTCTCGGTACTACTCCCCATATTTCTTACGGTTACAATCAATCACTGAAAAAGGTTACCTGCGTGGCAAACCTTTGTTTACAGGATCAATTAAATCCAGCCAGAACCGGAATCACTTCCATTTCGTTTCAGCCGGGTTCCATCTCTCTCTAAATTGATCTCACGAAATGACAGCATATAAGACCCCTCCCTTATAACCATTCCTTCATCTTTCCGGGCCGCTTTTCACGGACGACATCTTTTGTCCTGTACTGCAACCCTCGCACGACTGAAAGCGAAATTTAGAACTCTGCAATCACATGAAATCTCTGCTCGGAGGACGTTTTTCAATATGAACCCACAAGCCTCTTTGGATATCCTTAACTGCAGCATAGCAGATCTCATTACCACCTCCGACGACTGCCTAACCAAAGCACTTTCAGACCGAAACTACTCCCCCTTGCCTCCCATTCCGTCACGCAATGACCTCTTGCTGGCGGCTATTCAGATCCGCGAAGCTGCACAGCAGAACGTTCATCTTCGTACTCCAGAAACAGCGATGAATCGGATACTGTCCTTTACCGTCGACGAGAAACCGCTGAATCAACGGGTAATGCAGCAGGGCTTGGAGATCTAATGAACCGTGCGCACCTATTCGATTCTTCTCTCCCGAATCCCCCGACAAGTGCTCAATCTTCAGCTTTAGCGTCTACTATAATGATGTGGAAGTTGAAATCTCTAGAAAACCTTCAAAACTCGGCACACACTCCTGCAATCCCCGTAGAAGATGTAACTCCACCTCCACCTGCTTCTATTGACCTCGACACACTTTTGGGTAGCAAAGCAACCGGTTCCCGCACAGGGCCTTCGGTCCCAAACGAAGGCACACCTCCGGCTTCGAAGAAAGCACCGCAAACAGTGGGCGGGGTACTCATCATGGATGAGAACGGAAAGAGTACCCCGAATCGTCCAAGCCGCCTTGGCCCTTATCCAAACCAGTCCCAAATCAAGCCCCCGCTCTGCGTGACCGAACTCTTGGGAAGCAGGCTTCTCCGTGGTCTGCTTCAAAAAGGCCGTTGCCTAGAATCAACGGCCGCGAAGGTCAACTGGCATCGCGGCCAAAGAGGCGAAATACTCGCCGCAGAATCGGAAGCCTATTTTCTCGCACGTATACTCCACCACGGCTTGCAGGACTTCGAACTTATGGAGACAGCGTTGGAACAATGCTCCTGGATGGAGATCGCAATCAGGAGACTATACGCCCTGATTTACGTCGAGAACGCGATGAAGACAATGAATGCAACCAGACCTACCACATGGACCGCAGCCACTCCCATCCTAGAGTTCAATCCTGGCACCCCTGCCCTCCTCCCAGAGTTCGACAGCTCTCTCGCAAAGACCCTGGCTATGAACCCGAAGGCCCAAAACGCCTTCAAGACGATGAAAAATGTCCAGAGCAGACCCAACCACAACCATCGGCGCGACCAATACGACCCACCGAGGGACAAAAACCGCAAGTAGACATCTTTGGATCGGCCACAGAGAAATACCGCCGTGCCCAACCCGAACCTGCGCACAGAAGCGCCACCCGCAAACTCTTCCCTCTTCCCAGCTGCCACCGTCGCACTTTTCCCTCGACCGCTGCCGCCATCAACTCTTTGAACCATATGTTCACGGGCATGAACAACCCAACTCTTGCTCACTCAACAATGCCTGCACAGTACACTCCTCCCCCAACACAGTACATCACTGCCTCCCAGACTTCATGCCTTCACTCAATCCAGGAACGAATCGAAGCTGCACGACCCGCTCATCCCAGGCACAGAGCCCAGGGAACCACAATGCCCCTACATTGCCAAGAAGATCCTCTGGTCTTTATCACGGAGACCTTCAACCCCGACACCCTGCTCCCTCCCAACGAGCGCGGTGACTTTGCGTATATCAACCCACCCTATCTCGACCTCCCACACAAGCCGGCTGACGAGCTGCCCCAGCGATGGGAGCAGTACCTGCCCGAGCAGTCCCGTAAACTGTTCACGATATCTTCGGTTGAGTCGTTCGTTCTGCCGCTCATAAAAAGCCGCTATCACGAACCCCTCCTCTACAGCCCGCCTATGCTGCGTCTCTAATGGATATCCCGATCTCCTCCAGCGTCTGGATCGTTCTGGCCTTCTCTCATAGTCTCAAATTACGTCCGAGAGCACAGAGGAGAAACGCCTGTCAGACTACCTCACTATGACTCTCTTCGCTGTTACGAAAGGTAAGGAACGGCAACGTCTCATCAGCTGGCCTTTCAACCAGAATCGTATTATGCCGGACCCTCCCCATACTCCACTGCCAACACCGGACCTCTTCAAGAAAGTGACGCAAACATCTACTCTCCTGGCCTCAGTGTACCTAGACGTAGCGAACATGTTCCATAACATTCGCCTCCCGGACTGGCTGGCGCGCCTTTTCCCTCTCCCACCTGTACACTATGGAAACTTAGCCGGGCCCGTGCAGAAGAAGATCCAAAACAGCCTGAATCACCGGCCGAAGCAGAATGACTTAATGCGGCCAATGCAGCGCACACTTCCAATGGGTTTCACGTGGGCTGTCCACATTGCGCACCATATCGTCTCTTCCGCGCTTCGTGAAGCATATGAAGTTTTTCACCTCAGCCTCCCATTGCCCGCCCCCTTCCGCGTCTCACTTCTAGTCCTATCGCCGTCGACACCACCCCACACTCTACATCAGAGCTATGTGCTCCTCCTCCATATAATCGACGATGTGAATCTTATCTTCGCCGGATGGGAACCGCACCGGATTGATCAGCTCCACTCGGAAGTACTTAAGGCTCTGCACCATCGGCAGCTTCCTATCAAATCCATAAAATCATCCATCATCGGCGAGCCCGAACGCCATAGCATCACCTTCATAGGGTGGGAGTGGGATCTTGTCGCGGGTGTCATCGCAGCACCACAGGCCAAACTTTTTGATTCAACCCACCGGCTACGGAATGCCGCAGGAGCCTTAGTCAATAAGAGAGACCCACATCCCGATAATAATGAAGTGCGACACATCCAAAAAGTCGTCGGAAAGGCAACATGGCTCTCTCTCGGTAACCGGTCCCTCCTCTCTCTGTTCTTCGACACCTTCCGTCTGCTCTCAACGACGCAGCCCAGAAGCAATTTGCTCTGGTACACAGCCATCGAGCTTAACCTCATGGCAAATCTCCTCACACTCTCCCGCTTCTCCCTCAGGAGCCCGTGGGACATCACAGTAATTGCCTTCGATGCGTCAAAAAAGAAAGGTGCCGTTGTGTACACCACTGTGCCACAAATCGTCGTCGAAGAATTATGGAAATCTGGTTCGCTCTCCGCATCGCATCAAACGAGGACGAATACACATACATCAACTGAAGGGGATTTAAACCCTGAGGCCCCACACCACCCGCAGCTACGAAACACTGCCCTACAGGCTTTTGTTAGCAAATGCACGTGGAAAACGGCTTTCTCCCACGCATGGGAGCGCGATGAGCATATTAATGTGCTGAAAGGAAGGACCGCAGTGCTTTGGAGTCCGGTGGGCGATTTCTCGTCAAATTCTCAAAACGAGGCTGCTTATGCTCTCCGACTCCGCCGTCGTCGTAAGAGCGCTGAACAAGGGAAGATCCTCAAGCTTAGCCCTCAACCAAGTGGCCCGAAAATTCGGTGCGGCATGTTTGGCAGCGGATCTCTACGTCGTTCTAGCGTATATACACACACCAAAAAAACCCGCCGACGCACCAAGCCGCAGCTAGCGCCCGTCGCACGGAATGGACAGTTTCCAACCAAAAAGCTCCCGCCGACCACCGCACTGCTCGGGCGCATGCTCGCTAAACAACAGACAAAACAGGCAAGCCACGCGACTAGAGAGATCCAACGCTGCCACATTGCCGGGTTCTCATCCAAGACAGTCATTGTCCGGGTGCCCCCACCATACATTCCGTCGCCTGCCCGACAATTCTTCGCCGAACATCCTTTAATCGCAACCACACTAAAAGCGCAGACAATATCTCGATACTGTAAAGCAGTTGATCACATAACCACGATACACAGCGTCCACTACAGAGATTTTCAGCATCTCGACCACGTGCTTGATGAATATATAACAGCCATATACCAGGAGGATCCCAGGGCGGCCCGTAAGCAAGAAATGTCAAACTTGCTCTGCCTGGTGTATATCGTGGATGCACGTACTAAGACGCTACTCCCGCTTGCTCATCGCAGTTTGAATGGGTGGAACAAATCCCACATATCAAATCCATCCACTCCGTTTACTGACGACATCACTTTTGCGCTTGCTATGAAGATGCTCAAAAACAAACACTGCCAGGCAGCAGTGTGTTTGTTGCTATCGTGGGCGGGATACCTTCGCATCAGTGAAACGCTGTCACCCTGTGTGAAAACGTTGCACTTCCAGGAGATGCTCGTGTGGCGGCATATGGACCTGACGCAGCTGGTGTGTCTCTTGTTGATGCCAAAACGAGTCCCTTGCCATTCGTTTGTATCACACATCCGGTGTGCATAGCAATATTGAATTGCTACATGGGAAAACTGCAAAACTCACAAACAAAGGTCTTTAATATTTCGTATGCATCTTATGCCGCACAACTAAAAGCAGCTGTGGTAAAACTAAATATTTGGCACTTGAAGTTTACGTCACATTCGGCACGTATCGGGGGAGCGTTGCACGACTTTATGAAAGAAAAAGCAGCAAAATATATTGCTCTAGTGGGCAGATGGAATTCCTTCGGCTCTTTACGACACTATTTGACAACAGGTCGAGCTTGGTTAATGAAGATGAACATACAAGCGTCTGATCTTTCTCAGATCAGTACTCTCCGTACTGAAATAGTAACTATAGCTGATCGCTATCGCAGCTGTGTCTAATCGACACATATGGGAGTGTTTCAACAACAAGAGTAGGTTATCGCAGTTTTGGAGCAACGTGAGTTATGCACAGTGCTGGAAAGCTGGCGTTCTCATGATTTTATTGGACAGATTTTCCTATTGAAGAAACGCATAGCGCCGGAGATATACACTAAAGAAGAAGACAAAGTCTTGTGACTCCAAAAATCGAAAGTCGCACGGTTTGCGAGATATGCACGAAACAATGTCGAGCCCATCTACACCTTTTGCGTGCCCAACTGTCACCATGGACTCCAACGGTCTCCCTGAACACTTTGATCCTGCAGAACTGACTGTTCCATCAGCTCCTGACATCGACCCCACGTCCGATACGGTCGACTTTGATGATGAGCTGGACGCATCCCATCTTATAGACAATGCAATACAACAAAACTGTGCCGTACCTGCCAATACTGATGGTTCATATTCAAGAACACAACCGTCTAACGAATCTTTTTTGCCGAACTCTACCGATTTAGAAGCCCATTACACAACGCATATGTGCAATCATCCGACCTGCAAGGCTGTTGTGGTGCCTGAATTGATTGAAGGATTTATGCGTATGAATATGTGCGAGCGCATTTCCTTTGTCCGGGCTATATTTCTGGCGCTGTCGTCACCAAAAGAAATGAAGAATGCGTTGGTCTGACCAGCAACATTGTCTTCACGAAAACGAAAACGTGAACAAAACTACAGTACAGATCAGCGAACACAAACAGTGTATGCTCTTCGAGGTCAACGTGTTTGCCTCAACGCGTTTGCGGCTGTCACTCAGCTCTCTCCGGGAACTGTGCAGCGTCATGCTGAACAAGCCAGTAAAAACAGCACACCGTCGTTCTACCATACAAAGAAAGCCGAAACCCGCAATGGAAAGTACGGAGTTCAGCGTCTCGTGGTGCATGCATTTCTTCTCAGCGTAGCTCGTGACTTCGGAATGGAGTGTCCACGTGGCCGCGGATCGCATGATGAGTCGCCTATTCGAGTGCTCCCGTCTCATTTCACAAAAACCAAGCTCTACGATGAGTACAGAACTTCGTGGAGTGATACAGCCAGTGCCATTGTTGCGTGTGTGACCAGATTGACGATGCCACTTGAACCTGTGTCGTTCAGCTTGTTTATACGATATTGGGCTGCTGAGCTGCCACTCTTACGAATTGCTGCGACAGGTTCTGACTTCTGCGACACATGCACAAAGTTAAGGAACACAATATCATCTACAGCTACGGAAGAAATTCACTGTGCTGCTGCCCAAGCCTTTCTTGAGACACATCTGCTAGAGGCGAAAACAGAGTTTCGTCTTTACCGAGAGATACAAGAACTGGGACCGCCTTATGACAAAACTGACACGAAGCATTTTGTGTTTGACTTCGCCAAAAAAGTGCTCCTCCCAAAGCTGCAGAAGCAGTCAGGGCAGTTGCACTTCATAACGGGCTTAAAGTTTGATATATTTGGGGTAGCAAGTAGCAATGACGGAGAAACTGACATTTATGGAATTGTGGAGGGGCATTGGCCAAATGAGAAGACGGCGAACACAGTATTGTCCATGCTGCATCATTGAATAAAACGAAGATCTATTGTTGGCGAGAATGGACTACTAGGGAATAGATTACTGCTTCATGCGGATAATTGTAGTACCCAAAACAAGAACCGCTTTTTGCTGCTTTACATTATGTGGCGAACGTTGGTCGGCTTAGAAGAAGAAGTCACGCTCCATTTTCTTGGGGCGGGACACACTGAAAACGTCTGCGATGGGTGCTTTGGCCATGTTAAAAGAAGATGACTACGTTCAGATGTTAAGACGCCGTAGGATATGATGAAGCTCATTGCGGAGAGTTCTAAAGGAAACATTTGCGTTCCTGGAAGTGCTGTGTCTTGGTTAAATTGGAAACGGTTGTTTGATGAGTTGTTTGTGGTCCCATCGTCTATGCGTCTGTCTAAATACTATGCATACACTGCAAAGAGTTCTAATCCAGGTGTTATTATGATGTAAGCACTGAGCAGCAGTATCTTTTCTTTGTCGTACGTTTTACTGCAGCTAAACTCCCTGAAACCTACTCTCGCAAATATGTATGATCCAAACTACAAAGCTGTACTGCCGTTACTCTCTCTTGTTCCATCCAAGCCGCATGACACGCGAAAAAACTACCTAAAAGTCAATATTCTTGACCATTACTACGCTGGGGATAAAGATTTTGAGTCAAAGTTCTGTTCTGACGGTACCTAGGACTACTGTTTTGTGTTCCCGTTGAGCAATTTTGGTGATTCAAAAACCATTTGAAGGCTCTCTGTTCTGTAAGAATAAAAGGGTTTGACCATTTTTGGGCATTCTGCAAATGATTTCGCGTGTATCTCAGTTTCCCCAAGAAGGCGATAACCTACTCTTGTTGTTGAAACCCTCCCATATATGGGTTGGGCTGGACTCGTGCTAAGCAGCACGAGGAGGCAGCATCGACACGCTCTTTGCTGCCATCCTGCTACAGCAAGGCAAGAAAGCCTAGTTTTTGCCAAAGCTTGAACCGATTAAAATAAAGTGAAATATCAATTTGGTCCAACAATACACAGTGAAATATATCTTGGCCCAGCGAAATCAATGCAAATTTAATCTCTACTGTGGTCCTCTAGTGTCTACACGACCACTGTACTCATATGAGTCCAACTGTACTCATATGAGTACAAAATTTCCTCCTCAATATTAGTGTAAAGATATTCCAATATTTTATAGCTTTTCCCATTGTACTTCTGAAAATTGTCTCTACTCCCCGTTCCAACCAAAAGTTCTGTGTCTTCCACGGGAGAATTCCAATACTGCGGGAACTTCCTCATCAGCAAAGTCAAAACACAAAAAAATGCCGAAACCGTCAGATCCAAGACTGACTGTCGGTAACATTGTCAACACTCGTGCAACCCTTGTCACCTGCGAGGCTGAATGCAAACGTTTGTTTGGTTCTTTATGGAAGACAAAACGATTGACTGGTACTGTTGTAAGCGTTCAAGTGTCGATAGAAACTGGCAGACGTCAAAAATCTGTTCTTGTAGACTGGAAAATTCAAACCCGTTTGAAAAGATGCATGATCAAACTTGTCAGTGTGAAAGCAGGAGAACCAATTTCGCAAGAGACAGATGACGTGACCAACAAAACAGGCGGAACTACCACTTTAAGTCCAACATCCGTCACGGAGTTACAACCAGAAGCTGTTCCCGCCAATACTGAGAATCGCACCACTGAAGTACAAGGGGTGACCGCCACGGCGCATGATCGTCTTTGGACCAATGAGGAGGTTATGCTACCTCTCAACGGTTCCACGGCGCATCGAAAATGGAAGGTGATTGGCCCAATTGGAGATATGATTCTTCAGAATCAGACCCAGTATCATATGCGTCCGTATGATTTCTTTATGTGGATGTTTCCGCAGGATCATTTACAATCTATAGTCGTTCTGACAAGCAAGAAGCTGGAGCCTCTCGGGCATGCAGTTACGACAGGCGGGGAGATATTGAAGTTTTTTGGCCTTCTAATATTGATATCCCGGTTTGAATTCACGGATCGCAGATCTCTTTGGTCTAAACAATCGGCTTCAAAATATATTCCTCTACCTCAGTTTGGGAAGATAATGTCTCGGAAAAGATTTGAGGTACTTACGTCTTGTATCACGTTCAGCCAGTATACCGCGACAGACAGTTGTGACAGTCGTTGGTCACATGTAAGTGGATTCGTGCAGGCCATTAATCAACATCGACGAGCACATGTTGTTCCTGCTCATACTCTGTGCATAGATGAAAGTATGTCTCGTTGGTATGGACTCGGCGGCGATTGGATTCAGAAAGGATTACCTCATTACGTGGCTATAGATCGTAAGCCCGAGAATGGATGTGAAATCAAAACTGTATGCTGCGGTGTGAGTGGAATTCTTCTTGGTTTAGAACTCGTTCTCTCATCTGAAGAAACCCTACAGAGGAGATACGAACAAAACCATCCTCATGGTACGGCAATTGTGTTACGTTTAACAGAACCATGGTTTAATTCTAATCGACTTGTATGCGCTGACTCTGCATTTGCGTCAGTTACAACGGCTACTACATTATTTCATCGCGGATTACGTTTTACTGGTGTGATTAAGACGGCAACCAAGCAGTATCCCATGGTGCACCTTTCACAAAAGGAACTTTCAAAGAGAGGAGATCAGGTGGTGATGGTAAGCAAAGATCACCCTGACAGTCCGTCTGTGATGGCTGTTCTATGGATGGACAGAGAACGACGTTATTTTGTGAGTACAGCCGGTACAACTCTTCCTGCGGAACCAATCGTAAGGTCGAGATGGAGGTCTATCGGAGATGATGCTCAGTTTGTAACATTGACCATTCCAATTCCAAAAGTTGTTGAAACGTACTATGAAACGTGCTCCCAAATTGACCGGCACAATAGATGCCGCCAAGATGATTTAAATCTGGAAAAGAAATTTCAAGTGAAGGATTGGGCTCTTAGGCTGAATACGAGTCTTTTATCAGTCTGTATTGTGGATTCGTGGCTGTTGAACAAAGGAAGTATGGGAGCCAGGGACTGTCTTACACAGAAAGACTTCTATGCAAAGCTTGCAGATCAATTGATTGAGAATTCTTTTGATGCAATCAGTCGCCATCGAACTTCAGATGCAACTGAAGAAATATCAGACATTGGATTAGTCACTGGGACTGGAATAAATTTGATAGTTACCAATAAGAAAAGGAAATTGAAGAATGGAGCAGTATCTAAAGCCAATCACCAAGCTCGATGCAGGATATGCAGGCTTGACAAGAAGTCGAAGTTTCTTTGTTCTAAATGTTTAGAAAATGGTAAGGAAGTTTGGATATGTCACAGTCAAACATGACGTGACTGCTTTCAAAAACACTTGCAAAACATACACACTATGGAGTTTTCAGGCATGTAGTAGCAATTTATGTAGCTCTATCTGACAGATTATGTCAGTTTTTAGAAGTAAATGCAAAAGGTGGTTCCCAACTATAGCCGCCTACGATTCTTATTTGCGTCATTTGACTTGCTAAACTAGTTTAATATCTGTTGCGTAGTATCCCTTGTATGAAATGTCACCTTGTTCTGTTTCATGTTTTAGAGGATGCATTAAAGCTTACTTAGATACAAACTTTTCTAGAATCGTCGACCTTCTTTGAAGAAGTTTTTGCCCTCTTTTTGAGTGCAGCGAGTTGAACTCACGATTTGTTTTACATTTCAAATGTGGCCAGAGAGTCACAGAGGTGTTCTAGTTGCTAGTTAGGACTCAACTATATTTGTAGATGATCTGAATCATTAGTTTATTTAAATTTATCTACTACGAAACAGTCAAATTACACGTACTCATATGAGTACAAGTGCGTACTCATATGAGTACATTGCGTGGTCGTGTAGACACTAGTGTCTATTTGACCGGAATTTTGACCTCATATGAGGTCAGCGTGACCTCATATGAGGTCAATTTCGCTCTTGAGAAATAATTGAAAATCAACCTTTTTGAATATTTGAAAATGAGCCACACAGAGAGCTGTATTGGGTACAGGAAGAAGTAAAAACTTTTCATAGTTCCTCTTAGACATACAGAGTAGAAAATTACTTAAACAAAGCTTTAATGCTCAGCTTTAAAACCATATGCAATTCGTTTAGTACATGCAGATAGATGCAAAGTTAAACAGTAAACAAAAATTTTGGGGTTCAGAATACCTTCAAAAAAAGGTAAAGTGCAAATTATGGTTTCTTTCGTCTAGTAAAGCTAAAGTTGGACGATAATGCAACGAAAGATAAAGCGCTTGGCATTTCGTTCGTATGTAAAACAAGTAGTAGATTTCAGAAATTGTAGAGATACGGAAAAATATTTGTTGGCCTCATATGAGGTCATTTGACCTCATATGAGGTCAATGTCGAATAGACACTAGGTTTCGGGAGGAGGAAAATCGACGCACAGTGAGAGCTGTTAAGAACCTCCCCCCCAGAACCTCCACTTATATGTAACAAAAAAGGCGGAGAACCTCCCATGAAATGGTCACGTTTTCGCCGAACCTCTGTACCACTCCAAGCCCGCCAAGTGCTTAGAACTTCCCTAGCGCACTTTTCCATTGGCGCAAGCCCCGCAACAGCCCGGCGTGACCACTTCTTTCCCTTAGACAAGTTCTATAGAACAAAATAGAACCGTTAGCGTAGAATAGAGTTAGCGTAGAATAGAAAAGCGCGCGCTTCTGAGGTGCAGGCGCGCAATTCAAAGTTGATATCGGTCCACTCCCGCCGTCCAGTGTTCTACTTTTCTCACCTTTCGCAGCTTGTCCTCGCATTCAGCTTTTCTCATTTCTGGCGCAGGAGCTCCGTCGTCGATGTTTCCCTACGCTCCGCTCCTTTCTTCGTAGCTCTCAAGGTACGTTGTGAAACAAAGAATGACCTTTAATTACTATAACGCGTTTGTTCTGCGAAAACGGCTCTCTGAAGAACACATCTAACCATTGTTGCTCATGCCATTGTACTGTTTATCTGGGTCATCAACAACAGCTATAGCTGCTGCAATAGCTTGAACTGGAGTACCCACAACGCCACCTTGTCTTCGCTCCGTCGACATCTCTGCTCCCTGTGCCACAGGAGCAGAAGTAACCTGCGTGGCTTGTTGAAAAAGCTCTTGGCTCTGTGTTGACACTGGCCCTTGTGACCGAAACGAAGAACGGTCGAACCCGCGGTTATTCAACCGTGGACGCTTTGCGCGTGAGCCCCGTTCTTGGAACGAAATCTTCCGCTTCTTCTTCGTCCTTGCGACACCAGCATTGGGGTTTCGCACCCCAGCCGTTTTTCGATTATCGCATGCAGTTCCGTTGCTCTGCTCAGGGAGCAGATCCGATGATATCGTAGGGATTTGTATCTGGGGATTTGAGGGGTATCGTCCTGCGTTCAATTGACGCAACCCCTCCTGGAGATACAGTTTGACGCTGTCTACAGCCAACGTGCCGAAGCCTTCTGCGACCCTGTGCATCTGGTCATACATGGATTTCCCGTCGGAATAACGGGCATAGGAGGAGATCTCGGCGTTTCTGCTGTGTTCGAGGTGACTCAGAACCTCTTGAACATCGGCTTTGCCGTGCTGTCTCGTGATGGGAGTCTGAATAGATGTGGAACCCATCATTGCACCCGCGGTATATTGATTTAGAGGTTCGGCGTCAATCTGGACTACTTCGCCGTCGACATCGCCCTGCTGTGCAGGTGTGACGCCCGGCGCGCCCATTCGGTTACGAAGATTGAGTATGTCGCACAACCTCCACCGAGCAGGATCTCTGCACCAATACGCGTGCCAAAACCTCTGAATCCGAAAGCGGGTCTTCAGCGCGTTGCGAACGTAAGGCCACCGGTCCAGAACGTCGTTATAAACGACGAACAGGCGGGTGATGTGAGCGCACGGAATTCCTGTTGCGGTCATCTCCCCGCAACTGCATCTCCCGTTCACGTCGCCGGGGTTGGTGGATGGGGTGTTCATATAAACTTGGAATGCGCTCCCGTCATTTTGCGTGGAATCAATAACAGCGCCGCTTTGATTGTGAAAGTATGTCAGCGTGAATACCACGAGAGGGTACTCATGAGAGACATGGAGGTTCTGTACACCAACCTCGAAATTGAAGGGCACCTCATGGGCCATACGCACAGCTGCGTCTACGACCTTGAAGTGCGAGGAGTACCGAACGCTGAGCTCCATGAATTTCGTAATGCTGTATGTCGTGAAGGAGTGGATAATGTGCGTGGCGGAATCCGTTGACAGTGGTAGTCCAGTGTGGATTAGTTTGTTTCGCAAAGCCGTGTCGCGTAGGGAGGCCCTGTGCTGGCGTTCTAGCTGGAGCCTCTGCGTCAATTTCACCATGGTGAGGGGTACTTCGGAGAATGGCACGTCTCGATTGAGGACGAGATTTCGATATCTCGCATGCGAGGACTCGCAATAGCCACTTCCTTGGAAGAAGAAGCGATGGGATATGTGTAGGTCCTTGTAGCATCTCACCAGCATATTTGGCCTCTCCCTGTAAAGAAACTTGTACCATCGTGGTAGAGTTTGGTTGAAGTTAAAGAAGTACGTTTGTTCGAACTCCGTTCTTTTAGCTTCGAAGAGTTGCACGGTTTTGCACTTTCTTAAATCGTACATATCCCCCCGCATACCATCGGCCAGGTCACTTCTGCCAACAGACTTGCACCAACGTTCCGCATGCGGATCCTGATTTTGGTTAAGGTGCCAGTCGTCCAGAACGACAAAGGATAATGGTAGTACGTTGTGAATGGCATTGATCAAGGCCATGCACTGGTCAACAGCCACATAGCTCGGAGAGATTCGTACACACTCCTTGAACCGCTCGAGAACCCAAACGAAACTGTCAATGGTTTCGTCGCCAATATAACCCATAAAGAACGTAGTGAGGTTCCCGTGATTGTCCCTCCCATTGACGCTGATGAGAGGAAGAGCGAAGCGGTTTGCAATTGCTTTGCAATCAATTGACACGCCGGGTACGATGCCATACCGTTCGTAGTCACTATCCCAGCCGTCCAGGCGCCACGCTATGTACTGAAGACCATCCGTTTGGTCTGTTCTACAGTACACTTTGTTCCTCGGGTTTTGCGATTGAAGTTGAAGGAGGTTCTGATAGAGTCGGAGACACTCCTTTTCTTTCGGGAACCGTGCGTCTTGCATGTACTTAAGACGTTTTCTGAACAAAGGCCTATTCACAGTCACGTTATACTTATCTTCGATAAGTTTGAGGACTACATCATATTGAAGGTGGAGGTTGCTGTGTAAATGGTGGGCTTCCCGCTCCATATCCGGGGACAACTTTTGGTGTAGCGACTTTCCGACGGAGTGATTATGATGGGCACGTGAGAAATCTGGAATGAATGCATAGGGTTGCGGACCTGTTCGGGACACTCTCACCCGCCGAACTCTGAAGCTGTAGGGGCATGTGCTATGCTCATTATCTCTGCGGAAACATTTCAGGTAGCCACGTAGTAGAACTCTTCTGCCATCGTCCTCCGTCCCGTACTTTGAATCACGAATAGAAAGTTTGAAGCCGAAGTAGTCGCCGATGTACTGCAGGTGCTGCAACACTTCATGGGCTCCTGAAGGCTCCATTTGCTCCAGGTAAGCCACGAACCCTCTGCGGACCATTTCTTCAGCGGGGAGCTCTTCCGTAGACGCCGAGCTCTCACTTGCGACATTCACAGCCCCTCCTGAGTTGTGCAATCCCGAACCTCTCCCGTCCAGGTCCTTCACACCCTCTCCTGAGCGGATCCAAGCCAATCCTTCCCCATCCAGGTCTTCCACACTTGCTCCAGAACCAGTTCTGGCTCTCCATACGTTCAATTCCTTCACGCCCAGCACGTCCGAGTCCAGCACCTCCACTTCCAGCTCGTGTTCCCCCGCATCCTCACACGCTCTTGAAACTTCCGATGCTCTATTGCTCTCATCCCCAATTCCGGCCCCACGACGCGGTTCTTGCGCTCCACAACCGGAATTTGGGTGGAGAGGGAGGTTCGGTGCAGTATCTTTCTCAATAATGGGGTGGTCTTTCACACTGAGAGGCACAGGCTCCTCCACCGTATCGCACTCTATAGGGTTCGAAGCTCCCAGAATGAGGATTGATGCGGCTGATACGGGGGCGTTCTGCCGTCGCTATCGTCCCCATTACGTATAAATGCGACTGGTACAACAGAAGAAGTTTAGACTGGAGATAATATGTTAGACAGGCAGAGAATCATCCACTTCTATGCAGAACGGAGGATCAAACGTACCTTTTCCGTTTGCGGGTTTTCAATTTTCGGTTTCTACTAAGTGCGTTACATCAATCACGGAACTATCATCTGATAGTACGCCTGTTGAAGCATGAGTTGCATCTCGGGCTACACGACACCCCCTTCAACGCCCCATGAACATCGTCCGAACCCTCTTCGTCATCAATATGTATGACGTTCTTTATTCCGGGTTGCGCGGCACACCTCCTCCTGTGTTCTCAGGTAATTACCGTCTCTAAGGGGGGCTCCTGTTCTAAAACACTCTCGAGGGGCGAGGAGGAATGGAAACCATAAAGTCCTCCTCATCCGGTGCTTCGTGCTTCTTCTTGGCCACCAAGTCCTCTCTCTTCTCATACCTGAAGATGGTAGGAATGTAATGGATTGTACGGTAAACGAATTTTATCCCCAGCTACTCTCTTGATTGTTGCAGTCACTGCTTGTTTGCGTTTCTGTTTGCCTCCACGCATATCCACATCCAGTCGTTCGTGGTTGTGAACATCATACGTTCCGGTGAGAAGCCAGCCTTTCCCGTTCAACAACGCCTTCGCCATAAAAAGCCGCCTTGCACCCACAACCTGGCGGATCTTTCTTGTATTTCATACAGCGCATCCTGAGGTTAAGGCCATACTCTAACGACCGAGTGACTGGCTTGGAGTATTGAACGAAATACTGATAACCTTCCGACTCCACAAGGTCATAGATATAGCCCGGGAGATCCATTACCACGCGTTCGTTCTTTCGCGATATTCGCGACTTTCCTCTACCCTTCTTTTCCTACTCCTTTTTGACTCGCTACCATCGTCCTCGGTACCACTGCAGTACCTCCACTGCCCCCTTCACGAGTAGAATTATCGCCAGAACCTCCTTGACCAGCAGTGTCTTCACAAGCTGTTCTAAACGCCACCCCACGTTGCCCACTTTCTCCGTCTTGACGAGCCAAGTATATCTTGGCACGTTGTCGGAGGTGCATCTGGTCCACAGTGTAGGCATTATTCATCGGTAGAATGTGTGATATGGACATTACCATACGAATACGGGCTTCCGCGCATGCCCAACGATACTTCTCGGTGAGATGATAGGAGTGTTTCGGAGTGAAAAATGGCTTCTGGAATGATCCCTCGCGTCTCACAGAAATGAGTCATTGTAGACACAACATAAGCACCACAACTGTAATGAATCTTTCTGCCGCTTATACCCAAGAACATCTAACATATAGTTCTCAGAGGGGAATATCCACTCCTTCTTCTCCCTCAACGCACAGTCAATTATTCTCGTCAACAGCTTGCGACATTCCACGGGACATTGTTCTCCTACGCTGTCACCCCAATACATCTTCCACCGCTTTTCCGTCCAACTTTCGGGCCACAAAACAACGCCCAGTGAACGCGTTCTATGTTAACTGGAATTACAATAGTGTGTATCGCTGCTGAACTGCGATAAAGTTTCTCTGAGAACGTCGCAGAGTACGACTCAAGCCTGTCCAGCTGGTCCTCATGGCTTTCTCTCGAGATGACCCGTGCAAGACCATGTAGGTTAGGACCCAGGTATCTGGTTGGTACTAAGACCACCCCACATTTCGGCTCCAGTTCAAATACCCCGGCTTGAAGCAGTTCATTTGAGAACCAACTTTTCGCCGCACAACTGTCAATAAAATTCGTGCTTCTCACCCCCATGCTCATCTGTCACCCGTATTCATCTGATCACATATTAAGGTAAACCCAAAGTCCCTTCAGCTCCCGAAAACCCGGCCCGATCTTTCCTATCGTACGTCACAGAGGTTTTCTGCGTTGTCTTCTTCAAAAATAACGAGATTCTCCGTTAGCATTAGGTTCATATCTTTTTGTTGGGCATCTGGTAAGATCTTGGAATACGACCATCTTCTTCATCGGTGTCATCGTTACGTGGGTCAACGTAGGCTACCACCATAGAGTCCAACGGGTCGTTAGGTGGATACTGAACGGTAGGGGTCATTGGTATCGGTAAAGGAAATCATCTCAACGTAATCATTCGACAACACGTTTTGCGTAGAACTTTTGGTTTTATCGAGCTCCAAGATGGTATCGCATTTGAAGGTGGAGAGGGTGATGACCTCAGAAACTAACGTTTTTTAATTTACTTGAGCTCAGAAGCGCGCGCTTTTTCTATTCTACGCTAACGGTTCTATTTTGTTCTATAGAACTTGTCTAAGGGAAAGAAGTGGTCACGCCGGGCTGTTGCGGGGCTTGCGCCAATGGAAAAGTGCGCTAGGGAAGTTCTAAGCACTTGGCGGGCTTGGAGTGGTACAGAGGTTCGGCGAAAACGTGACCATTTCATGGGAGGTTCTCCGCCTTTTTTGTTACATATAAGTGGAGGTTCTGGGGGGGAGGTTCTTAACAGCTCTCACTGTGCGTCGATTTTCCTCCTCCCCTAGGTTTCACAAGCTACTAGTCACGTCAAGTAGAGTGATGTCACCGGAAACACCACTCGCCTCGCCATGTACTCAAACCAGATGCCCAAACGTTGGACGCGTGTACCAGCTGTGCGATAAGCGAGTTATGATGGCATTCTCGTGAGGATATCGGGTCACTCGAATGTCAACACAACTCATACGTATTTCTATGATAAAGATGGTGGGAGATTAAGGGCGTTGTTCATTGTTAGGTGATAGATGCGATTGTTAGTACAGGACCCAGTGCGAAGCATTCCTATGTTCCTGTGCAGGTAGCAAATTCCTCAGTCATTATACGCAGACCTCTGATCTCCGAATGAATTCGAGGTATCAGCTTCCTGCGCTCTATACCCTTATAAGTATCGTACAGTTCACTTAATCGGTGAAGTTCAATCCCGTGCTGCAGAATGTCCATCAGGTCGTAAACGTTCCTCAACTCGGCCAAAGTACCGTATGACTTCCACACTGCCAAGTACTGAACAATATAAGACTCTAAGTTAGGGTCTATTCTATCATCAGCGATGTTCATCAGTGACCTGCTCTGTTTGTCTTCCAGGAGAGTGCGCAAATCATAAAACGGATGGCCTATAAAGCACGAACCCCAATCGAAGAAGCGGTATCTTTCCCCGCTGTCATATTTTGTGGAGGCGATATTGTGGACCTGTAAATCACCATGAATCAAAGCCAGAGGAACGTGAACCTTTGAAATCTCGTCGCACAATTCGCGTATTAGCGACGAATGTGAGCGAATGTATCTGATATCTTGTTGCATGTCTGGATAATATTCCATTGATGTTATGGCTGGACGATGCATGATGGAATCAAACTTTGCGCTCAGCCAGTAACTATCCAGAACTTGCAGGCCAGCCGCTTTCAGCTTGGATATGTGACCCAAGGATGACATGTGTAGTTGCCAGAGCGTCTTGATCAGAGCGCTCAGGTCCATGGAAGCATCCAAGGGAGTTCCGGCACTCCTCTGCATCACGACATTGTGTTTCCGATGAATGGCAAGCACGTGAGGCACAAAATTTGGAAGCAGGTTGGATATAATAGCAACATGGTACGGTTCTCGACTTGTTGAGCGCACTGCCTTTACAAACACATCAAAATTGGCACAAAGCCTTCGTTGTTTGTCGGCTTGAATTCGCGACACTCTGCATTTAAATACGCAACCTTCACCAGTGTTGCATACTAGATGTAACGGTGAAAGCGGGACCAACTGCTGTGCAACGAGCTCACGGCGCATCCAAGACTTGATGGAATCGACCCAGCCGAGCCAGAACCATGGGGCAGAGTGAGCGACCAGTGGGTTGCGGTTGATACGACGAAGCACGGTATCAATTTGGGACTTGACGTCTACGCCGTTCAGAATGTGGCCCCACTGGAAGTCGGAAATCTGGCTTCGCCCGACCCATCGAAGTGGAGGATAAGACGATGCGGCAGCCTCACAGGGATGATCAGCTTCGACGACACCAAGTACCATAATCTGCGGTTCGTGCGGCTCCTGAGCCGGACGGCTGGACGCAGACGGGTAGTAGAGAACAGTCTGCAGCGTATGAAAGCGAATGTGAAGCTGAGTGTGGACGACATGCTCTAGCGAGCATGATTCGACTTCCCAATGATGAAGTTTATACATGCGAGGGACGCAAACATCCATATAGTACAGTTGACGAATGAGAGGCCGAACAAGCGGGAGACGAAGTTGGGTGTCAGAGATAACAGATGCTAGTACAGAGTCCTTGGAGTTATTGACGATGAGCAGGTGAAAGGTTAATGTTAGCTCGGAGGGTTCGAGTTCGAACGACGGCGAATGCGCGCGCTTGGACAGAACACGAGGCTGGCGAGGAGGAGGGTTGTCGGCCGTGAGCGCGGCGAATGCTCGTTTGGCGGACATTTGGTTGGAGAGCGTGCGCATGGTCTGGTATGGTCAGGCAGAAGAAGTGTGCGCAAGCGCGGCTATGCAACGGTCGGCGGGCAAGGCGGACAGCGCATGGGGGACTCGCCGGCTCGCCGGGGGGGGGGGGGGGGGGGGGGGGGGGGAGGGGTTGTGGAGAGGAGGGAGAGCGACAAGAAGGGCGGCAGTTGGCAGAGCGGCGCAGCGGGGAAGAGGAAGGAGCGAGCGGAAGGACAGAGGCGTAGTGAACGAGTGGAGAATGAATGAATGAAAGAACAAGCGAGCGCATCATGTTGCGTAAGGGAGGCTGGGAAATTCGCGCAACAAGACGGAAAACGAGCACACTTGCTCAGCACACTCGTCTTCAACGCCAAATAGCAGCCAATCAGCGCGCGTGTACTGCAGGCTGCAGCACGGAAAACGTCTAAAGTTGCATATAAGCAGCTTGTAAGAGGTTATTTCGCTGCCCTTCCAACTACCGTTGTCCTGTATCATTCGCAATTCCACCCTGGACGTTTTCCGCCCGCGCTTGGGCTTGGCACGCGCATGCCGCCCAGCCGCCCGCCCTGGGGGCTGCATTCGCAGTAACTTTAGATGTCACATAGATCATGATAGATAGCGGTTCTGCGCCGGAGCACGCTTGAGAATCCTCCGTGGCTCCGTTTTTCCTTTACTCATGGTCTCTTGTTGGCCTACCGAAGATGGGTTTATCACCCACGCCACGTCAACCAGAAACAGCGAATCACTCGGTGATTCGCTGCCAGTCGCACCCGTGCGGTCGCCAAGTGCCTCCTCACGTTCTCTCTATACGCCTGCGCGACGCAGCTTTGGCCCTCTTCGCCGTCTTGCGCACCACGATGTACTTCTCCGTCTGCCCCATCTTCCTCTTGCCACACCGTTTCACTTGCGTTGCTTCAAAGTCGCTATCCTGCGTGGCAGCCATCGCCACTCTGTCGCTATGACCAAACAAAGGAGGCAACATACTTGCGCTCATCTTTTTGCATTCAATCATTTTTGAGCGACCGTCCTCACCCACGTCTTCTGCCTCGCTTACTATCCCACTCTCGCGCGTCGCCCCTTCCACACGCTGACATCCATCAATAGAGCCACCGCCATCAACACGATGTGTGTCATTCACCGCCTGAATCTCACCCTTATTCTCGCCCAAAATCGCATCGCCACCAACACCTCGCTCTGTTCCACCGTCTTTGATACGCCTATTCTCCGGCGTGACAGCGTGGTTGTCGTCCTCGACTAAGCTTGCCACGCCCACCGCTTCTTCCTTCTGCTCAATCGCCTGCCCGTCACAGCCTTCAACGCTTAGTACGATGCTTCCACCATCTGCTTGGCTGAGCGGCACGAGATTCTGTCGATGCTCCTCAGTGTTTCGTGCGTACACTTGCATTTTGAGATTGTGAAACGGTGTCTGCACATTACCAGCGCCCACATCGATAGTTTCGCCAACAAACCAAACATCGTCCCGAGCCTTGGTGAACATCGGCGGCTGATAGTCATCGGGCGTGTCTTCGGTGAATAGAAGCTAAGCATGAGCACTCGTTAGAACCTACGATTCGTTCCAGACACAAGAGGGGGTAAGTTAACATACCTTGACACTGACGACATGTAGCGAGGGTAATCCCTCCATAGCCTCCGTGATCTGCACCAATCGAGCTAACATTTCGCTACAGCCCTCCTGGACACTTACTCTTTTAATGTCAGTGTCATTCTTGACGGAGAGTTCCAACTTGGCGTCGTCGCCTGAGTACGTGACGTGAAATGCATAGCACTCAATAAGATTCTCACACGAGCGTACTATACGTTGCGTCTTCTTCGCCCCCCTCTTCAAGTTTGGTCTGCTTCTGGACGGGTGTTTGTAAATCTCGATTCGAATCACAGACAGGTACTTTTGAGCAAGGGCGTCGAACACGCCTTCGTTCAACCACTTTTTGTACTGGGCTGCGTTACCAGCACAGTTTTCTCTGAGCTTGAAAAAGGCGGTGCCACCGATTCTGGACTTGTTGAAATTCTGTTTGCAATGCATAAGGTGGCCAACACGACGTGATATGAGCGAATGATTGCAACGGAACAATGGATGATTGATCGTTTAACACATACCTTTCTGTCGAACAAGTTGCGGATGTAGGCGACGGTTGAGAAGGCTGCACGGAGCATGTTCCTAACGAGGTTGACGCTCTGGGAGGGCGTGATGGAACTGGATGCAAGTACATTGGCAGTGGCCTGTGACGCAAGACAACGATGACTGTGAGCATGTATGACAAGTTGGTATGCATTCCAAAGGCATAAGCGTGATGGATGTTTCGTACCATTGCGATGCTGCGATGCTGAATGATGCGGAAGATGTGATGCACGAAGAAAGCAAGAAGAAAGAAAGAAGGAGAAGGGAGATGGACAGACGACGGTGGAGGGGGATAGTGAACAAGTTTACAAGAACGAACAAGGGCGCGAGAGGCAAAAGAACGGGCGGGAGTAAATGGACAGTCGAAGAGAAAGCGCGAGCCAACACACTAAATGCAACGTTACAAAAGTACACACAAACATACACAGCGGGGGGGGAACGAAACGAAACAAGACCAAGCGAAAAGAGGAGGCACGACCGTCTATCGACGCAGCTGATGCGTGCGCATGGCCCTGAGCTTGGACACATGCTGCTGTCGCCTGCGTACCAACTTGGCCAGATCCGAGACATATGCGGCGTTATGGGTGTTGCGGCGCTTGGCGGCAGCGGCGTTGGACATGCTATGAGCACCATATCTCATGGTGGTGTACCGAGTGGGCGCTGCTAGCGACGACGAAACGAGCAGCGTGAGACATAACACGAGCGCGAGAAGCGGGCGAAACAACATGGCGATGAAAAGCAGCGAGAAAGCCGGGAAGAGGGGTGATCCAAGGTGAACGGGAAGCGCTTGTCCGGTGCGGGCTGCTGTTTATAAGCAAGCACACGAGCGAGCAGGCAAGGGCGGGCAGGCTGCAAGGAGCGGAAACAAGACGCAGCGGCTGAGATGGCGTGGACGATAAACGCTTGTGCGTTTCGCGTGGAGCAAAACAAGTGGCTCACAGCGCCACGGCGTGTATGGGCGGGCCAACACAGCGCAGCACGGCGGAGACACAGCAGCGTCACTCGCTGTGCGCGCCGTGCAGCTGTACGACGTGGCCACGTGTGCGCGCTGCGGCCGGTGCGGCTCGGGACCGCGACTGTCTATCTAAGGTTAGCGTTACCACTTGTTCAAGTGGCGACGGCAGCGGCGCGCATGAGCGGCGCGATGGCGGGAAGGCGGGGCAACGGTGATGTTGGCCAACGGGCAAGTTGTGTATGTGTTTTATAGACATATACATGATGTAAGATATACGAGCGCCGATCTGCGCCATATCTTTGTTTGGCGCGCGGGCAAGGCGGCGGCAATGAATTGCTCCATCAAACAGCTGTTGAATTTATGAGGCGCCACTTGGTGGTGCCAAAGCGCACAATTCACAATCATTGATTGATTCGGAAAGCGCAAATCGCGCACGGCCGGCAAAGCGCGGGAGATTAGGACGCGCGCACACGTGGACAGCGCGCGGCGCCGAAGCTGCTGGCAACGGCGCGTGTGACGTGCCTCTCAAGAGCATCAGCAGCGCGCACCGTCACACGTGACCGTGTCGCGTTGAGTTGTCGCGCGCGCGCCACCCCGCGCTTCTCTGTCTCCACGCGCCTGCCGTTGCAGCGCTTGAGCGCCAATCTGCCGCGCCGCTTTATCTGCCGCCTCTTGTGCTCGCCATTGCCGCCGCGCCGCCCGCCCGCAGTCGCTACCACACCGCCGCTCCGTCATGAAGGCCACCGCACACCGTCACCGCCAATCGAGCGCCAGCGCGGATGCGCGACGTTCGCGCCGTCTGTTTTCACGCCCGGCTCCCGCGCGCCATAACTCCGAGCGCACTGCGCCGTTGCAATCCACCATGACGATTCCGCCGCCCACACGTCGTCGCTTTCTGTCGCGTTCTTCCTCCAACCGTCCCCCCAGGCGCGTGTTTGCGCGCCTGGCGCACCCCAAACGCCCAGCGTCGCCGAACGCTCCGCACAATGCGCAGCTGTTGTTCGAGCCCAACACCAGCGATGTCTCCGACTCTGCCAGCAACGACGCGCCGCACTCGTCGTCACACACCGATCTGGTCTTCATTGATGACGTGCCGCACGTCAAGTTCTGCAACGTCGGCGAGGAAGAAGAGCCGTTGATCCCAGATTCCTCCACACCGTACATCTCGCCCACCTCCACGTCCTCGCCTTACTCTTCTTCTGTTGCCGCGCTCTCCAAACAGAACGACGTGCTCACGAGTGAGAACAACGACCTGCATCGCAAAAACTCCGCCTTGCAGGCGGAGTTGGATGCCATGCGATCCAAATCCTCCGCCGTATCGGCTGAATTGGCCGCTCTCACTCGCCAGTTCAACGACGTGCGATCGAAGCTGACGCGCAAGGTGCGCCACCTGGAGGCCGAACTCACGTCCATAACCAGTAGCAGCACCGCCGCGTCAACGCAGCCGTCTCGCTCCTCGCGCGCGCGCGCGCCCAATGCGCACGTGCCGCACGAGCTGCAGCCGTCGACGTCGTCGCGCGCGTTTGCACGCGTGCAGAGTCTGGGAAGTGTGTCAGAGTCGTGTCGTCGTCGGAGCACGAGGCCGACCACGTTGCCGATCGCGCAGTCGCAGTCGGGCGCTTCGGTGCGACGCGCTTTTGATGGCGATACCAGTGTGGCGTCGCCTGCCACGCGTGCGAGGCAGAGTTTGATTCGACGCGCTTTTGTAGCGCATATTCACGCGCACAAGTACCGGACGGCTCGACAGGCATGGCTTCATTTCTTGGGAGCGGAGCGTCAACAAGTTACGCTGGCCACCTTCTCGGCGTGTGTGCGGGAATTGGCGGTCGCTTCGGAGGCAAGTGATCGCGAGTTGCAGTTGCTAATGCAGGAGATATGTGAGGTTGCCGTTGGACAGCATACAGTTATGAGTTGGAACATGTTTAGTCGCTTTTATAACAGGTGCAAGCACGAGTCTACATGAGATGATTGGCTTCGGCTTGGCGTGTATATAGACCTGCGTGTAGAACGGCATGTACTGGTAGCCTTCTTCTCGTAGTGCACTTTTCCGGTTATCCCTCTTAACCTTGTAGTCGCTTATCTTTTTATTAGTGTTTTGCAAAATGTGGAAACGTCAGTACAAAGGTACGAAAGTACCGTTGGTACCGTGGTACGTGTACCGTTTTGAAGCTGCTTGGTGCCCGGCAGCGATGGCGTGCGCACCGCGAGTAGATATTAAAGAGTTAGAAACGGTCATTATGATGTACACGAATCAACAAGCGTAGTAGATAACAGTGGCGTATTAACGGTAGAATCTGGTGTGATTCTCAATATGCAGCGATTGCTCCCAGCGATGTTGCAACGGTTGCAGCTGCTGCTCGCAGTTATGCACCTCCTTCTTGAGCACAAGAATGTCATTCCGGAGACCATCAACGTCAGTGATAGCATGCTGAAGCCGATCCATAAGCTCCTGAACGTCGTCCAAACGTTGTTGCTTTTCATCAGCATTATCCGCCTCCTGCACCTTTTTCTTGTGCTCCTTCAAAGAAAGTTTGAGCTCTTCGACGTTATTCTGATTTTGCTGCAACTTGCTCGTCTTTGTTTCGAGCGTACGCGTGGTCAAGATCTTGCGCTTCGAAACGGTGACCATCTCCTGCATGATAGTGTCCAGCACCGACGCACGTCGATTCACAGCCATACTATGCGCCTGCGCCGCGACCGAGTTTCTCCGAAACGGTGCCAGAAACGAGTCGGAATTCGTGGTCCACCACGGGCGAATAACGCGCTCATTGAGCAAAGCCAATAAAACCCACAGCGCCATGATGGCATATATCCTCCAAACGCCCGCCACCCACGAGGTGCCCTCGCGCCGATGCCCCGTGAACAACTCCAACAACAGCGCCCAGAAAGTGGGCAGCAAGCACACGACCGCCCACGCCAGTGCCGCCAGCAGCACCAGCGCGCGCGGCGCACGGCTCAGAAGCGCAGAGCGGTACAAGTACGGCATCCAGGGCAGCACGACGAGCGTGCCTGCCAGCTGCATGCAGAAGGGCGCGTCGCCGAGATGGCCGGCTTGCAGGGCGGCTAGCGCCACCGAGTCCAGCACGACGGCGGCGGAGCTGAGCGCAGGCGTGGGTACCCTGGAGAACAGCGAGGGCGGAGGCGGTTGGTGAGCGGGCTCGGGGGCAGGCTGTTCGGCGGGCTGTTCGGCGGGCTGGGTGGTGGGCTGGGTGGCCGTGGGCGAGGTTAATAGCTCGGTCATGGCGACACGACGATGGCGGCGGCGGCGGCGGCGGGTGGCGACGGTGGCGCTGTTCTCGATGGTCGGGGTCGGCGGCCCTCGCATCTCGGGTGGTCGAGGCACGACGTGCGCGAATGCAAAAATGGTTGCCCCTGGGCGATGGGTGCCAATGTGGACGCGTGTGTGGCTGGACGACGTTGGCAACGAGGACGACGTGGATGTGCTACATGTGCTCGTTGGGCGATTGCTCGTCGCTGCAGCGCTATATCTATGGAGTGAATTTTGATGCCAACGGACATGATGCGGCGCGATTGGCATGCAGTTCCGCAGAGCGACGGCAAGCGGCGAAAGACTGTTTTTACGCTTTCTCGCTGCCGCAAGAGCTCAATGATGGGGCAAGGGCGATAGATAGATGGATGAAGTCTATGGTAGATAGGTACGAAAGTAGGTACGGAGCAAAGCCTCGAGGAGGGCAAGCCACCAGCACAGTGACTGCTCAAGCAGCGCCAAAGGCGTCAGTCATCGACGCCCCTCATCCACTTGCTCGATTTCAAACAGCGTCTGAAGCGCGCTGATGTGCGGACGAACCGCTCTCAAAAAGTGCTTCATGCCCACCATACACAGCGCCACGTCCTGTTCACTGGCTTCTTGCTCGCCACCGCACAGGTTGGACAAAAATTCACGTCGCGGCGGTACCAGCTGCAACGCGCGTTCAAAGATAGCCTTTGTCACATTTGGGTGTCGTAATGCCAACGTATCTCGGTACGACTTGATGCACGCGTCCTTCAGTTCCATGGCGTCATCATCCACTAGGTGTTGTACAAGTTGCTCAATGAAGTTCAAAATCCTCTGACACCACAGCAGACACTCGATGCCTGACGGCGCCCAAAACCTTGGCGGCGACTTGATTTCGTTGCCCACCAACTGACGCAGCGTGTTTGCTCGCAGTCGACGCGACGAGTTTCGCAGACCGTTGGTCTTTCCACGAAAGTCTCTGCGCACAATGTCGGTGATGATGGGTGACCCCAGCGCGTCGAAGATGGTGAGAAAGCCAGAGATGGCGTTATTGAACAACTCGACGTTGATATCGCCCTTCGGAAAACAGAGATTGTTGCTGTCGGCGTCATGTATGGCACGTCTGAAAGGCTGCGTGATGCACGAGAAGGGCGTGTGAATGGCATCGCTATCCACCACGGTGACGGTGCTACCGCCGAGCGACTTGTTGCGCGTCATGTGGGTGCTCATGTTGGACTGGGGTGGGTGTGGGGTGGGTGGGGGGGGGGGGAGAGGGGGGTCGCTGCTTCAACAGACCACAGCACGAGCGCAGCGAATGCGCCTTATGTGAGGGCGCACAACGGGCACGACAGCGCGCGCGAATCGGTGAGCACCGCACCAATATTTAATTGCGTTGCAACTTCGTTGACATGCGCCATCACAGCGCGCCGCCGCACGCGTGGCGTCCGTCCGGGCGCCCAATCACATCGCGCTTACATTGCCGCCCGCTTCACACCGCTGTCGTCTGCGGCTGCGACGCTGCGCACGTCCCGCGTCGTGCCGCGCTCCTCCGTGCGCCAGCTGCAGCAGCCGCCATGGCGCCGCGACGCGGCCGCGGCCGCGGCAAGGCGCGCGCCCGCCCGCCGCAGGTCATCCGCAACAGCATCGCCGAGCTGCCCAACTACGACGCCGCCGTCAAGGCCGCGCTGCAGAGCAACCTCGATGCCGCGCGCGCCTACTTCCCGCCGCTGCCAAAGGGCGCCAGCGCGCCGGCCAACCCGCCGCTGCCGTCCGAAGTGAAGCTGCTGGAGGAGCACAAGCTCTTCAGGGACAGCATGCTCAAGTCGCCCATCGCCGTGCATGTGCCCGCCGTCGCTACGCACACCCCGCTCAGATCGCAGCTGCAGTCGTTCGCCGACTTCTTCCGCACCCCCACCGCCGGCGAAAACCGCCCGCTGCCCGCCGATCGGCTGTGGCATGTGGACGCTTGCTGGATTTTGCCGGACGTTCTCCCGCCCGAGTTGCTGCCGCGCTCACTGAGGCACTGCGCGCGCCCCAGGAAGCGCCCCAGGACGCAGTCGCCGTCGCCGCCCAACCCGCTGCATAGCTTTGCCACGCAGGAGCCGCACAATCGTGCAAATGATCCGGACGCCAACCCCCCCGCGGACGACGACCAGCAGGAGCTTGAGCCCGCCCCAGTGGATCAGCAGGACGATGATGAGGACATTGATCATATTGCCGACTATCAAACCGGCGTGCATTTCGATGATGATGACGGCTATGAGGAAGTTGAAAGTGGCGATGATGCCGAACCTATCGTTGCTTTCTGATCTACATCAACTCCTCAGAAGCGAAATCGGCATAAACTCGTTTTGTACTCTAACACTCGCTACGCCTTCTTTCACATCCTTGTTATCGTCGCGCCCGTCAACTTCGCTGTCACCATCATCAACGCGAGCATCTGCTGGCTTCTCCGTTGGAGCCTCGTCTTCTTTCAACACCCCTTCCTTCCTAAACTTTCGATCCTGACGTTGAATATTCTCCAACTTCTCCTTCAGCATCTGAGCCTCGCTCGTGATAGCATCCCTCGTTTCCACGTCATTGCTTTCATCCAACGCGCGTCTCAACGCAGCAACATCCTCTCTATGTCGACAATCACTACCAAGTGCTTGTGACATATCGCCGCCCTGCACCTTACCTTTCTGCGTTTCGCGAATGTCCCACCAACGTTCGCCGTCAATATCGAGGTATCCGACGAACGTACCGCGCGCCACGGACACGATTTCGCGCTCCACCTCGCCCACCTGCGTGCTCAGCATTTGCGTTCCTGTCGCGGGTCCGCCTCGTGCTTGCGTCACGCTTGTTACGGATTGTATCACTTCGCCATCGCTTCGCAGCTCGATGGCTGTGTAACCGCCATCCGACGCTTCTTGAAGTGCCTTGTCAGGATCGCCGAAAAACGCCCCTTCCTGCTTTGCAAAAGCACCTGTAAACGTTACGCCACCTTGCTCCTTTTTGGTTTGTGGGATTCGGTATAGCACGCCATCCAAGTAATCTGAAGGCGTTCCCACGCTGAATGGAGACCAGCGCATGGGCTGCGGGGGATTCAGCACCAAGTCAAAAACAAGTCCATACTGTTCGTACATGATCGAAAACGGGCCTGAAAACTCGCACTTGAGCTCACTCAAAAGCGCACGCAGCAACATCGTTGGAAACGTATATACGATTCGGCTTCCGTCTGCAAACTCCACCACGTTGATGCCGACTCTTCGTGAAGAAAGCGCCGTGTCTAGCCCCCATACTACACCCCCCTGGACGCCGCTAAAGCCTGATAGAAGATAGCTCTTGTCCTCAGGACGAATCGTATAATGTGTGACGGGTGGGTGATGACTAGTTTGCTCAATGTAGCAGGGGGTTCCGTCACTTAGAGTTGCTTGATAGGTGCTGCCAAGAATGGGGTTGAACGGCTTTGCTAATGTTTCGATACAATGCAATCCAGATACAACAAACGCAGCCACCAGTTTGATACGTTGTACAGGGTCTTTCGTCGCAGCTGCTGCGTTTAAATACAATGGAGCATATGCCCAATCATCTGTGATACGCTCAAGAAGACTTCTAGGTTCATTCATATGTACGGGCATTGACATTCCAGAAAAGGTGATATTTCCTTGAAGCACCTGTGATCCCACGCGTTGCAGCACAAACTGTACACTTCGACGAATCATCTCGGCTTCTTTCGGGTCGTCGAAAAGCATTCCGCCCGTGGTGGAGGCATTTTCGATGCGGTAGTCATCTGTTTTTTCCAGCGGCGTGAAAGAGGAGATGATGGGACTTGACATTGGTTGCGGTGGAATGGACGTCTTGGTGACAGTAGCGCGAGTAGTGAATTGAGAGAGATGGCCGTGGCTTGCGGTTGAACTGCGGGTTGAGTGCGTTTGGACAGAGGTTGGTAGCTTGTAGTGGTGGCATTTTCTTGCGGGGCGAGAGGGCTCGTTGATGATGATACCTTGGTGGACCCTGCCGGGATTCTGGCTATGGAAGATGTCTGTCTTGGGGCAAGCTGGCTGGTGAAGTGGCATTTCACACATACGTGGCGTTTGTGTGGACACGTTGACTCTCAACTTGGGAGCCTATGGCGATCGGTTCTGCACAACTTCAGCATGTTGAATATTTTCTTGCTCCGCGCTTGTGAAATGTTTACCTTCGCGCA
This sequence comes from Gracilaria gracilis, assembly GCA_030374805.1. NCBI lineage: Eukaryota > Rhodophyta > Florideophyceae > Gracilariales > Gracilariaceae > Gracilaria > Gracilaria gracilis. The sequence goes on along the minus strand of JARGSG010000227.1, from coordinate 460,803 downwards.
AACGCTCTGAGGTGGCGCACTTTTGCAGCTCTCATGAACCTCGTTGAACTTTGGATTTGTTGTCTGTTTCAATAAGCGTCAAGCAAGAACTCTTATAGGTTTGGAATCCACTGAACATATTTTTCTGACTTCTCTCGAGGATTAGGATTACGATAATTGCGATATCCTCTTGATTACGAAGAAGTGCTTCTGCAAAGTTTAGTACTTGTTCTGTGCAAATAACTAAAACATTATCCTCTCTTTGACATGCATGAGCAGTAGCGGTCTCAATTTGGGACTACTGACTTAGTTTTCTCCACAGAATCGAAGACTTTCACTAGATATCTTCATCGCTCTGAAAAATCGATGGCCATCTTTTTGACATCCTTTCAGTCCACTGCTGTTCGATTCTCATTCCAAACATCTTTTAAGAGTCTTTTTAACTATAGGAACCCTTAACTATTTATTGGTACTCCAGACACGCTCGCGCAACCGAGATCATATTTGAGAAACGGCTTCTTAGTCAACGATATAATAGCTCAGTAGCGTGATACTGCTAGATTCGTAGTTAAACGCTACTTTTCCTTGGCAGATGCTTTACGTTGTTCGCGGACTTTAGCAGACCTCACATGTAGATAACAATGCGGACTTGCCTCATATACAAAGGTGATGAATACAACCGAGTAATATACAGTCTTGCTCTTTCATTCTTCATTTCGAGCTTGAATTCAATGTTTGTGTTTTCTGTATACCGCTCGATATATCGAGCCACTGCAGCTCCAGGAAGAATGCCTCGATCAGCTTGCCGAGTCTAGTCTCTCACTACCAAGGAACTTCTTTTTCGCCTCCAGTGTGGTCCATTTCTCCTTTTTCGAAGCAATAGGAGAGCAACACTTCTTTTTCTCCTTCAGTATGGTCCACTGCTCATTTTTAGGCTAAGAGAACTACACTATCTGCTTATATCCCTCGACAGAGGATCCCTCTCTCCTAAAGAAGGCCAAAAACTTTGGCCTCAATTCTTTAACATTTCTATCATCGATTTATCTTTTCTTTTCTGTGGAGCAAACCAAAGAACGAACAGATTGAAGTGAATAATTCTATAATAGATACAGAAATGCAAAGCTTCCGAAAAGAGTGTTAGGAAAACCTTCATTGGGTTCTTTTCCGAAGCCTGTAAGAAAGACTACATAGACAGGAAAGCCAACATTTTTCTAGGCCAGTTTTTTTTATTGGGTACGTTCCAAATCCGTATCTGGTTGCCACCTATGTGAACTAAAAGCCTTTAAGGTGTGTGTGGCATAAATGTCAAGGAAGACAGAGAATGCGTATTTCTGCGGTGCCCTTCGACTAGCCTCCTCTCGTCCAAGAAAAACACGCCTTTAACTGAACTAATCTGACTCGGTAAGATTTGATTAGTCAATCCCCACACTGTTGAAAGCTTTCTTTTTAGAAGTGTTAATGAGAGAGAACTTTCTGACGAGAAAGGTTTACGTCAACCTAGTAACTGAAGGTTGATGTCTGCAACAAAGAAGAAGATCGATACTCTGACGGAAAATTTTGAGTTTTCATCATCCACATCACAATCTCGCCTTCCGGAATCGGGGTAGTACGATAATGACAGGATATCATGTGAAAGAAAAGGAAGGTACGCCAACCATATCTTTTAATGGTTCGTAACTTAAAAGAGTAGAGTAGAGTAACGTTACTATAGTCCACTTTTTTTTTTTTGACACTTTGACAGTACTCATAAAGCCATCCAATTCCCGCTCAATAAAAGCGCTACCGGACCGAAAGCATGTAAAGTTTATCAGCGCAAAAAGGATGCTTTACATAACCCTAGCTCTATAACCCTAGTGTTATAGAGTTCAAGGCTTGGGCCACGAGGAGGCCGATTAGCCGCATCGTTCACGCGCAGGCGCTCTCACGAACGCCAACTCGAGTGTGCCACGATTCTCATGTCTTCAGATTCGATTCTCACCAACCTGTTTAATGCTCTGGAAAACGTGAACGCAGCGACCACCTTCGCAGTCGGTGGCCCTACACACACACTCCCTCTCCCAGGTCTCTACGTCACCAATGTGGGCCCCATATCGCTGCCCCTTCAACAAGCGCAGGCCGACGCTCTGCGAGCCGTATCCGTACAATCACCGTTCGGTCGCGGCGTCGACACCGTCGTAGATACATCCGTTCGTTCAAGTCGCGAGATCTCCACCCCGTCCATCTCCCTTGGTCAAGCATGGAATACCGCCATCCAAAAACTCGCGCAGCGCATGGCGTCCGCTTTGGGCGTGGCCAGTGGAGTTGTGTCAGCGGAGCTGTACAAACTGGTCTTGTATGAACCCGGTGATTTCTTCAAACCGCACAAGGACACTGAAAAGTCGCCCGGTATGTTTGCTACGCTGGTGGTACAGCTTCCCTCAGCCTTCTCCTCTGCTCCGCTGATTGTCTCCCATCGCCAAGAGCGTAAGGTGTTCGATTACGCCAAAGGAAGTGCAGTGTACTTCTTTGCCACTGCTTTTTTCGCAGATTGCCAACACGAGTTAACCGAGGTTAAAGGCGGAAACCGCCTGGTGCTTTTGTACAATCTTATTCGCTGCGACGGTAGCGCGCCATGCAGAGAGCTTGCGCACCACGACGCTGTCTTGGACAAACTCGTTTGTGTTGCGGAAGATTGGGAGGAGAATGAGGAGCCGAAAAAGTTCATTTACATGCTGGAGCACAAGTACACGGAGAAGAACCTTTCGTTTCAACAACTCAAAGGAAACGATGCTGCGCGCGTATCCATATTACGTCAGTCGACAAAGTTTGATCTTTTCTTGGCACTTGTCGAGAAACACGACCATGGTGCTGCAGAGGCCCCTTATCAGTACAGTCGTCGTCGTCGCGGATACTATTCCGATGACGACGAAGATAATGGCGCTGGGTACTCAATGCAGGAAGTTTTGGAGTCATCCATCACCACCAAAAAAGTCATCGATGAAGACGATGTACAAGTGAAAATGCCTCTCCTGACTTTTGATGACGAAGACGGAGAAGAATTCTTCGATAGTCTTGATCCGGACGAAGAGGATTTTGAAGGCTACACTGGGAACGCGGGTCCAACCCTGGATTATTTCTACCATTGTACCTTCCTGTTCATTTTGCCCAGCTCGCAGGCATTCGCCCGTGCGTGTGAGCAAAGTTTCCCAGACGGCGTGCGACTGGTACGTCGTCGTGTTATTTCCGATGCAGCTAATGCGGAGCACACTCTGTTGGAAGCTGTGGACTACGCTAAAGATTCTCCTTCAGAGACATACAGTTGCCTGGCAGATCTGCTCTTCATCGCATGCAGAATCAAGCACAAGGACGCCGCCCGAGCACTCATAACTCTCATGGATTCGGGCTCTAATATCGCTCATGGTGGATGTATGTCGCAAGCGCATGTGGACGCGCTTGTCCGTGTGATAAGTTCGTTTGGCTGGAACGAGTTTGGTCCGTTGGTCATCAATCTCGTGCGAAAGACGCCTAACGAAATGGTCGCACACGCTGCCGCTCTGGCAGTGAGAGTTTCCAAGTTAGACAATATGCTCGCTTCTGCAGATAGCATTGCCAAGACGGTCATGGACATATGTGAGGCTGGCCCCATCGGCGACAGCGCGGTAGCGAACGTGGCGAATATGTTATTCACACTGCCTTCCTGCGTCCCCTACAGAGCCACTTTTCTCTGCAAGAGTCTTAGAATGTCGCCTGCAGCTCTTGCTGCGTGTATTGTGAGCATTCTTAATTGCTTCGCGGAAGAAGATGTCAAACGCGGGGTTCCGGCTGAGATTGCACAGCTTACTCGTAAATATGTCGCTGTGGCATTTACAGACGGTGCTGCTACACAAGCAGCGTCTCATGCGGGTGACGTTTTCGGGGCGTTGCTTTGTGCAGATCCGAGGGATGAGCAGCTGCTTTTCGAACTATCTCGCAAGATAATTAGCACAAATTGCGCGCAACTACTGCGAGAGACACTGCGCGCCCCGCAAGTGCGAAAAAGTGATGGTGATGCTCATGTGGCGTTGGTCGCAGCGGCGCGTGCGAGGCAGTTGCGATATTCTAAGCCGGTTGGGACTAATGAGCAGCCACAAGCTTTTGTACCGCGACATCCTGAGGTCACAGCCTTTCTCCGCAGCAATGCCCCTTCAATGAAGTACAGGGCGTTTACGGATCACAGACACGCGTCGAACTTTGCTCGAAAGCACTTCTGGGGCACGTTTAATGCGAGGGAAAAGCATTGTGCAACTGTCAAGGTGCTTGGTGGTAACTATGACCCATATGTCATCATCACCAAGGTGGACTATGTTCACAACAAGAGATTGAAGCAATACCAACTTGATCAAGAGGAGCTACGAGACATACAACGTTTTCTTGGTAGTTCCGAAGGAGCGACGGTTGGTGATAATGCCAAACGCAGGCGGCTCAACCCAACTGAGATTATCGAGATAGATTGAGATGAAAATTGGACTCACTTTATCTGAACTCACCAGTTCTCAATCTGGGTTCCAAGGGTACGTGCATATCTGACGGTAATAGGAGCCCTCACTCTCTTTATGAAACGCGTACGTCAATTCCTCGCGCGCGCGGGTCCCAACAATCTACAACACTCACATATGGTACAAAGAAAGTATTAGGTGTTTTCATCCGCAAATTCTGCGGCGCAGAAGCGTTTCGTTTTAGTAATAAGAGCTCCTAAGCTGCAAAGATCTTCGCGAACCACTGCGAACGAGAGGCACTAAAGTCGTTTCTGTCTTGCCGCGGAGGTGCAAGTCGCAGGCAGCAACCCCCTTCCCCCTGCAGAAGAACGCACCACTATCTACACTCGCACCAAACTTCGGTGACTGAAGCCTCACCGATTAAAATAAATACATAAATTGCTTTCGTTCGTTCGTACAGTACTACAGTACTGTATCTAACGGTTTGATTCTAACTTTACATACCTTCGGTACAAGTGTACGATCTTCTCCTATGATAGGAGTCACATCGGCCTTCGTGTGTCCCACTCTAATCCTCCGCCTACCTCCGGTTTACGTTGGAATGAGCCATCTAATCCGAGAAAGAAGCATGGTCACGAAGAATAACTCTCATTAACTTCAGTTGGGGACTTCATCCTCTTAAGGAATTTTCCATTTCAGATCGCAACGAACAACGCGCACTGCAGGAGTTTGGCTTTGAAGAAACAACCCTTTTCTTTCTTGCTCTACTCTTTCAAATACCGTTCTGGGTTGTAATTAATTCTGGAAAGGCATTCACAAGCGGGGAGCAATACAACCATGTCTCAACTCTCTCGAGTGAGGTTGTCGACGTTGATCATGCGGATGTCGATAACTCCAAATATTCTATCACGATCGATGATCTCGCGCTCTAATCTCCTGCGTCAGCCACCGTTCCCAAGAAGCTTGGCGATGGCTGCCATGCGCGAAACGAATGAAGGATCGGATAGACGACCACGAGCAAAAGGTGACATGAAAACCAAGAAGAAAGCACGAACTCATCAATACGGCCTGGCATGGAGGAAGCAACAATATGTTCAAAGGAGACCGTCACCTTCCAAGAGGAAAGAACAAATTATTCCTGTTCGAGAAGTCGTGCTTCCCGAACTTGGATTGACATCACAGCAATTGGCTGCGTTAGCTGAATACTCGGAAGAAAAGGTCTTCAAAGTTGCCAAGGATCTGGACGACTCCGTTTACACGCCGAGGTCAGTGCTCACCCCGGCGCTAGTAGAGCTAGTTACGGAGGAGCTAAATCTCAGGGTATCATTCAAACCACAAACAAAACGTCTAGTTTCTTCGAATGAAGCAGATGCTGTGAAAAATGGTGAGATCATCTCCAGGGCACCCATCATAACTGTTATGGGTCATGTTGACCATGGAAAGACATCTCTTCTTGATTCTCTGAGACACAGCGACATAGCGAAGCAAGAAGCTGGCGGCATAACCCAAAGCGTTGCCGCATTTCAAGTTCCGTTGTCGAAAGCAGACAACAGCTCAGGAGCGTCCTTTGCGACATTTATTGACACACCTGGACATGCTGCCTTCAAAGCAATGCGCGCGAACGGAACCGTAGTGACAGACATTGTCGTGTTAGTGGTTGCGGCGGAGGATGGAGTCATGCCTCAAACAATAGAAGCGGCTAATCTAGCGCGCCAGGCTAATGTCCCCATTATCGTCGCCGTCAACAAGTGCGACGTCCCAGGCGCAGATCCGGATCGTGTAAGATATCAACTGTTGGACCTACTTGGGATAAACACCGAACAGCTCGGTGGCGATGTACAATGCGTAGACATCTCCGCCAAGACAGGAGCGAACTTACCGCAACTACTCGATGCGATTTCGCTTCAGGCCGAAATGTCAGATCTCCGCACGAGCCCAAACGCGCCAGGTGCCGGAATCTGTTTGGAGTCGAGACTGGACCGTTCGTTGGGATCAGTAGCAACGATTGTGGTTCGTAGTGGCACATTGCGCGCTGGGGATTTTGTCGTGTTTCAGTCTCCCAAGGTTCTACGAGGTGAATTGTATGGTCGCGTTCGAAGCATTATTGCGAGCGACTCTACAACGCTGGAGGAGGCCGTGCCCGGTATGACTGTCGGTGTCATTGGTATCAAGACAGCCATACCACCGGGGGCCGAGGTTCAAGTAGTGCGCAATGAGAAGGCTGCGAAATCAAAGTCGCGTGATATGCTTAGTAGAAACATGGCAGCTGCTTCAACAATAGAGCTGGCGAACTCTTTGCTGCAAAAACGAGAGGCAGAAATGGCTTTGATAAGACAAGAAGAATCCCCAGCAACTGAAGATTCCGAAGCAGAGGAGCAAATTGATGGTGTAGAGAAACAAACGCTCCTTGTTCTCGTAAAAGGCGAAGTACAGGGAAGTGCAGACGCCGTAGCACAATGCATCCAATCGTTAGAGACAGCCGATTTGAACATCCGCCTCCTTAGCGTTGGAGTGGGAGATATCAATGACTTGGATCTCAAGGTCATATCGGCCACTAAACACGTGAAAGGAAACACAGACGAACCAATAATCGTTGCGTTTAACGTGAAAGCTAAGGAATCAGCCATGAAAACGGCGAAACGATATTCAATCCCAATCTTGTCTCATTCATTGATCTATCACCTTGAAGACGATGTGAAGAATCGTATACATGACCTGCTCTCTGCGAGGCAGGTTGTGGAAGAAATCAAGGGAACTGCTTCCGTGGTGCGTGTGTTTGAAAACGGTGCTATTGCTGGATGCAGTATGGATAATGGCTCAATTGCGCAGAACGACAAAGTCAGAGTAATGCGATTGCCACCCATTGACTCCGATCAACGCACGCGGGAAGAGGTGTTCAGCGGACCAGTAGAGTCTATCAAACGGTTCGCCAAAACGGTTCGCTCCGTTGAAAAGGGTTCTGAATGTGGGTTAAGTGTGAAAGAGTGGTCTGGTTTCGAAGCAGGAGATGTGATAGAGGTGATAACGGAAAAAGCGTGAACCTGAACAAACAATTCCGATTGCTGGAACACAGACTTTGTGGATGTTGTGGTTCATTGAAGTGTATCACACAGACATTTCTTGTAACCGGTGGCGTACCGGTTGGTATCTAGGACTTTTGAACCTCGAAGTACCATTCTTCACATTCTTTTCCTAACGACTAAGGAAGTGGACGGAACTATTTACAAACCGCCGGCAAAAACTACCACAGCTTTACCAACGGCTCCGCAAACGACAGCTACGACATCGGCACAAACAGAGAGTGAAGTCGCAGCACTCGGCAAGTGAATCTCGCTGCTTAACTGTTCCTTCTCAACGTTCCAAACCTGCAATCTAGGTAATGTAGCAAGAGAAGCTCGCCCACTAACGTGCACACCCAGTCGACCAAAAGCGTTCCCCTCAGCAGTAACGACAACTCGATCGTCTGTACTCAAAGCAACAAAAGCGCCTCTCACACCGTCAAACTGTCTTTGTATCTTTCCAGCGCGATGGTTGGGGGAAAGTGAGACAACAAACACTCGATTGGATGTTGCAAGAGCTAAGGATCTTTCATCTGCAAAAACAGCCAGTTTACAGGCCCCTAACTGAGCACTTCCAGCACCGTGTTCAGCTTCTTCAACGGCACTTCTAATCTCTCTGATAAACCGCGCGTGAACATCGACGTTGCATACTATCGATCCCGTCGAAACATCAAGAATAAAAAGTCTATCTGACCCATTCCACACGAAGAACTGATTGGGATTTGACAAAGGTTGTATGGCGGCAATGGTATGGATGCGGTTCCAGCCTTCTGATTGTTGGTTGAATTGACGAAGAGGTGTGGTATTTGAAATGGCCCAGACAGAAAGTTCGATTGGTTGTATTGAACTGGAGGCCAAGAGGAACTTTTGATTGCCTACTAGGATGTCAGCGCTTTCTCTGGTGATGAAAGTGCGTCTTCGAGCAGGTTTTTGTATGTCAATGACTTTGATGATTCCAGAATCAAATCCAAGCAAAGCGAAGCGGTCATCCGTGGAAGCAGACAACGATATGGGTAGTCCATGGCGCTCACAAAAGATACCGAGAACTGAGTATTTTATGGCGGCGTACTTTTCCGGATGCACGTCGATGCACAATAGCTTGGAAGAAGTAACAGCCAGTACAGAAGGTGACGATTTCAAAGGTTGCGACGCAACCATGATGATTGATTGAACATCACTGGTAGTGACATAATAAACAGATGGAAGAGAAGGGCGAGAGGAGGGTTTTCGTGCGGAATGATGGAACCTGAACGTGCGTCGAACCAAAGCAAGGGCTCGTTCAAAGGCAATGAGCACCGACCCTGCAAAGGCGTGCACGGCTACAGCTCGTCCAAACACATCATTGACATCGAAGCGTACAGAAAAACCGGCGACGCGATCCTGCTGAAGACAGGTTCCATCGGCGTTGTATCGGGGTGGCATAAACAAAATGCGAGAAGCGTGATGATTGGCAAGTGATTCAAGAAAAAATGAGGCGCAAACCTGTTGTCTCCAGCCTGGTCGACGGCGTTTCCACGGGGTGGAAAGCAAGGAATGCGACGAGAGGTTGGATTGACAGTCCCATATTCGACGCCATACGGGGTCGAAATGAGATGAGACGACTTCGGAGCGTAGGAGAGAGGAGGCTTGCGCGGCGGTGCAAAGCTCGGAGGGAGAGGTGAGAAACGAGAGTATGTGAGCCCAAAGGTGGGGCGGGAGCGATGGGAGCGGGGTGGTGCGCGGTGACGAGGGATGGTTGTGGGCGTGGCGGTGGAGACTCATTGAAGGAGAGATGGATCTGTGGGGGTGGTGGGGCGGTTGTGGGGCGGAGGGAGAAAAGCAGCATGAAGATCTGGGACGGTTCAAGCATGTTGACGGACGTCAAACAGACGGCGCGTATGTGAAGTTGACATATACAAATTAGTTTACAACAACAAAATAATAAAAATCAAGTGCAGCAGACAGCGCAAAAAAACAGGGCGAAGTGGTGTTTGTAAAGTTGGAAAGTGTCAACGGCTGGAGCGAAACAAACAGCGCAAGGGCCAGGCCAAGCAAGCACACGATTGCATAGAAAACATGCAGCACGATCACTCCATGACCATCCAGGCGTCTCTGAACTCTCTGGTGGCTCTTGCCACACGCTGCGTATGCGTGAGCCCCTCCTTCACGTCCAGGTCGGTGAGGCTGCCAGGCTGCGGCGAAATGTGACTCGACGAGCGCGACGGCAGCGCAGAGGCTGAAGGCGGCGGCGTGTCCGACACGGGGGTGATAGGCAGCGAGCGCGTGCGCGACAGCGACAGGGAGGGCGGCGAATTGAGCGCAGGGTTCATGGACAGAAACGGTAGGCGGAACGGAGATAACGGCGACACCGATTGGTCACCGTCAGAGGAAGTGGGCTTGCACGATGCAGACGCCGTGGACGACGACATGGAGTTAGAGCAAGTCGGGAACACAACGGACCGGGGGGGAAGGGGAGGGAGAGGGGGAGGGGGAGGGGGGCTGCTGCGGACGTGCGCTTGACGTGCGCTTGCCGACGGCGATGAGCTCATCAAATGTGTTGGGTGCTGCGCGGCGGTATTTGTAGTGCTTGCGAGTAGCGCGCCCGCCAGGCGCAGTGGGCGTTGCAGAGTGGAGACGACCGCCGCTGCGAGGCGGCGTGTGTGTGCGACACTCATCTGCCGTCGATCTGCCAGTTTGCAGCGCCGAACAGCCGCCCAATGCGCGCGCCACACGTGCCAGATTTTTGCAGCTAGGGCTAGCAAAAGCCAATCGGCGCGCGGAGGCGGTTTCCGCGCGCAGTGGAGCGAGCGCAATTACGCGCCGCGCGCAGTAATTGGCGCGCCCAGTAATTGGTATCTGTTCGCATCTGATCATCAGATTCCGTGCCGCACCTCACCTCACCTCCACTCCGCTGAGCCGCTCACGCCCGACGCCATGCCGATGCCGATGCCGATGGCCAAGCCGATGCCGATGGCCAAGCCGACGCCGACGACGTGCCTGGTGGTGCACTACCACCGCCCGCGCGCAGACTACCACCGCTGGACGCTCATCGTGCGCGACGCGAACGCGCCCGCCGCCGCCGCCGCGCGCGCGTACGCGCAGTGCCGCCCGCAGCAGCACAGCTCGTTCGGCGCGCTGTTCCGGCTGCAAGTGGCGCGCGTGCACGACGACGTGCTACTGCAGCCGGCGCACAGCGCGCTGGGCGTGGAGCCCCCGCGCCGCGTACGGCTGTCGCGTCTGCCGCTGCGGCGCGGCGAGAAGCACGTGTTCCTGCTCAGCGGCGCTGCCGACGCCGCGCCGTCGCCGGCCTTGCTGCCGCATCTCACCTTCGTCACCGCCGATTGTAGCAGCTCTTGGCTTGTTTTGTACGCCGCACACATGAAGCGCCATGTGTTTGGCGCCACGCCGTCGTTTCGTGTGCCGGCCATGCCCTCCTTGTTCGTGCTTGATACCGCTCATCTTGGCGCTACTATCTCGCTCACGCTGCAGAGCTCGCATCTGCATGCTGTTCCTTCCAACTCGCAGCCGTTGTTTTCTACCTTTCATGCGCCGTACTCGCCGCACATTTCGCTTTGTTCGCATTCAAACCACGCGTCACTTGATTTGTTTGCCGCTCTTGTTGAGCAGGCTTCGCGCTCAAACTATTTGTCGCCGCACATTCAACCGCCGCAAACGCTCACCGTCAGCCCGTCTTCCGCCATCGTGCCTTCAAAGTACCTCATCTTATTTTATTATCGAATGGACCGATCTACGCCCATTGTCTCAATTACCGTCAAGGCCACAACATCAACATCAACCACAACTTTGCAAACCATATCATTACCGTCCCCGTATCACACCGCTCGAGCTTTCTCAATTGACTTAACTCAACTACTAGAACACCAAACCTCCTCCGAATCTCATCATCTTCAACTCTCCGTCATGCCAGCCCGAACATCGTCTTCATCCACTATTCAGGAACCGCCTCTCATATGGCGTCCTTCCCTAGGTCTTCGCGTCATCTATGCCCAATCTTTCCCTCGACTGCTCACCCCGTCAGAAGTCGACATAACAATCGTTTATCATCGCTTTGATCATCAGTGGACCGATTGGGAGCTCCACATCTGGACAAATCCTACCGACCATTATCCTGCTTTTGCCACAAAGCTCACTGCAACCAGACCTCACGTTCCGGGTCAACTCCTTTTTCATCTCATTGGATATATATTTCCATATAAATCTCAGATCTATGCAGAACCTGTTCGAATGAAACTGCATCCTGCGCAAACTACACTCAACCATTTTGGTCATACCGTTATAGGAGAACCGTCTCGAGATGCGTGTCGAAGAGACGTAATCAGAGAGTGGACGAGTGCGCAACCCCCATCTCAGATTCTTCATTTCATTCAAGGCGATTCTAAAATATATGTTCGGCCTCCTGAACCCCAACTTTTCAAGTCCAAGCGGTTGTTCAGAATCAGATATCGCCGCTTCTTACCTTCTGATTATGATGGTTGGGACTTGTGGAGTTGGGATGCAACCGATCCTCTCACTCATCGGGTCGCACTTGAACCTGTTGCTGAAACAAGAGCATGGGTTGACTTTATCGTCGACCGCGCCTGTTACGGAGCTGCCAATTCCATATGCCTACTTCCGAGGCGTGGCGGTGATGCTTGGCTCGAAAAAGATGGTACTGAACGTGTCTGGAATGCTTCCTTTTTGGAAGAGCAATGCGTGCAAAGTGAAGACCGACCACAATATGACGACAAGTACGATCATTTGCCCACCTTCATTATTACACAAAGTACTTCATTTGTTCTTCGGTCTCTTGACGATGTCAAGTCTATGATGAATGCTTATGTTGATGCGGAGAATTCTATTATCGTTACTACGCCTGTTCCGGTGGAGTGGATTTCACCGCCTAAAACGTGTGGACGCCATTCGAATCCGGAGGTTGTTGTCCAGCTTTGTAAACGATCTGTACAGGCTCTTCTCGATGAAGGAAAGCAATCTCATGATCAAGTTGCTGGTAAAGTTCTGCGCTATCGAAAGAGCAAACAGCTGTCTCTCACGAAACTGCGCTTGTTGTTTGATGATTCCGTCGCAGCGTTTGACGAAGATTTTCTTGTTGAGAATGTCGTTGTAAGTATCCCTCCCTTTGATTCTGTTTGTTTGCACTGGGAAACACATGAAGACGAAGATCAGTACCTTTACAAGGGCTCGCTTGGCTGGACATATACTGAGAAACAGTGTGTGTTTAGATGTTTTGCACCCGCGGCTGATCAGGTGAGCGTAATCCTTTATGAAAAGCCAACAGGGGACGCAGGCCGTGTGGTTGTACCCATGCGCCGAATTCCTCAAGGCTGTTGGAAAGCCACCGTTCTAAAGAACCTGCAGGGTAGGTTCTACAAATTGCTTGCTGAAGGTGAAAACAAACGGCTGTTTCCCGGCGTTGAAGTCATTGATCCTTATTCTAAGTGTAACACGGCCCATGCCGGTCGGGGCCTCATATATGGCTTTGATACTACCCCTGTTTGTGAAAGGCCGAAAGTTGAGACTGCTGAAATCATTGTGTACGAACTGCACGTTCGTGACATGACAATCGACAAGTTATCGGGTATTCGGAACAGCGGCAAGTTTCTGGGCCTTGCGGAGAGGGGGACTAGAATGAAGATGAAAGAGCCTGAAAACCGGCCGGATAAACATTTAACACTATGGGAGCAGGAAGCCATGCCAGGAGTTGAGACCGCATTTTCGATGCTTGACAAGTTTTCTACTGGGCTGGATCATATTGCACAGATGGGTGTGACGGCAGTTCAAATCATGCCAGTGCAGGACTTTGATAACAACGAAGCAGATGATGAGGCCTATAGATGGGGGTATATGCCGGTTCACTTTAACTCGCCAGACGGGTGGTATGCCTCGTCCACCTACTCTTCGGCGCGTGTCAAAGAGTTCAAGAAGCTTGTCAGTGCGGCTCACAAAGCTGGTCTGCGCGTGATAATGGATGTGGTGTACAATCACACCGCAGAAGACAGTAACGAATTTAACATGGAAGCGCGTTTTTCTTTCAATGGTCTAGCACCACGATACTATTACCGCACTTGCGGGAATACACCAGTTGCCCACAACGGTGAGAGTACTTGTGGAAGGAGAGAGCCTCATGAACCAAGATGTGGTGAATGTTATTCTAATGGCTCTGGTTGCGGAAATGAGTTTCGCAGTGAATCTCCCATGGGACGAAAGTTCATCATCGACTCTTTGAAGTTTTGGGTCACGGAATATGGAGTTGATGGGTTTAGATTTGACCTTCTAGGCTTGATTGATGTCAACACAATACAGAGAGCTGTTGAAGAACTTAAAGCCATCGACTCAGATATTATTGTCTATGGTGAACCTTGGATCGGTGGTCTCTCTCCAATAAAGGCAACTGAAAAGGGTTCTCAGCGTTCCAAAGGTTTTGCAGTCTTTAACGACACTTTTCGAAACGCGATTAGAGGCTCCCCATTTGACACTGAGGAGACATTTGTAATGGATGGCGGCAGGCTTACGGAAGTTAAGGGTGGAATCATAGGCTCTGTGGATATGTTCGCCGACTCGCCTTTGGAAAGCATTAACTACGTCGAGTGTCATGACAATCGCACGCTGTGGGACCACTTGAATCATTACATTCGATCAAGAACGGATACAATCAAATTCAACGAAGAAGATATTAGACGAATGCACAAATTGGCAGCGGTTATAGTGTTCACATCTCAAGGAATTCCCTTTATCCAAGCTGGACAAGAAATGTGCAGAACAAAGTTTGATGATGAGAATTCATATGAGTCACCTGATGAGATCAACATGATTCGATGGAGTTCAAAACTGAAAGAATGGTCTATTGTTCAATACTATCGGGGACTCATTCTTTTGCGCCGAGCACACCCGGAGATCTTCTGTATAGAAACCGCAAATGAGATTCACGAGAAAGTGGTTTTCTACGAAGATTGTGGTCTCCGTGTCCCTGATCGATGTATCGGATACCGACTTAAAGGAGATCCCGAGAAGCTACTAAAACGTTTACAAGACACGCATCATCAAGCTGGTTGGAAAGGGCAAGATCATGAAGAGGAGTCGCTACGCTGGTCTGAAGTTGTGGTGCTCCTCAACGCAACTCCTCTTCAGGTTGTATTTGAGTTGCCTGGAAAGAAAGGAGACGTGCTATGGATGCAGATAGTGAACGCATGGACTGCAGGCACACGTACTATAAATGGTCCGATTATTGGCTCAGTATGTGTCGGTGGTCGTTCCGCCGCCATACTGCGCCGCGCTTCTCCGCAAGAATGCTACAACTCACAGCTTGAAATTCGGCTTGCAGCTGTAGCCGATGCTCATTGCTCATTTCATGGGGATGATCCACTTTCAAGATATGCTGTCGGGCTAGAACCACAGCCCACTGCAGAAGACCAAGCTCTAAAGAACAACTCGATCTCTCAAAGACTACAGTTTCAGAAAAGGGCGGAGACGATGAGAGAACAAGGTGGCGGAAACGTCACCGAGATCACTGATGCAAAGACCATGTGCAGCAAAGGCAAGCCCTCACCCGAATAACAGATGCATAATCTTCTCGCTTCTCTCCGACCGAAGAGTCGGAAGTGCTTTAGGGTAACGCTTTATGTCGCTCAATTTGAAGGCACTGACTTGTCATACACTCGCCATTCCATCTTCTGCCGATAGACTAGTGCTCATTCCTCACCATCATTGGATCATGATATTCTATTCCGATGTGGGCACTTCGCCAAGAGCAATCAGATGACTACACCGAAACTTCCGTACAATTCTCTAACGCCGTCGACTATTTAGCACAAATGTACAATCCGAAAGAACCAGTCTAACTTTAAAACCCAACATCAATACCTTCTCCCTCGAAACTATGCATCAGGTTATCTGCATAGATGATATACTTGATTTTTGTCTTGTCGGATCCAATATGATAATACCACTGTGACGCCTTTTCCGTCTCACAATCAATTGCCTCCACAGCACCATTGCTCCTCGTGCCACTACCTTCCCACTTCACACCTGTACTTGAAACACCAAGTGCATCACGTCTCACGCCCTACTAGTGAAACGGTTGCGCAATCCACCCCACCCATGCTCATGTCATGATGCCCACACCATAAGCATCGTAGAGGGAAAACGAGCACAGCTTAGCAGCGACGATAACGAAACCTGCCCCCACAATTGAAGCCATGCCGTTTGTGACGCTGTTAACATCGAGCGCCTGTCATCGCAGATAACGCCGCCTTCTCAACAGCGGTGGGGCGGAAGCAGAGAATCCCTTCTCTTTCACTTTGGACTTGTGCTACACTCCGAAGCGCGCGAAAAAGTTAAATGTCGTAAGCAACTACCCAGCGCCCACATCGCTGCTCTTCACATACTTTTCCAAAGGCTCCGTCACCAAACAACAACCGATCATGTATTGCCACACAACGAGCGTCACCAACGTTATAGACAGGACGCAACTAATTATGATCAGTGCCCACAACGTTTTTGAGTGTCCCGCAGTATCTCCGGATCAATGTCGTCCGCATTGCTCTTTGTTCTAAACGAGGGACGCACATCTTCTTCTTCTTTAATTGGACAATGTGTTCTAATTCCTAACACAAAAGAGTTCTATCTTACCAAATAGTTCTCTCTCCTCAAGAAGGCCAGAATCTTTTTACGTGCTTCCAAAGTTTCTGAGTGGCTTTTACTGGTTACGTTGTCAACTGCAAAAGATTTGCTGTCGACTCACGTTTGTTAAAGCACACCGTCGCAGCACATGTTTACAGTCTTTCTTAACACCAAGCGCACAATCGCAGCGTAAACTTTCTTGTTCATGTAGCTGGCGACTGAGTGTAGCTTCGGCGCGTGACCCGTGAACCACTGCACCAACGTTGCCTCCGTGAGCCTCGCCTCCCTCAAATATATCTGCCTCTCATCTTGTGGAATGCACATGACCTTCTTTAAAATCCCCTGGAGACATCGACTTGGATCTCGTGAAGCTTCTGTCGTCAACCACAAAATAGCCACTAGGCACCCGCAACGATTCGGCACCTTCCCTCACTCCGGCTTTTTCTTCTTTTTATTGTGAGCGAGATACGCCTTTTTTCTCGTATCGCATGGGGTCCGTGAAAGGTAGAAAGAAGGTTACCCCTTATCGCTTCTTTGATAAGCTAGCTTACAAACTAAAACTCTTTAGCCGTGTAACGTTCACTGCGCCATGTTTTGTTACGCAAAACAGCGTTAGGTTTTAAAGGTATTCTCGTCTGCGTGAGCATTTCGCTACCGACAATCATAGCCGTTGCTTCTTCTTCTTCTTTACTTTGGACACTGTGTTCTTAATTCCTAACACAACAGAGAATTTACCTACAGATACTTCTCTTTCCTAAGGAAGGCCAGAATCTCTTTCGGTGCTTTCAGTATTAGTTACTTCAGGCTTTTGCCCCGCTGGCCGTTGTATCATTTGTTCCTATTCATGTTCGTCATACCACTCATTCACCCACATTATGGGTCATCGGCAGAGAGGCACACAACGACAAGGCGCTTTGCACGTACCCCATTGTGCTGCCCTAGAGACCATGACAATATCCTTTTTTCTACCCCCCACGTCTTCGGCGACATTAGAGAAAGGGAATCAGCGCTCGTCGGACCAACTTCTTCCGGCGCAAACGCAAGCCCCCCGAGAAAACCCTGCAAAAACCTCGGGGTACGAACGTTTCCGTTGGACCTCATTCGTACAAAGGAAGAATCAGGGAAACGGTGCTAGACAGTAAAGTCGTTTTTCTCTCTCATTTATGGAACGCGTACGTTATTTTCTCGTACGCGGGGATATGCTAAGAACCCCAACAACCTATAACACTTATCTCTACACCGTAGCCACAAACCACAAATCAGTAGCCGTGCTACACTCACTGGGCTACAATATGGTACAAAGAAAGTGTTAGATTCCTAAGGTGTTTTTAAAGTTCGTGCCTGGTTTGCAGGCTTGGCGATTTGTGTCTAGGACCAGACCTAGTCCTTCTTCTTCTTCTTTTTAATTGTGAGCGAGATACGCCTATTTTACTCGTATCGTGTGGGGTTCGTGTAAAGGAACCCCCGATACCTATAACGCGTCTTTGATAAGCTTAAGCTAGCTACCCCACCCGTTGAAGACAGAAAGATTTGTCGCCAGTGGAGATGATAAGACAATGGCCGCTGAAGTTTTTGGCCTTTTTTAAGAGAGAGGATTATCTGTAGAGTAATTCTCCTGTCGTCATCCTGTCGTCTCGGAATCAGGGGCGAAAGACCATAATAAAGAAGAAGAAGCTAGCTACAAACTAAAACTCTTTAGCCGTGTTACGCTCACTGAGCTATGTTTTGTTACTCAAAACTGCGTTAGGTCTTAAGTCTTAAAGGTACTCTCGTCTGCGTGAGCGTTTCGCTAGACCTAGTCCATTGCGTCAGCAACTCTTCTGCAAAGCTCCAACTCAACTCCACTGCTTGCAGTAGAGCTTCAATTTTCACAAGCTTCGATTTGTACGCAAGCTCTAAAGAAGAAGAAGAAGAAAGATCGTAGAAAGCTAAAAGCGGATAGAGAACGGTGAGAGCAGAAAAAGAACAAAAGCAAGAGCGGGAGAACGGGTTTACTGAACGATAGTGCCACACAGTGTAGGGCGGAGGAACAGAACCGCCCGAGTGCGTGTGTGTCTCTACAAAAGCAGAGGGGGCAGGATTCGTCCCCTTATAGCAAGGATCCCAGGCAAAAGAGCGGGAACAATCCTTTGCGTAAAACAGCCGAACGTTCCAGAGCACTAGCGCACGATATACCAAACGATATCTAGAGCACTAGGGCACGATAAGGCAAACGAAACTATATTCAATGCAGCGTATCGTCGCATATCCCCGCAGCGTATCGGCAAAGGATAAGTAAACACAGTGCGACAGAAGCGGTGGGTCCATATTGTTCATACAGTACTAACGCTAGTGCTGGTAAGATCCAAGTATTAGCAGCACTAATTCTATGTATGAGTAGCGGGTGGATTATCTCACAAAACGCCTTGAGACTTGCTGCTAGAAGATGCATGATTCATGAACGAGACGAAGGGATAAAGGTTTTATATTAACGGTACAAGTTGAATGGCTGCTCTGATACCAGAGCGCTTCAGTTCCCTCGTGGTGTTCTCCCCGTGTCATCCGGCAAAACCGTAGTGGATATGACAACGGGGTTACCCACTCGCGGAGAGCTCAACGGTTCCAACTCCACGGTTGTGAACTCAGCTCTAGACCGACGAGAGAGCCCGGGTAACACCTGAGGACTGACAGGCAGTGTGGCATGTCCGAAAGCGTGAAGCGCTTCTGACATCTGACTGCCAGCCACCACCTTGCGCGGGTCAAAGGTCGGTGATTCCACGTAGTACGGACTCACCGGCCTCGAAGCATGGATAGGGATAGTGCTGGCATTGAGCCGACGTTTTCCCGCGCAATACTTCCACATAATAAACGCGCAGACACACACGATGGTTACACCCAGCAACACACCCCCAATCCACCCGCGGCTGCTGTCTGGTCGCATCAACGATACAGACACAACAGAAACAGCAGCAAACACCTTGCTTACTGAACGCATCGCCGGTTCAACCATTTCACACAGCGTCAATGCAATAGAATTTGCCCTTCTCATAGACTGAGTCCGCTTCGTCCCATGTCCTGCAACCCCTTTCTGGATACCAGTTCCATACGTGCGCAAAAAGCTCCCAACCACAAAACTTACGAAAACAGAGGATGCTGCCATAGCAATAACAGCCCGGTTGCCAAGTCCAAACCCCACCACGAACGGAGATACGAGCGCAATCCCGAAAGGCAACATGCTTTCCACCAACGATAACAATCCCACTCTGCGCGTTGATGATTCCGCTTCCGCTCCTCTCAATCCCAGAATGGCTTCTTGTTTAGCCACGGCACACAAGGTCCCCGCAATAGCCATTGGAAGAGCGATTCCGATCGCCAGCCCACACCACACAAAGACGTCGAATGTTATCAGCCCAGTGCCCCTGATCAGTTTCAACGGCGGTTGCTCAGGTCCACCCACAAGTTCTTTCGGCGACAGCTGGAGTCCCGCTTGCTCCAGTGCCGCTAGAATAAGCACCAATCCTGTCATCACCGATGCTCCTCGCAAAAAGCTTTCCCCAATCGCAGCTGCCTCAAAACCAATTCTCGGAACGACACCATTGCTCCTCGTCGCACGACGCCCCGATGTAACGCGGCAAACACCGAGTGCACCACGAACCACGCCCCCAAGTGCAACGGCGGTACATGCCACCCCACCCATGCTCATATACGCCACCGTCATGATACCCACGCCATAAGCATCGTAGAGAACAAACGAGCACACCGTGGCTCCCACAATAACGACACCTGCCCCCATACTGCACATCATGCCGTTTGCCACGCTCTGAACAATGAGTGCGGTCGTCCCACACAACGCCGCCTTCTCAACCGCGGCCACAGGTTTGAATGATTCCAATGCAAAGAATACTCCACACCACCCACTCAACAAGAACGCAACCACAAGCCCTATAAGGCTGCAGAGGAACAGCCTCCAGCCAGTTGAAGAAACGCGCCCCAAGCTTCGACCCGACACAGTCACAGGTCGATACTCGTCCGCTATCATCCGTCCTCCACTTGGAATGGGAAGCGGAGAATCCAAGTCCCTTATACTTTGGGTTCGCGTAACACATCCGTCTTCGCCCCCATCCAATATCATCCGCTGTAGCTTGTTTCCACTGCCAAATCCTCTTTGAGAAGCAAACGACGAAGATGGACCAAACAGCCCGAAGCAAATCGCCGCGAAGCACACCACAAGTATCACACCCCCAACGAGCGTGTTCACCGCCAACCTCTTTCGTATCTTCTCCATCCGGCTTGAACGGGATTCTAATCCCAAAGGGGATTCTAATCCCAAACCCCACACCTTCATCATCGTTGCACAGACAATAGATGTCAACAAGCCAACCAATGCCAGTAGAAACGGGACCCCAATAAACACAGAAACAGACGATTCAGTAGTCAAGTTCGGATAGCTCAAGTACAAATTCTCGTTTCTGCAGATGTACACTGCATGTGACAGCGCTTTGGATTTTCCAAACGGTCCACACTCTTGATCAATGGCCAAGTGATTGTATACACATGTGGCAAACGAATCACGAGAATAGAACGGCAGGCTCGACGCTACCATAGCCGTAGCCAATATGGATGATACATTGGAATAAAACCAATCCGGTCCCATGATGGTCGACCGTTGTACGTACGATGCAAGTACGTGCGCTGCGGCCTTCTTCCCGATTCGATGGTCCTCCCACATGACTTCCTCCGCATGCCTGAGCAATGACGCACCAAACACACACCCTGATAGCCGTAAGAACAATGCACTCGTAGCAGCGCCAGCTGCAAATCCACCCAGCGCCCGCACGTCGCTGAACACCAGGTACGCAGTCGAAACACCAAACAAGCTAATGCCCAGCATCGATAGGCTCACCACCAAGGCTACACCGAACGACAGTTGCATTCCAAGCCCAAAGCCCACACGCGATACAGCTGCAGCTCGCACGCTCCCACGCGAGCCTATTCCCTTCCAGATCAACTCAGTGCTCATACCCAGCAACGCACCCATCCCAAAACAGCCAGCAGTCTCCCAATTCACTTTCACTCCCAATAGAATGAAAAGCATCGTAAACGGCACAATGAACGCCACAGACTGTTGGCCAAGGAAACCCACAGACTTTTTCCGGATCAGCGTCGATGTTGCTACCATCCTTGCAGATCCAACAGCACTTCTCAGAATGAAAAAGGCAACGATTGACGCCACAAGCAGCCCCAGAGTCCCACCTACCAGGTTGGTCCACACAAACCACGTGGGAACCCTAAAGTCAAACGTCTTGAACAAGTACCCAGCGCCCACGTCGCTGCTCCTGTCATTCGTTTCACATAGCTCCGTTACCAAACAACGTCCGATCATAAATTGCCACACCACTAGCAGCAACAACATCACAGACAGCATCCAAGCAAATATCAGCAACGACTTTGATGACTTTGAGTTGTCCCTAAGCATCCCCGGATCAATCTCATCAACATCGTTTTTTGATGCAGACGTCCAAGGCAAATCTTCTTCTTCAAAGTCCCTCGGAGAAACTGGCTTGTATCCTTGGTAGCTTCCCCCCTCTACCCCAAAGTAAGCACCATACACTCGCAACCTGGATGCGGGCTCCTTCATCCCGCCTTCATCTTCGACTGCCTCGATTTTGGTCATCTCCAACCGCTCAGGACTGCTTGCATTCTCCGCCTCCACTTTCTTGTCTTCTTTGCCACGGCCTTCGTCCGATTTGCGTTCGCCATTTCCACTGCCGCCTTTGCGCCACTTTGTTGTCCCAGTACTCGCCACGGTACTGACGTTGGGCTTCTGTTGCTTTCCCTCGTTTAGTGGATTATACTTACAAACCATCCTTATGTGCCCCAACTTCCCACATTGGTACCACCGTTTTTCCGGATTAAGTGGGTCATACCTACAAACCATCTGGGTGTGCCCCAACTTTCCACATTGGTAGCACCGCGTTTCCGCGCCCCTTGTCTTCTCCTTCCCACTTTCGTCTTTTGGTGCCACCGTACCCCTCTTTCCCTGCCCTATCGTCTGTGCTTTGCGTCCATTCTTCCTTGCCTTATCCTTGCCTGTGCCGTTATTTGATGGCGCCGTACCCCCCTTTACGTGCTCTATCACTGTTTTCTTACCTTCATCGTTCCGGGCGCCACACATCTCCATTCCTGACACAACGCTCATCGACACTTTGTTGTCACTCATATCGGAGCACTGCAAATGCCGTCGCGATTTCTAGTCACAATCTGTACCAGATTTCAAGCTACTCGACTTCGACCACACCTCAGCAAAACAGCTTCCGAGATGCAGTAGAGTAAGTGACTTGAGCGGCAGAACAGATTCGCTCTCTCCTACCCGACCCAGCCTCCACCTTTTATACCCCAGCATCAACCCCCCTCTCCCAATCCAAACTCCCCCGACACGCCCTCTCCAACCCTCTTTCTGAATGCATGTTCGCAACTCACTCGCAATCCATGATTATGCCAAACCCCCGATTCTCGCTCCACGCTCACTCTCCGAATACATTTTCTAAATGTGCGGTCCACAAGCTGTACGAATGAACATTTCCCTGCGTGGCGACATTCTTCACTGTCACCTTCAAAACTACCATGCTTGATTGTCGTATACACTCAACGGGGACTCTCGCCCCAATTCTTTGCCCAATCATTGCAAGAGAACGATCAAATGAATGACATTGTACGAGGTGAATTGACGAAAACGCTCATACTTTCGTACCACAAAACAAACACTGCACTTTCGTGGGAAACTCTACTTTGAAAGCAATTTCACATCCAAGACCTTTCTGGGTCCGCGTCATCGTACACAGAATCAGCCTTTTGTAGTAGAAACATACTGACAATCTCACGGAGCGTTCCTGGATTTGCATCGTCACAGCACCATCTCACAACAGATGCACGGCGTACGGGTATACTCTGTACCACATGTGGCAGTGCTGCACTTGGAAAGCCGAACAAAGCAGCACCATGCTGAAGCCCATCATCCGCAAGCCTCTCGACGAATGCAACAGCCCGCAGACGTATCCTGCGGTCCTTTGGCCTGAGCTGCACTCTGGGATCAAGGTGAACCACGAATGCTTGAAGTGTTGAACCAAGGAAAGCCAAGTACCACCGGTGCCATCATTTCACTACGGTGTACACAATGTACACGTACACCAGTGTGCCACTGCAACCACGCCTGCATCTTGGCAATGGCACCGATGGCGCGCTCCGTCACTCACTGGACTACACTGGACGTCGCCGTCCACATTCGCTGAGCAATGCCCAGTATCTATCTTATCCAAAGCATCATGCAAAATCTGAAGTAAGAGGGGAGCTTCCATTTCTGCTCGTCAGAGGGAGAGAGAGAGAGAGGGAGATATATATATATATAAGAGGGCTAACCTTTTGGTAAGGAGCACTCTCCCCCTTTTTGATCACATCGATACGAACGGCCCTGTCTCGCGCGCCAACTTTTTTTCTGTTAAGCAATCGCCGCTCCCAATTTACAAAGGTATCAATTTGACTGGCTTAGCGTAGCCCTCTAGATAATCCAAACGTGCCAAGGGGACGAAATGGCGGGCGCCGTCGACACTCGCAACCAAGCATGGGCGGACGACAAATCCCGATTTGGCCTCAAGATGCTTCAAAAGATGGGGTGGAGCGAGGGAAAAGGACTGGGACGTGAAGAGAATGGACAAGTGAATCCGTTACGGGCGAAGAAGAATTTTGAGAAAGAAGGGCTAGGTGTTTCTGTTGTGAAGAACAGTTCCTGGGATGCCCCGGCCCAAATGGCGCAGGGATTGAATAGCGTACTGGCGAAACTGTGCTCGAGCAATTCGTACATGGTCAAGCGGGAGGGGGGTGAACAAGATAATGTTGCGAATCGAACGGTTGGATTTTACGCACGCAGGGCGGCGCAAAAGAATGTTAAGGGCTATTCTTCAGATGCGCTTCGAGAGATTTTTGGAGGGGTGAGCGAAGGGAATGAGAGAAAAGGGAAGGAGAAACATAAGAATGGAGAAGAGGGGGAGAAACATAAGAATGGAGAAGAGAAGGATGAGAGGGATGGTCTGTGTCAGGTTGAAAAAGAAACAGGGAAGAAGCAGCGCCTCGGTGGAAAGCGAAAGAAGAAGTACGAGAAACTGGGCGTTTCTTCAAAGATAAAGAAACCGCACAAAGGCGACAAGAAAAAGCGAAAACGAAAGAAGGAAAAAACTCGATAAAGATTCGCAATCCGTTCGCACTTCCGCGCGGAGCATAGTATAATTGCGTCTTACCTAGATAAGAAGGTGAAACAATGCGACTGTGGCGCTGCGGTGAAGAAGGACGTCGAGCACGTGTTGTTTCGATGTCCTTTGACCAACGCGACGCGTCGCAATGAGCTGCCACCCGTTCAAGACAGAAAAGATTTGTCGCTAGTAGAAATGATAAGACAATGGCCGCTGAAGTTTTTGGCCTTTTTTAAGAGAGAGGATTACCTGTAGGGTAATCTTCCTGCCGCCTCGGAATCAGGGGCGGCATACCATAACAAAGAAGGAGTGATCGCAACGAAATTTCCCTTGAATCAAGCTAATGGGAGATTGAGATCGTTCCTATCAAGAAGAACATCGATATCGGTCTTCTATGGGGTTGAAGATGAAGAGGGCGTGGAGGAGAGAGGATACAATCCGCAAAAGACAATGAAACATTGAATATGCAGTAATCCGAACCTTCTAATGATGAGGGGAATTAATCTCAGCAAGAGAAGGAAACTTTGCAATAAGAGTTGTCAGTTTGAAACAGGATGCTGTGAGATAGAAGATTACACACACGGATACAAGGGGAAGGTTTCTGCTGTTTTCCACAGAACACCAGAGTACGATAGATAGATGGCACCAAACATTACGACGAACATCACTGCCCGAATTTACTATCCATGGCTTTACCCATGGTATAACTATTCTTCGGCCTTCTTCGGCACGAGAGCTATTTTAGCAGTCTTCTTGATGTGTTCCAAAACTAATTCCCGCTCAAGCTGTGCTTCAATCTGGTCACGAACTTTGTCTTCATCCATTTCTTCCCCTTTCAGTTCGGCGCGAACGAAGGAGATTTGATCTTCGACAGCTTTTTTATCGACTTCTAAACTTTGATCCTTTGCAATGCGAGATACGGCGAAGTTCACCCGTAAGGTTTTCTCCACGTTTCCTCTGGCTCGCGTCTTGTACATTTCGTAGTTTTCTTTCGTTACCATGGCTTTCACTTGCTCATCCGGCATACCTTTGTCTTTGAAGGAAGCGAGCATCGAGGCAAACTTGTTCTTCACCTGATTTTCAACGAGAGACTCGGGAAGGTCAACCTGAACGATTTCGGCGAGCTCATTGTCAATCGCAGAGTTAATATTCTTCTCTTGGGCAGTTTCAGACTCCGTATCAAGTCTATCTCGAATGGTCTTGCGAAAATTTTCAAGGTTCTTTTCTTCACTGACTTGGACGGCAAAGTCGTCGTTCAGTTCCGGAAGAACGACGTCCTTTATGGCATGAATTGTGACGGAGAAGATCGCTTTTACACCTGCCAACTCAGGTCGTGGGTTCGTTGCCGGAAACTCGACATTTACATCTCGGGTTTCTCCAACGTCGGCCCCAATCAAACCTTCCACAAACCCAGGCATGAATTTTCCTTCGGTCATATTGATTTCGATGGAGTTTCCATCAGCAATGTCCGGTAGATTGTCTCCCCGACTTCCATCTTCATTGCGATAATACCCAACGAGATCTGCTACAAGCAGCTTTCCCAGCTCTGCCTTTGTGCCTTCAGGTGCCAAGACAGAAAACGCCTCCTTCTGTCTCAAATCTTCGAGGGCCTTATCGACGAGCGACTCGTCGAATGCCGATTCTTCAGCCTCAATTTCGAGACTCTCGTAGGAAGAAATGAAAGATGCTTCAGGCCAGACATCAATCTTCACCTTAAACGTCAAGGAGGAGTGAGGATCGTAATTGGCAATTACAGATGCAACACCACCATCACTGTCCACTTGAGCTTGGCCAATGGCATGAATACCAGAGTCTTTCAGAGCTTTCTGAATGGATTTTTCAATGACTTCTTCGCAAGCACTAGCTTTGATGTTGTCTTTGCCATACTGGTTGATCACGAGTTGTTTTGGAGCAGTTCCCTTTCTAAAGCCCTGAATTTTTGACTTCTTTGAAAGCTCTTTGACGATCGAATCCCATGCCGCACTGCATTCTTCCTTGCCAACTGATATCTCCATGCTCAACTGGCTCTTCGGTAGGGGCGCTGTCTTGACAGAAAGACCCATGCGCAAGACGGCCGGTGCGAAGATGTTTGGTCGAGCAGGACATAATGAAGGGCGGCGTCCTTGACGATGCAACTGCAAGCGCGGAGCGCTGCTCGCAAAACCAGGCGCGTTCATACTGCGATCGAAAATCGGGCAGCAAATCGAAGCACTGGGGTACACGCTTTACTACGTCTGCGTAAGAAGAAGTTGGGGATGAGAAGAGGAAAGAACCTGCAACGATATCAACGGGAGGAGATTGCAGACAACGGGTGTGCTGTGATGAGCTCATCACGTCATGACATTGTGATCATGGAGATGATCTTTGATCTTGGCCCAAACAGCGCAAATGTGGAGTGATTTTCTAACATGATGCGCATGTCTGGATACACATAGGAAACGTGGCACCTGCGGTGAGCGAATTGATCCCGATGCTCAAAAGTGTTATCCGCGCGGCTTGCTCACTCCTTGGACGAGGCAACTTCCGCGACCGGATGGTCACCTCCACGGCGGTACATACGTTTGAGAGATACTTCTGAAGGGCTCCTAGTCAAAGTCCAGAAGGAACAAAAACATCGCGAAATCAGGTCCAAGCAGACCTTCAAGCATTGACCGGCAACGTCAACAGCGATTAGAGGGGGGCTGCGGAACAATCGCATGAACATGAGCGTATCATTCTGTAACTCACGCAATAGGCTTGGTTCATATCATGACGGCTCAAGTAATCAGACTAAGGTGCGCATTCCGCACGTTGTGGCCAAACAGGATACACATGCGCACATACTCAACACCTGGCCTTCCGGCTTGTTCAAATCAACCGGCTACCTTACAACCACCACGCATGCCGGAGCCACACGAATGTTGCGGGAACGGCTGCAATGAATGCGTCTGGGAAATATACTTCGAAGAACAGAAGGCTTACATCAAGCAGAGGAAACAGAGACAAATGGGAAACAACAACACTTAAGAATTGCAGCAACAGTTGGAGTCATCCAAGCCAACAGTTGATGTTGTTGAGGAAGGCACAACAGGCTCCACACACAAGAACTTCACAAGTTATTCTTCTACCACTGCCTGTTAACCACAACCCATAACCCGTAACTCAAAATGCTCATATGTGAATCAGCACTCAACCAAACACATCGATGCTGAGCTGTGCAAGCAGTACCAAAACTGAGCAACGTCTGCTCACATAAGCAATTATACTATGCTCCGCGCGGAAGTGCGAACGGATTGCGAATCTTTATCGAGTTTTTTCCTTCTTTCGTTTTCGCTTTTTCTTGTCGCCTTTGTGCGGTTTCTTTATCTTTGAAGAAACGCCCAGTTTCTCGTACTTCTTCTTTCGCTTTCCACCGAGGCGCTGCTTCTTCCCTGTTTCTTCTTCAACCTGACACAGACCATCCCTCTCACCCTTCTCTTCTCCATTCTTACGTTTCTCCCCCTCTTCTCCATTCTTATGTTTCTCCTTCCCTTTTCTCTCATTCCCTTCGCTCACCCCTCCAAAAATCTCTCGAAGCGCATCTGAAGAATAGCCCTTAACATCCTTTTGCGCCGCCCTGCGTGCGTAAAATCCAACCGTTCGATTCGCAACATTATCTTGTTCACCCCCCTCCCGCTTGACCATGTACGAATTGCTCGAGCACAGTTTGGCCAGTACGCTATTCAATCCCTGCGCCATTTGGGCCGGGGCATCCCAGGAACTGTTCTTCACAACAGAAACACCTAGCCCTTCTTTCTCAAAATTCTTCTTCGCCCGTAACGGATTCACTTGTCCATTCTCTTCACGTCCCAGTCCTTTTCCCTCGCTCCACCCCATCTTTTGAAGCATCTTGAGGCCAAATCGGGATTTGTCGTCCGCCCATGCTTGGTTGCGAGTGTCGACGGCGCCCGCCATTTCGTCCCCTTGGCACGTTTGGATTATCTAGAGGGCTACGTTAAGCCAGTCAAATTGATACCTTTGTAAATTGGGAGCGACGATTGCTTAACAGAAAAAAAGTTGGCGCGCGAGACAGAGCCGTTCGTATCGATGTGATCAAAAGGTGGAGAGTGCTCCCTGCCAAAAGGTTAGCCCTCTTATATATATATATATATATCTCTCTCTCTCTCTCTCTCTCCCTCTGACGAGCAGAAATGGAAGCTCCCCTCTTACTTCAGATTTTGCATGATGCTTTGGATAAGATAGATACTGGGCATTGCTCAGCGAATGTGGACGGCGACGTCCAGTGTAGTCCAGTGAGTGACGGAGCGCGCCATCGGTGCCATTGCCAAGATGCAGGCGTGGTTGCAGTGGCACACTGGTGTACGTGTACACTGTGTACACCGTAGTGAAATGATGGCACCGGTGGTACTTGGCTTTCCTCGGTTCAACACTTCAAGCATTCGTGGTTCTCACTTTGATCCCAGAATGCAGCTCAGGCCAAAGGACCGCAGGATACGTCTGCGGGCTGTTGCATTCGTCGAGAGGCTTGCGGATGATGGGCTTCAGCATGGTGCTGCTTTGTTCGGCTTTCCAAGTGCAGCACTGCCACATGTGGTACAGAGTATACCCGTACGCCGTGCATCTGTTGTGAGATGGTGCTGTCACGATGCAAATCCAGGAACGCTCCGTGAGATTGTCAGTATGTTTCTACTACAAAAGGCTGATTCTGTGTACGATGACGCGGACCCAGAAAGGTCTTGGATGTGAAATTGCTTTCAAAGTAGAGTTTCCCACGAAAGTGCAGTGTTTGTTTTGTGGTACGAAAGTATGAGCGTTTTCGTCAATTCACCTCGTACAATGTCATTCATTTGATCGTTCTCTTGCAATGATTGGGCAAAGAATTGGGGCGAGAGTCCCCGTTGAGTGTATACGACAATCAAGCATGGTAGTTTTGAAGGTGACAGTGAAGAATGTCGCCACGCAGGGAAATGTTCATTCGTACAGCTTGTGGACCGCACATTTAGAAAATGTATTCGGAGAGTGAGCGTGGAGCGAGAATCGGGGGTTTGGCATAATCATGGATTGCGAGTGAGTTGCGAACATGCATTCAGAAAGAGGGTTGGAGAGGGCGTGTCGGGGGAGTTTGGATTGGGAGAGGGGGGTTGATGCTGGGGTATAAAAGGTGGAGGCTGGGTCGGGTAGGAGAGAGCGAATCTGTTCTGCCGCTCAAGTCACTTACTCTACTGCATCTCGGAAGCTGTTTTGCTGAGGTGTGGTCGAAGTCGAGTAGCTTGAAATCTGGTACAGATTGTGACTAGAAATCGCGACGGCATTTGCAGTGCTCCGATATGAGTGACAACAAAGTGTCGATGAGCGTTGTGTCAGGAATGGAGATGTGTGGCGCCCGGAACGATGAAGGTAAGAAAACAGTGATAGAGCACGTGAAGGGGGGTACGGCGCCATCAAATAGTGGCACAGGCAAGGATAAGGCAAGGAAGAATGGACGCAAAGCACAGACGATAGGGAAGGGAAAGAGGGGTACGGTGGCACCAAAAGACGAAAGTGGGAAGGAGAAGACAAGGGGCGCGGAAAAGCCGTGCTACCAATGTGGAAAGTTGGGGCACACCCAGATGGTTTGTAAGTATGACCCACTTAATCCGGAAAAACGGTGGTACCAATGTGGGAAGTTGGGGCACATAAGGATGGTTTGTAAGTATTATCCACTAAACGAGAGAAAGCAACAGAAGCCCAACGTCAGTACCGTGGCGAGTACTGGGACAACAAAGTGGCGCAAAGGCGGCAGTGGAAATGGCGAACGCAAATCGGACGAAGGCCGTGGCAAAGAAGACAAGAAAGTGGAGGCGGAGAATGCAAGCAGTCCTGAGCGGTTGGAGATGACCAAAATCGAGGCAGTCGAAGATGAAGGCGGGATGAAGGAGCCCGCATCCAGGTTGCGAGTGTATGGTGCTTACTTTGGGGTAGAGGGGGGAAGCTACCAAGGATACAAGCCAGTTTCTCCGAGGGACTTTGAAGAAGAAGATTTGCCTTGGACGTCTGCATCAAAAAACGATGTTGATGAGATTGATCCGGGGATGCTTAGGGACAACTCAAAGTCATCAAAGTCGTTGCTGATATTTGCTTGGATGCTGTCTGTGATGTTGTTGCTGCTAGTGGTGTGGCAATTTATGATCGGACGTTGTTTGGTAACGGAGCTATGTGAAACGAATGACAGGAGCAGCGACGTGGGCGCTGGGTACTTGTTCAAGACGTTTGACTTTAGGGTTCCCACGTGGTTTGTGTGGACCAACCTGGTAGGTGGGACTCTGGGGCTGCTTGTGGCGTCAATCGTTGCCTTTTTCATTCTGAGAAGTGCTGTTGGATCTGCAAGGATGGTAGCAACATCGACGCTGATCCGGAAAAAGTCTGTGGGTTTCCTTGGCCAACAGTCTGTGGCGTTCATTGTGCCGTTTACGATGCTTTTCATTCTATTGGGAGTGAAAGTGAATTGGGAGACTGCTGGCTGTTTTGGGATGGGTGCGTTGCTGGGTATGAGCACTGAGTTGATCTGGAAGGGAATAGGCTCGCGTGGGAGCGTGCGAGCTGCAGCTGTATCGCGTGTGGGCTTTGGGCTTGGAATGCAACTGTCGTTCGGTGTAGCCTTGGTGGTGAGCCTATCGATGCTGGGCATTAGCTTGTTTGGTGTTTCGACTGCGTACCTGGTGTTCAGCGACGTGCGGGCGCTGGGTGGATTTGCAGCTGGCGCTGCTACGAGTGCATTGTTCTTACGGCTATCAGGGTGTGTGTTTGGTGCGTCATTGCTCAGGCATGCGGAGGAAGTCATGTGGGAGGACCATCGAATCGGGAAGAAGGCCGCAGCGCACGTACTTGCATCGTACGTACAACGGTCGACCATCATGGGACCGGATTGGTTTTATTCCAATGTATCATCCATATTGGCTACGGCTATGGTAGCGTCGAGCCTGCCGTTCTATTCTCGTGATTCGTTTGCCACATGTGTATACAATCACTTGGCCATTGATCAAGAGTGTGGACCGTTTGGAAAATCCAAAGCGCTGTCACATGCAGTGTACATCTGCAGAAACGAGAATTTGTACTTGAGCTATCCGAACTTGACTACTGAATCGTCTGTTTCTGTGTTTATTGGGGTCCCGTTTCTACTGGCATTGGTTGGCTTGTTGACATCTATTGTCTGTGCAACGATGATGAAGGTGTGGGGTTTGGGATTAGAATCCCCTTTGGGATTAGAATCCCGTTCAAGCCGGATGGAGAAGATACGAAAGAGGTTGGCGGTGAACACGCTCGTTGGGGGTGTGATACTTGTGGTGTGCTTCGCGGCGATTTGCTTCGGGCTGTTTGGTCCATCTTCGTCGTTTGCTTCTCAAAGAGGATTTGGCAGTGGAAACAAGCTACAGCGGATGATATTGGATGGGGGCGAAGACGGATGTGTTACGCGAACCCAAAGTATAAGGGACTTGGATTCTCCGCTTCCCATTCCAAGTGGAGGACGGATGATAGCGGACGAGTATCGACCTGTGACTGTGTCGGGTCGAAGCTTGGGGCGCGTTTCTTCAACTGGCTGGAGGCTGTTCCTCTGCAGCCTTATAGGGCTTGTGGTTGCGTTCTTGTTGAGTGGGTGGTGTGGAGTATTCTTTGCATTGGAATCATTCAAACCTGTGGCCGCGGTTGAGAAGGCGGCGTTGTGTGGGACGACCGCACTCATTGTTCAGAGCGTGGCAAACGGCATGATGTGCAGTATGGGGGCAGGTGTCGTTATTGTGGGAGCCACGGTGTGCTCGTTTGTTCTCTACGATGCTTATGGCGTGGGTATCATGACGGTGGCGTATATGAGCATGGGTGGGGTGGCATGTACCGCCGTTGCACTTGGGGGCGTGGTTCGTGGTGCACTCGGTGTTTGCCGCGTTACATCGGGGCGTCGTGCGACGAGGAGCAATGGTGTCGTTCCGAGAATTGGTTTTGAGGCAGCTGCGATTGGGGAAAGCTTTTTGCGAGGAGCATCGGTGATGACAGGATTGGTGCTTATTCTAGCGGCACTGGAGCAAGCGGGACTCCAGCTGTCGCCGAAAGAACTTGTGGGTGGACCTGAGCAACCGCCGTTGAAACTGATCAGGGGCACTGGGCTGATAACATTCGACGTCTTTGTGTGGTGTGGGCTGGCGATCGGAATCGCTCTTCCAATGGCTATTGCGGGGACCTTGTGTGCCGTGGCTAAACAAGAAGCCATTCTGGGATTGAGAGGAGCGGAAGCGGAATCATCAACGCGCAGAGTGGGATTGTTATCGTTGGTGGAAAGCATGTTGCCTTTCGGGATTGCGCTCGTATCTCCGTTCGTGGTGGGGTTTGGACTTGGCAACCGGGCTGTTATTGCTATGGCAGCATCCTCTGTTTTCGTAAGTTTTGTGGTTGGGAGCTTTTTGCGCACGTATGGAACTGGTATCCAGAAAGGGGTTGCAGGACATGGGACGAAGCGGACTCAGTCTATGAGAAGGGCAAATTCTATTGCATTGACGCTGTGTGAAATGGTTGAACCGGCGATGCGTTCAGTAAGCAAGGTGTTTGCTGCTGTTTCTGTTGTGTCTGTATCGTTGATGCGACCAGACAGCAGCCGCGGGTGGATTGGGGGTGTGTTGCTGGGTGTAACCATCGTGTGTGTCTGCGCGTTTATTATGTGGAAGTATTGCGCGGGAAAACGTCGGCTCAATGCCAGCACTATCCCTATCCATGCTTCGAGGCCGGTGAGTCCGTACTACGTGGAATCACCGACCTTTGACCCGCGCAAGGTGGTGGCTGGCAGTCAGATGTCAGAAGCGCTTCACGCTTTCGGACATGCCACACTGCCTGTCAGTCCTCAGGTGTTACCCGGGCTCTCTCGTCGGTCTAGAGCTGAGTTCACAACCGTGGATTTGGAACCGTTGAGCTCTCCGCGAGTGGGTAACCCTGTTGTCATATCCACTACGGTTTTGCCGGATGACACGGGGAGAACACCACGAGGGAACTGAAGCGTTCTGATATCAGAGCAGTCATTCAACTTGTACCGTTAATGTAAAACCTTTATTTCTTCCTCGCTCGTTCATCATCTTCTTAATTTTGTGCGAGAAACGCCTATTTTACTCGTATCGCGTGGGGTTCGTTAAAGGAACCCCCAATACCTATAACGCGTCTTTGATAAGCTAGGTACAAACTGAAACTCTTTAGCCGTGTTACGCTCTCTGAGCTATGTTTTGTTACGCAAAACCGCGTTAGGTCTTAAAGGTACTCTCGTCTGCGTGAGCATTTCACTACCGACAATCATCGCCGTTGTATCCCATATTCCTATTCATGTTCGTCATACCTTCATTCACCCTCGTTATGGGTCATCGTTTATGAATATTATCTTCTAGCAATAAGTCTTTGGGTTTTGTAAGATAATCCACCCGCTACTCATGCATAGAATTAAGGCTTCTAAGACCTGGATCTTACCCTTGTAGGTAACCCTTACCGGTTGTATTACAGCAGGGGAGCACATCGTCGCGGACCCTCCACTATGATCTTTGTAGTTTCGAAATTGATGCCATACAAACCCAGGAAGGACGCGAATGACATTTTTTGTACCAACGGTAAGGTTACCTTTGGTACCGTCGGTACCCATACGATTGTTTTTCGGATTTGCGTTTCGCTCCGAAAAGGAACATATGTAAAGTTATATATATATATCTCTGTTTATGAGTGCACTAGCTCAATTATGGCTTGGTGCCGAACGTTTCTGCTCAAAGAAACGCTCTCTCACTAGAAAGACCAACACTCTTACGGGCCATTTTCTAACAATACTAGGAAAACATATATCTGATAGGAAAAGAGTAGTGCTAAACTTTATGCCTTGGACTCACACTTGAGCCTGACACAAGCAGCAGGTTGCAAGGGCCGGTTGCAAGACACCGATAATGATACGCTACACTGCATCACATGCTCGTCGAAGCAGTTTCCATGTACAATCTTCCCAACTCGATTCACCCACTCAAGATTAGAGTCGTACATCATGATGATGTCCAAGAAAGAAGAAGAAGAACACGTGCCCTCCTGACCGAAAGTCTCTCACGTACTTGGCAATTTTTGTTGATGATCTTAACTACATGGTCGTAGTGCATCGCAAAGGCAACTCACTCCAGTTTCCGAGACTGCAATGCCCAGAAATACCGTTCAGTGGCCGAAAGATGAGCGAGTGATTCCGGCAAAAGTTCGCACAGATGTGTGGCACAACATATGATTTGGTGTTTCTGTACTCCTCTATCAATGAGCCGTACCACTGACATCTTGCGACCCCGCACAACGCTATATTCCATTGCGTGTCTCCCATAGACCCGGCTACTGATGAGTCTCGAGCTCCAGCGCCCGAAGAGTACGAATGGATGCCAATTAGCACGGTTGATAACCTTACGGTCGGAGACTCACCCTGGAGATCAGAACCTCGTGAGTTTGACGCTTTGGCATCCTTGATGGGAGAAGATAATCAAAATGTCTGTATTCGCTCATGGGAGTTGCCGGGATGGCACAAGGATACCGTGAAGGAAGCTACAGCCATACTACAACGCCAAGGATATGCTGTGAGTAGTCCATTTGAACAACACGCGATCACATCGAACTCTGCTGTGCTTAGAGTGGCGGCGAGCAAAGGTATAGTGTACCTCAAAGCCGGTAACCGTCGAGAGAGAGCGGTGACTTCAAAAGTTGGGGAGTTTGCTCCTTACTATTAGCTCCTAAACCATATGATTTATGACTACGGAGAACCATTGGACGACAACTTTTCGCGTACCGACTTTGACAATGTTTCTGTTTTGCTCGCGAGATTATAACGAGATTCGCTTCCGCATATCCAGGAACTAAAGGAAGCGGGGGGGTTCCACACCAATATACCGAATCACTGATATCAAGGACGAAGGACATGCTCCATGACCACAACCACTGTAAGAGTTTGACGCAGTTTGAGGAGTTTACATGCCGGACAGAAGATGGAAGGAATGATCTGGAAACGCTCACAAAGATGTTGTGTGAGTTCTTGCACGAATTGCATGCCGAGGGACGGTATCCTTTATCATCGGTGCACGGAGACGTGCATTCTGGTAACATTGTCAAGACTAAACATCCATGCGGTACCACCTCTTATGTATTGTTTGACAGGGGAAGCGCTCTGTTCGACTTTCCTGTTCATGATTCACTTTTCCTGCAGGGCCAAATAACTCCTGTTGAGGAACGTTATAAAGCTGATATGGAACGGTACTTTGATGTGTGGCAGAAGCACGGGTCAGCTGATGAGCTGAAAGCGTTGTGTTCGTACGCCTTGAAGAAACATAATCTGTTGACTTTGTTAGACAGATTCGAATATGGAAAGGACAGAGATTTGCAACCGCTGTTAGAAATGAGAGACCTGCGGTATCTGAAGGACCTGCTGCTGTGTATTGCGCTTGAGCAAGAAAAGCATGCAAAGGAATGATGAAGGCATGAGAAACGCATTCATTCAGAGATCGCCCTAGTAGTGAATTCAATAGCAAGACAAGTTCTTGTTAAACGGCTACCCCTCTTAGCACGTGGTCTAACACCGGAATTTGGAAAGCCGAGCGAACCGCATGTCTTGGTTTGCACATTGAAGAGGCTTTGGAACTCAGGATTCATCCTGATGGTGTTTCTTCTTATGCTTCTTGAGGTCGCTCTTGCACTGGTATGAAAGCCCACAAGTACTGCACTGGTACGGATCGTTTTCCTGGAACAATCATTTAACAGAGACATTTGTTAGAGGCTCATTGATGGAATATTGGCCTCAAACTGGTATTGTGATCGGACTTACATCTGCAGACTTCTTGTGTGCGTCTCTACCACTCTTCAATTATTACTGTGGCTGTGAACTGGCGCCGGACATTTGAATCGCTGAACTCTAGCTGAAAAGCCAAGAAAGCACACAGGCGGTCTGTGCAAGTTGAGGAACAGAAGTGTGGCAAAGGACAGAAAGGAGAGAAAGCAGAAGAATCACTAGTGGATTTGCGCGACAGTCAGCTCGAAGCGGATTTCGGCCACCATGGTAGTGGCAACACCACACTCCCCCGTACACGTGATCTGTAGGTGTGAGCTTGACATATTCACATTGAACTTCACAGTGTGAAGGTAACAAAGGCACCGTCGGTGCTATACCTTCCGTTCCAAGGTTAAATTACCGAAGTCAAAGGGTTACCAGGACGAGATACTTTTTCTTCCAAATGAAGTTATGTCACGTGATATCTTATACCCGTCCGGTTTGCATCTGTTGTGAGATGGTGCTGTGACTACGCACGTCCAGAAACGCTCCATTGCATTGACGTTGTGTAGAATGGTTGAACCGGCGACGCGTTCAGTTCAGTGAGCAAGGTGTTTGCTGCTGTTTCTGTTGTGTCTGTATCGTTGATGTGACAAGACAGCAGCCGCGGGTGGATTGGGAGAGTTTTGCTGGGCATTACCATCGTATATGTTTGCGCGTTTGTTCTGTGGAAGTATTGCGCGGGAAAACGTCGGCTCAATGCCAGCACTATCCCCATCCATGCTTCGAGGCCGGTGAGTCCATACTACGTGGAATCACCGACCTTTGATCCGCGCAGGGTGGTGGCTGGCAGTCAGATGTCAGAAGCGCTTCACGCTTTCGGACATGCCACACTGCCTGTCAGTCCTCAGGTGTTACCCGGGCTCTCTCGTCGGTCTAGAGCTGAGTTCACAACCGTGGAGTTGGAACCGTTGAGCTCTCCGCGAGTGGGTAACCCCGTTGTCATATCCAGTACAGTTTTGCCGGATGACACGGGGAGAACGCCACGAAGGAACTGAAGCGTTCTGATATGCGGAACAGCCATTCAGTTGGTTGCGCGGTCAGTGTAAAATTCTTTGTCTCTTCATCTCGTTCATGAACCTGTCATTTTCTTTCAAGTCTTTGGGCGTTTTGCAAGATAATCCACCTGCTCATGGAATTAATGCTTCTAAGACTTGGATCTTACGAGTACTAGCGTTAGAACATAGAGCTTGCGTACAAATCGAAACTTGTGAAAATTGAAGCTCTACTGCAAGTAGTTGAGTTGGAGCTTTGCAGAAGAGTTGCTGACGCAAGAGACTAGACACAAGCCGCCAAGCCTGAACACCAGGTACGGATTCCACGGTATGGTTATGATGTCGAGAAGAGGAACCGCCTGGTAAGACGAAATAGTGTTCCTTTCCAGTAAACTTCGGTGATTATGATCAGCCCCTGTCCGAGGCTGGAATGGAAAAGACATATTCAGAGGAACGTGGAGGCAACGGGGTAAGAGGATTGCAAACATTCTCGTGGTGATGTTTACCAACCATACCTGTCATGACGCTCTTTCGCATGCCTCGTAGAGTACCACAACTTTCCACACGTTCACAACTTTCCGTTGATAACCTTCGAACTTCCGTGTGAAGCAAACCTGAAATTTTGAAGGGAAGCGCCAGGGGCGGGTACGAAATAAATCCCCGTATCGCAACGAAACTTGGAATGGAAACTATCTATCGCAAGAATGGAAGCGAGTAGCGTTCGGAAGGAAGAGCGCAAGGGAACGGTGACGGGGCGCGTAAGGGCGTACGGCGCCGCCAAGTGACGGCACAAGCAAGGAGGATGCACGCAGAAGACGGCTGATGAGACGTATGGCGAAGATGTGTTGAGACAATCCACACAGTAAGAAAGAGGGTAAGGAGCGCAGCGTCACAAGTCCCCTGAAGAAAGCCACAAGTCCCCTGAAGAAGGGATGGTACGTGTAAATGGCAGTGGAGTGGGTGACGCAGCTCACAAGGTGAAAAATGTGGAAGTGGAAGATGCAAGCGCACCTGAGCGCTTGCTATGCTGCTCCTGGCTGGTGTGCGGCGCAGACTTTGATGTAGAAGACGCAACCCTTGAAGTGCTTAAGCCTATCCCCATAAGGAGATCATCTGCCTTATGCGCCTTCAACCAAGAACAACGCGGGGAAGATGGATCTGGAATTGCTGCCGGAAAGCTGAAAGTCGTTAAACGCATTGACACCAGTAGATTGCTGCGTAGCAGAAAGAAAAGCAAGGGTGTCGAGAAACCCCACCCAGTTGTGCTATGATTTGAGTCGAGCGCGATAGTTCAGGGGGTAGGATTACCCGCAGTTCTCGCCACAGAACCCGTCACCATCGCAAGTTACTTTCGACCCCGATCACCCCAGGGAATCATCAAGACAGTCGCTTGTTAATCCAGGACACGACCGCCCGAGGTATTCAACGGAGCAGCCGATCGCCGCATGGCGTCACTTTGGGGTCGGGCGCCGGGGGTGGTTGCAGAGTTGCACGAGTTGAATGCGAAAGCTAATAACGAGAGGGGAGGCTTTCAGCCTTTGACAGTCCTCGTCTAATTAGAATTGTTGTAACAATTGACGGCACGATTTAGATACCCATCTGTATTATCTCTAGAAGTTACCCAACGGCAAAGTTCGTAACATTCTTCTGCTGTCCACAACGCTACCAAGTGTAGATGCAACGGTACAGTAAAGTTTACCGGCTCTCTCCAACAGCAAGATCAACATCCTGGCACCGGCTCAGCAGCACTGGTGGCGTTTTCTCCGAGCGGTTATGGCAAGGGGTCAGAGAGAGACACACACACGCAACGCTTTAAAAGTTTGAAGCATTGCCAATGCCCTTCAGCCTTGAACCAAAGCAAACCGAGTATGTATCGAGTTTTTCTAAGAATCAAGGTTGTGTTGCAACTTGCAACTTGCAACCGATTGCACTTGCCATCAACCGCGCCTGCCAAGAAAGCAATCCGGAGCTGTACAGTAGGTCCAACACAAAGACTGCAACCCCGGCCGGGATTGCTGAAACGTTTGCAACCTCTATCTGGATTACATTGCACCGATCGCGGGGGATATCGAAAACGAAACGTGCTTATCACGCAGTCGTTACAGAATTGGGTAGCAGTATGTAAGACCTGATTTCTATTCGTCAACGTCTTTCAAGTTTTGATACAGGATGCTTTAGCGTACGAGTTCACGTTCGACACCAACAACCGTGTAATATGATAAAGCAGAGCGGGGTTTCTTCACACTCACTGTACTTCAAATGTTTTTGCATGTGATACATCTGGATGACAAAACGCTCCGGGTGCAGCTGTGGGATAAATGCGTAAAGGATTCTGAACACGTTTTCTGTCGGTGGCTCCTCACGAACGCTTGGCAACGCGAGCTGGTTGCAACTCTGCCACACACAGCAAAACAGTGGGTTTGAAGTCTGATTCGACATGAGCCACAAGAAGTCTTGACCTTCCTTTGTAGGATAAGCTTCATTTTAAGCTTCATTGCAGTGTAGCAATAGAAAACTGCTGTTCATAAAAAGGAATAAGTCTCATGGAGGGCATCCGGGTGTAGATTTTGAGGGGGAGTTTGTTCCATTCAAGTTGAACAAGGTATAGAAGGAGTTAAACACAAACGCCAACGAGAGAACAGAACGAGTGCCAAACAATGTCCAGAGATAATACTACAGAGGCAGGGAAGATCTTTGGGGTATTCAAAACGACGAGACTCTCGTCACGAGTGTGTCTCAGGGATACTCTGTTTGAAGTTTTATCCGAGAAGAGTGAAGACGAGCCAGAGCACCACGAGTGACGATCATGTTGCGTTGGTAGTGTCTAGCCCAGTGCGCCATTAAAGAATACGCTTGGGCCAAGAGTCTTGGCACGTTGCATTTTGGTTTGTTGTTTTATTCTCCCTTTTGTGCTGCGTTCTATGAGTAGAATGTCGAAACGAAAGAATGACACGAGTCTCTCAGCGTTGACTTCATTTTCGCTACCCAGACGGGATAATTAGGCCGGCATACGTATACAAAGACGGAAAGAGATGCAAGATTGACTTCTACCCAGTTTCTTCAACCGTCAGTGTGTCATTGCGGACAAGATCAAAGAATCCTTGCTCCTTACGTGTTCCCCGTTAGGAGAAGTTCTCAGTTTGGCTTGATTGTTTAGATACTGTGTAGTACTGCACTATGTCCCACTGCTATTGGCGCTCTCAAGAGAAAAAAGAGAAAAAGTTGAAGAGCTCCTAGTAGACATTAGAGCGAAAGAAAGAACTGCACCGTGATTGATCGCACCCGCAGATCACATTCATTGACTCAAATCTCACTGTTGACTAAATATTTATGGACAGCACAAACCAAGACAAACTACGTATTAGTACAAGAGAACAAGATAAACGAACACACCCCATCTAAAGCGTTCCAAACACATTCCAGTCAACCATATCCGCCCAACCAGTCAACACATTCCAACTAAGTCACGACCATAGTGGTACATTAGTGCAAGATAGACCAGTTTCGACAAAGTTAGTAAGTAGTAGGATTCGAAAGAAGCCGTGTAGTGTAAGAGACTGAAAGAGAAAATACAAGGAACGGAGTGAACAGAGACATCACGAGTAGCCATCTCTGTAATAACCATTCGCATCGCCAAAACAGCAAGTCGTTTCAAACTGAGGCCAAAGCATCCCCCCAAATAAAGTAATGAGACGTATCACAATACCCATACTATGATACATCGGATAACAAAAAGAATAAGATCAAAACCGTCGACGAAACATGTCAGCTGTTCTTCTTTCCAGTACTGGAGATAACTGCACCGGACACGATCATACCCGCGCCCGCCATTCCGAGAGACGTAAGCCGTTCACCCAACATGAGCGTCGCAACAATACTAGCCCACAAAGGTTGTGCCGCAAACAAAACCGCCGCTTCAGATGCTGGTACTGCTTGTTGGCCCATTGTCTGCAACCAAGACACGCCAGCACTAACAATCACACCAGCCCAAAGGACGAGGAGCACGTTCAAAAAGATAGCCATAGGGGTCCACGCAAGTGAGGTCGAAGCCGCAGTAGCCGCCAGAGATGTGACGTTGAGCGAACTGGCATTGTTTATGAGGGCGTTGCCTCCAAGCCATACGAGCGAAAGCACCGCCTGAGTGCAAACCTTCATCGCGACAAGTACTCCACTCTTCTTGGTCCTTCTCGCGTGATGGGAGCATCTCAACATGAACACAGTGAGAATGACCGCCGAAAACAACTCCATACAGTCGCCAAGTGGCCGAAGAGCGGCCGCTGCACCAGCAGCAGCAGGAGCGGCGGTAAGCGTAAGCAGCGCGACGCCACCAAGCGCACACGCAGCTCCGGTACACACGCGCGGTGTAAGAGTCTCGATTCGCAATGCCGCAGCCGCCAGTGGAACTAGCACGGTGGACATCTGCTGCAAGAAGGCAGCGCGGGACGCGTCCGTATACCGCAATCCAAATATCTGCATGATGTTGGCAAAGAACATGAGAATGCCCAATTCGCAGCCCGCTCGAAGGAGGCGCATGGTCGGACGTGGGGAGGATCGAATGTTGGGAATTTCTCTAAGAAGCACAGGAAGAAAGAATAAGGACGCGACGACGAGACGCGCAGCGTTGAAATGGGCGGGGGAGAGAGCGACCGGCAGAATGTAGAGAAGCTTTGCGCACGCGAGGAAGGTGGCCATGATGAGAGGGACGAGACATAGAAGAAGTCGGGGGGAAACTTGGGTCTTCAGAGGCCCGATTGAGAGCGGAACGGAGGAGGAGTGCTGCGGAAGCGGAAGCGGACGCGCTCTGGCGGCATTGCCTTGCGCGGCGGCGGAGAGCTTCGGGACGATGACTCGATTGACGATGGATG
Organism: Gracilaria gracilis; assembly: GCA_030374805.1. Classification (NCBI taxonomy): domain Eukaryota; phylum Rhodophyta; class Florideophyceae; order Gracilariales; family Gracilariaceae; genus Gracilaria; species Gracilaria gracilis. The sequence continues at coordinate 418,795 of JARGSG010000227.1, read as the reverse complement.
GAGATTGTACGATGAAGGGTCGGTGGCGAATGAGCGATGCCGGTACGGTTCGATGAAGCGAATGGGTTACCAAAGAGGCGCGGACGAACGCAAACGAAGCAGCAACCATCTCGTAAGAAGGCTAAGATTCACAAGCAAACAGCGGCGGTGATAGTTTATCACCCTTGGGGTGTGAATAGCAAGCGAACTCACGCGTTATACGACTTACAGATACGCACTTGGAACGACTTGGGCGTGCTTCGGACGACGTAAATGCGCTTCGAACCGACGGTGCAAGTGGAATGACGTGGGCAAACAAGCGAAGCAAGTGAAGCGACGGCGGCGCGCGGACTGGGGACTCTCAGTGGGGAGGCGTATCACACACAGCAGATGCTCAAGCATTCAGCACGGCGGATATACCTGCGGCCGCGCCCACCGCCCATTACGTCTTAAGGCGCCATGTGCGCTCGACGCGGCGCACAAGATCTGCAGTTCGGCGGCGTTGGCCAATGGCACGCGCACAAGTTGGGCTTGTGCGGCTGAGCGCCGCCCGTTTCCATGGCCACCCGAATGGGATTCGCGTCTGTTTTCGGTAACCTCACGCAACGCTGCCGCCACAATTGTGCTCTCTTATACACGTCGTCCACATGTGCGACGTGTGGCTTTCAACGCAACTGACTGTAAGCTTTCGAAATCCATCTTGTCCGTACGTCATCATGATTGACCCGGCGTCCTTATCAGCATCGTCGTCATTTCTGCGCTAACTGCACGCTTTCGCAGTCGTTGTGCGGCAGATTACGCCTCGTGGCTTCTGCACCGAGCAGTCCCAAATGCAGCCGGGCGGCACAGCTATACCGGTAAGGACGAACGATAGAAACGTATCTGGTCATACTGGCATTCGTCAGCGATCTCTTTCAAATGGAGGTGAAACCCCTGAGCGACGGAAACCCACGCTCGAAGAAGCGCCGTCGTCCAACATGAGCGCCTTTCGTGGAGCGTTGTTGATCGTCAGTCTACTAGGCGTGCTGAGTTTCTCAATTCTCGCCTTTCTGTTCAGTGCGCGCTACGCCTTTTTCGGGTTTCATGGCAACATGGAAGAGGCTACTGCTTCATGCTGGCAAACTGCTTCCTTATTTGCCGTCATCGCCGTTTTCGCAGTGTTCCCTTCGGTGAAGCATGCTTTCATAGCATGGCGAAAAACAACTATTCTTCGGCGGAAACAGGTCTTACCGCTCTCGTTTACAAGATGACAATCACCGCCTACTTTCTTTATTGCCGCCCATCCACTCTGTGTAATACCACACATAACAGCCTTGGACTGCAACATCTTCTAAGCAGGCCGCTGAGAAAGAAAAGCTGGTGGCGCAATCCAAAACGAGCAAACCAACCATGAATAACTCAACAACCAAGCTCAATTGCCAAATGGTCTTCATGACCTTATCGAAAGGCGCTTTCTAGAAACACAAATCCTCTCACATCAGTCATCGCTAGTTCGTCACTCGTACTAGAGAACACATTCAATCGACATATAGCATCAAACCAAGACTCGCTTATCTTGTCTACTTCGCTCAAGAATCCGCTCATAACCACTAAAACTATATAGGGTTTCCTTCCATCAAGCGCACACTGCCACATCACAATCTTTACGAATAGCGCGGAATAGCATTCGAATCACAGCGCTGAGCTATTATCAATTGTCCTTCGTGGTGCAACGGCGTTACACAACTTCTGCTCGTTTGCCACGTGAGTATAGGCGAATGCAGTATACTTGATCCTTTCTAAGGGGACAGTAGAAAGTTCAGGCAAACGCCGTGTGACACCATCTTCAATTTTACTTAATGATCAGCCTTAGTCGAGCGTCTCTTAGAAAGCGAGGTCTTACGACTCACACGAGCTTCCGCGTTTCGCTGTGCTAAGAGCTTCTCATATTCAGCCGCAGCCGCCTTAGAGGCCTTAATAGCGGCAACCTTGAGCGCGTACCTCCGACGCTTACGATGAATGGTAAGCGGTGTTACAAGTCTCTGGATCTTCGGAGCCTTCGACTTGGGCTTGGCACCATCCTTGGCTCCCTCCTTCACAGGAATCTCACGACGGATAACGTATTTGCGCACGTCATCACTCTTGGTAAGATTGAACAGCTTGCGAATCTTCGACGCACGTTTCGGTCCAAGACGACGCGGAAGGTTACGGTCTGAGAGGCCTGCGATCTGAGCCTCCCCGTTCTTGACTACAAGGAGGTTGAGCACAGAGATCTGATGAGAGATGACACAACCACGTACACTCTTGCGTTTGCGCTCACCTTTTCGCATTCCGTAGCCGCGACATCCAGAAACACCCCTGTCCATGAGAAGGCGCACACGATTCGGGGTGAGAACGCCCTGCTTCATTGCGAAACCTTGCTTGTCCTGACCACCCATGATCCTGAAGATGTAGCCCTTGTAGTCATCTCCAAGGTCCTCACCCTTAATCTCTTGCGCGAGACGCATGTCGTAGAGATGTTGAAGCTTCTTTTCATCATCGATGTCGATTTGCTTCTGAGCACCCGTTTGCGGGTCTGCAAGATTGAGCTGTTTGATGCAGATCCATGAGAGGCGGTGCAAGAAGTAATTCAATGGTCAGAGGGATTGCCGAGCATCGATAGAACGATAGCGTACGCGATGCACGCGCATTTCGTAGTGGATCGACTGCGAATGCTATTGAAACAGTTGGTGTCTGCGATCGCATCGCTGAAGGTCTAATCTCGAGAAAGAGGTGATGACGGTGAACTTACCTTCATCTTGCCAGTTCTGTCACAGCGTCAAGGCTGTCTTTCTTCGAAGACGAAAGCGGATGAAGCTTCCTGCTAGAGCTAGAACGCGCTGCGATTGCTGCCGGATTTCTACCAAGCTGCACAAGCAGCCCGCCGTCGCCGTCGATGTCCCGCAGACTGACGATGAAAATGGAAAACAAAAAAATTGAAAAAGTTTCCATATTTTGATTGGACAATTTTTAAATGCGTGATCCCAGATGGAGCAGATGCATGATCTGGCGACTGCCGTCGTCTCCAACTCCCGCTCGGTCCTGTTTGCCGCGGAAGTTTTATCTTCAATACAATATTGCAGCCACTGTAGAAGCCATGAACATGCATCTGACATATAAATGCGACAGGGTGGCTACTTTCGTCGCACCACTGCCCGTCACTCGCCACGCAGAACATCCGAAGCTTAGCTACAAACGCCCAAAATGCCGAACATATCGTGCAGCCCCGTCAACAAGAACGTATTGTATAACAACAAACAAAGCCACAACCCCTCAGCAATCAATAAAAGGAAGCCAACCGCTAAAGATGTCATATAACATGTTGAGAGCCCGAACTAACAGAGGAAGAACCTCTAGAAGCAAACATTCAACATCACTGGAAGCGGTTCACATGCCTATTGAAGACCGCGCTAAGGATGAAGAAGTGACAGTGTGGTTGGTTGCTTCAAAAGAAAAAGGTGGAATTCTGCTCCGTGGAAGGGCAAAGGGCTATCTGAAACGCTCATGTGACCGATGCGGATCTGTTTATGATGAAGTGAGTGATGGCATTTTCGACGTATTGCTGAAGTCAGAACTGGGAGAGATTGATGATAGTTTGTATGACGACGTGCAAACCGTCGATTCCGATGAGATTGAAGTGAGTGGACACGTCAGGGATGCTCTGTATCTCGGTATGCAGTCGAGGGCTTTATGCAAAGACGACTGTGCGGGCCTTGGTATTAATCAGCAGACTGAAGATGGTCTTGCGTTTGAAGACATGGACGACGAAGCGGATGAGGGAGGTACTATTGCGCAACTCGCGGCTGGGAATGCTTTGCTAGAGATGAAGAAACGATTGGAACAGAAGGGCATTTGAATGTTGATAGCCTTTCCGAAACCAGCCCGCTGCAAACCGTTTTTCCTCTCAACAGTGCCGGAACAGCGAGAATATCACGAAGATTTAGATTGCAGACACCAATACTAGTTTGACCACGGACAACTTGTTGAAATACAGCATTGCATGCTACTCGCATGTGATGGCTGTGGTGGGTTTAGGGGTTTATGGCTAAACACACGTTAAGAAAACCATGGATGGAGATGTGAGATTAGGGTCAACTGGAACAACAGCGAGGCAGGCTCGGGTCTGCGGACCCTCTTCAGTGACGCTCGCGTTCTTTCGATCCAAGCCAAATGTTTCTGGCAATTTCATTGACGGAGACCATGCCGAGCCACTCAGCAACACATGTGTCCTTCACCAAGAGTAATCTCGCACTATACTGTACATGTATCTAGCCACGTCTTCGAAAACTTGTTGGACGCTACTTGACACCTACACCAGACTATCGTCTAGACACATTCCACTCCCCTTATCGAGAAACCCGTTTTGGTCACGAAAAGACGCTTGGCAGATTTGTTCTTTGACCGAGTGTGGTCACTACAAGTATTGTTGTGGTTTTGGCCACATGATTTGAAACGCCGCCAACCCCTACACACATTTAAGGCACAAGGTCCGAGTTCATGAAAGTGACATGAAAGAAACTTTCCCGCTTGTTGAAGACAAATTTCACCAACACAAAACTATAAAGACATCACATCGGTTTCTACTTGGGTTTTTACGCATACAATATATGCATCAAGACGCGACAAGACTCATTCATTAGCCCACCTCGACAGTGAATTCCTGACCAGTCGACTCCTGCATAGCCTTGACGAAGCTGGACGCCAGCAGCGCAGAAGGCACAGCGAAAATAGCTACAGCGACCACAGCAATACCACTAGCAATCACTTGTCCGTACGCGGAGAAGTCGGCCAAGGGAAACTCTCCCGTCAACATGAGCAACACTGGGAACAGTGATTGCGGAATAGACTGGAAGTGTCTTCCCAGCGCAGGGTTGTCCATTTCAACGAGGTACAAGCCAGTGGCACTCACGATCCAAATGAGCACTGCGTAGAACGAAGAAGCAATCAAAAGAGTAGCATTTTCGGCCAACACCTTGCCCAGGAGTGAGAAGGCGCGCAGATATTTATCAGCCTTGAGCAAACGAATGAGACGGAAAACTCGAAAAGCGGTGGTGAAATCGGGGGATTCTCCGCCGGCAATCATGAACGCCCAGTACGGCGCGATAGAGAGAAAATCAACGATCGGGAAGAAACTGAAGGCGTAGGCTAAACGACCCTTGACAGGCCCTTTAGCTCGGATCGAAGGCTGTTCTACACACGCCCAGATACGAAGAACGTATTCGAAGGTAAAGATGTAGACAGAAATGGCCTCGGCCAGTTCAAAGAACGATTCATACTTGTCGCCCATGCGCAAACATTTTGAGCCGAAGCAATTCTCGTCCACGACCAGAGTACTGGCCGCAAGTAAAACGACGTTCAGGAAGATAAGAAGCAGAATGAGGTACTCCAGAGGAGAATCGATAGTTCCTTCGACGTTCTCGAACGCAACGGCGCGCCATGATTTGGACATGGACGTGTCTTCAATTGGAGCGTCATCTCCATCGTATTCGGCCGATGGGAGCAGAGGGGAATCCTCTGACATGATTGGGGTGACGTAGTTATGGTCGACGGGAATACGTCACCGAGACAAGTTAGTTAGATGCGCACGACGGGGCGCACTAAAGAGTTCATGCCGACTGCAATAAAACGTCTTCTGTCTTGGGGCTTGACGGCAGTGAGTAACGGAAATGGCTGAGACGAGCAAATCGACGTTGCGGGCGCATGATTGGAATTGGGGCCAAAAACGGTCCCGCGGGGAGGAGATGTGACACATCATGCTTTGCGCTTACATTCCCAAACCGCTCTCCTGGTCGCTGATTGGTACACGTACAAGCATTTGACGCGACGTGACGTCTCACCGGACCCGTCTGGGCAGCCCCGGTCCACAAAGAACAGAGGCTTACGATTCCTGCGATTGTTCTCGGCAGGGCATATACCATAGAGCACCTTTATACCAAGGCATGTAGATACAGATTACTCCTTCGTCTAGTAGAGGTAGGCAGTTTATATTGACAGCTTCATAGTGGGCGCAGATGGTTTGGTAACGGAGGTCTTTTGGGGTTGAAAGTCACCTTGTATGGTTTGATCATTTCAGCATCAGGCCATTCATAAACAATATCATCAATTCTAAATCTAGTAATCGGCTGCCGGTGTCCCTTCCTTCTCAGGTATCCTTTTCGTTTCTTAAATTTAGTGACCATAACCTTCGAGCTCTTGGTCTGCTCTTCAATGGTAGCAAGCACTTTGGCCTCACGAATAGCAGGACGCCCAAACAATGTCCAGTCAAAGGCACCAATAGCCAAAACCGAATCAAAAGCAATTTGTGTGTTAACATCGCCGACCTGTCTATTGGTGTACAGCACATCTCCTTTCATCACTTTGTACTGCGTGCCAGCTGTTGCGATCACAGCCCACATTCCGCCGCTTGCTCCATGTTCCTCCACTCCCTTTGGGAGCCATAGTTCTGTAGGACCATGTATCGCAACAACTGCATTCTTTGCTTTGACATCGCGCACGTCTTTTCCGCTGTGCAGCACTTCATAAAGCCCGAACTTGTCGTTGCTGAGACCTGGTGGGAGTGGAACTCTTTCAATTTCCCTTACACTTTCGGATGAAGATGAGTGGGGATCTTCTGCATGATATTCTTCGGAAACGAAAGCAGAGGAACAAAACCGACGCCGATACGAGCCCATGCGGGATGATTTGAAGTGCAATGAAGGTAGTGATTGACTTGATGCGGTCGGTGCTATTCTGTTGATGTTTGTTCTAAGCGTTTGTCCGCCGCCGGTGATTGCGGTAGAGCAAAGAGAGCGCCATGCTGTTCGTAACATTCGGAGAGCGAGAGTGATGTCGATAGCAGACGTTGATCCGGGGTGTATAGAGCGGGTTCTTCCGCAGAAGCCGGTACGCTTCACACTGAGGTCCGAGAAGAAAAGTTACTGTGCGTAAATAGTAGAATGAAATACTCTGGTAAGTACCGTTGTACTTGCGACTCGATGAGACTAGCACGCGAACGTCGATGGCTTGTAAGAATGAAGTTGTGTTCGAGATGCGGGTTTTGGAGTTGTTGAGCGAAATAGAGCCGCTCAGCAGGAGTGATGTGCGACATTGTCGCCGTCCGAATGGGCCAGAATGTTGGCCGTTTTTATATGGATGTGAAATGAAAAACATTAGTGCCGCGTTCCTCTTTCTCTGGGACATGATAAATTACCCTGCACAACGGTACTGGTATCTACCAGAAGGAGGTGTCTCGGCGGCTCCCACGAAGAGAAGACTTCTTTCATCATCTCCTTGCTTCAATAAAATTTCACCTTCGTACTGTAACTTTAGGTGGCTATCTATATGACGGACATCCCAAGTCGGCAACGAGTGCACGGTGATTGAAAGTGGCAAACAAACAGACACCTCCAAGTGATTCAAATCGCCTCACAGCAGTCACAATGGCAGTATGAAGTTCGAAGTTTGAACGCGTAGGACAAGTCTACCTCATACGAGAGCCACCTCATATGAGAGCCACATGTTATCACTGGTAGGACATACTCATTTCTGCTCTCAATCGTGTTGAAATTGCCCAACAGTGGCCGCAGCAGCGATGTGCACTTGTGCGGAAAACAGGCACTACAAGGGTAATTATCGACTGCGCCGAGCATCGCCAAGCGTAATTTTACCTGTACAGCTTCGTGTGTGCAGCCAAGCCAAGTGTGAAGTTTGTCTCCTTCAAGGTGAACACACTTTTGCGCCTCTGGTTTCGTGCCCGAGAACGGAGTGAGCAGCTTGCGTGTATTTGCGTGTCACTGTTTGTCAGCTGCCACCACCAAAGAGGAAACATTTGTCAGTCAGTAGAGCTACGTACAGCAAATAGATACTGGCCTCGACATGCGTGTATCCTTTTGGCATGTTACTGGTGGAAAAAACTTACTTTGTGCCAGGGCACCTCACCAATGCATCGCAAGTCAATTTAGCGGTGTATCTACATACGTTGACAGTAGATGTTGATACCGGTCGGCCTCTTGCAAGGCGAGAGCGCCACACACGCGTCATTTGTGCGCAGTGCAACGCCCGGCGCACAGCAATGCGCCGGTGTGTTGCACTGGCAAAATAAATTGCGCGACCGTCCGGCTCGGCGCTCTGCCCGCCGGCGGTCAACTATGCGCGCACTTCGCTCGACCCCTTTCGCCCCCGCTCGCGCGCTACATGGTAGCATCGCCTGGGGCGCGCTGCCCCGGGCCGCCATCGCTTGCGCACATGATCGGCCCCTTTCTCTGCGCGCTACCGCGCTTCTATTGCGCGTACGCTCAACTACTCAAAAACTGGACGGGTTGCTTAGCGGTTATCTCGGCTCCCATGCCCATAGGTATGTCGCGGCTAGAGCACTGCCAAAGCGAAACCTACCGTGCGCGATTGACTTCGTGATGGGCTCCCAAGTCTATAGACTTTGTTGTGGCTCTGAAAGTTGGTTGGCATCGGACAGGATAAGTATGTATATAACTTTTCTACTTTATTTGTTCATTCTAAATGGAAGTACAGAATCTAGATGGTAATCTATTGTGAAGATTGATGATTACTGGTTTTCCTGCATCTTTACTGCGAAGGGACAATGTGCCTCCGCTGCAACTACGATGCGATTCCAAACGACTTCCCTCTTTCCTACTATACATTGTGTGGCATACAATTCGGTGCATCTCAAAATGCTTGCGATCACTAATTTCTTACGTCTCTAACTGGTTTGGCACCTACACTTCTTCACTCTATTTCAAAGCTTAGCAACGTCCTACTATCATCTACACCCTGTTCTTGTTCTGTTGTCGGATCTGCATGCTTGCGCAACAATTTCTACGCTACACTCTCTTGGATTTCTACAACGGTCTTGATTTTGCATCTGTATGACGTTCATCATGTTGATAACGTTTACACCTCTCGATAAATTGCGTCTGCTTCTGGGCCACAGGTTACTCGTTCCTTCTACATCAGCCACATTTTCTCCGGCAATGCAACGTCTTGGATTACGAAAAGAATTTCGTTTTCAACATTACTTCAAGAACCGGTTTTTCTCGCTCTCCTTGAGAGAAGAAGTGGCCTCTGCTCGTCCGTTCTTCGTGCCACGAGTACGTTCTGCCGTACGAAGCGTATGCTCTATACTACGTTACTACGTTTTACTACTGCTTGTTTTTCCTTTGTTGGACGAAGTGAAGTACCCTCCGCTTTGTGGGTGCGGGAAGATCCTTCAAAGGTCTGTTTGTTGTGGTGCGGGGTTAGCTGCTTAATTGCGGGGACCCGTCCTACATCGATCGCCTGGCTCCCAAGGTTGGGCCAGGAACACCTCAAGTTCACACCTCCTCCACCGGTAGGGGACTGGCGAAGTTGAAGAAGAAGAAGTTCAAGAAGTTCAAGAAGAAGAAGAAACGTTCCTACCCCGTAGGTCGCGATATCCTTATCTCGTAGAAGAAGGTTGATCATACACTTTCATCCGTCGCTCCCCGGACGCCTCAATGTCGGGCACAAATGAGGGTCTCCTTGGCAGGCTTCCAAAGCTCAAGGTCCCCACCGACTACATTCTCTGGCGTCGTCGTCTTCTGGCGTATCTCCGCAGAGACGACCCATTTCTTTCCGGTCTTGACCCACGTCCTGATGGGTTCAACCCCACAAACCGGGCAATGAGATCTTGGTTCGAAAAGTCAGTCAAAGCGAAGAGCACCATCACACTCTGCCTCGGTGACTCTCCGCTTGCTCTTGTTCGAATGTTTGTCGATGATGATGACAAAACGGCCAAAGATCTCTGGGATGAACTGCAGCGCGTGTACACAACCACCAACGCGCAAGCTGTGCAGAACATCCGCCATCGTCTGGACACTTTGGTATACAAGGACAGCGACGACTGGAATAAGCACGTCGCTAAGTTCCTGGAAGTTGTTGGGGAACTTGCCACCTTCGATGAGGAACTTTCGGAGAAAGACAAAGTCTCCAAACTCATTCGAAGTCTCCCCAACTCCTTTGCTCCCTTGGCCATGATGTCAAACCTAACCGATGTCGGGTTCGACTCCATTGTGAACGCTGTCGAAGCTGAAGTGGCTCGTCGCAAGAACCCTAACAACCCGACATCCTCCGCTCCTTCGTCCACCCCCACTACCCAACCGAAAGCCAACACGGCAAACAAGGGTGGTCGAAAGCAGCGAAACCGGCGTAACAAGTCCTCGGCTACCAAGAGCCGCTACGATGACAATTGCTACTACTGCGGTCGTCGTGGACATTACGCTCGAGATTGCTACAAACGCAAACGTGAGGAGTCTGACAATAATGATAACCAGCACAACTCCAACGGACGGCAGCAATCTAATCGCAACAACGGTGGTTCTCGTCGTTCACAGTATGGGTCCCACAAAGGAGGACAACGCCAATCCAACTGGAACTCAGGGTTTGCACCAAGGGGGGATGGAAATGATAATCGTAACTCAAATCATAACTCCAAACCTCGTTCATATGTGGTGCAAAGAAATGATGATCCGCCTCCTTCACCTGGCTTCAACTGCAATATGGCCAAGTTCAAGAGTAAGATCGCTCTTCTTTCTCAAACGAAATTGGACTCAGCCTATATTGACTCAGGGGCAACTCATCACTTCTTCCATTCGCGGAAGTCGTTCATTCGCTACGAACGAATTGAGATCGAGACTGTTCAGGCTGCCTCAGGAACAGCTCGTCTCGTTGGCAAAGGTCATGTCTGGATACCTTTGAACCGTGCTACACTCATCGAGGCTTACCACGCGCCTGCCTTTGAGTCGAACATCCTTTCTGTTGGCGTTCTCAGTGTAGAGTTCATGGTGATGTTCACTTCCACCATTCGGCCATTCAATGGATGTTTCATCATGGATCCTAACCGAAACTCTGAAATCATTTGGGAAACGGAAATCAACCAAGGCCTCTTCGTCATGGACCTCGCTGATAACGACAAACAAGTGATGGTCGTGAACGCAAGTAACAGCAATCAGGAGCTGGCTTTGGAATGGCACGGTCGAACTGGTCATCTTCACCCAAGTAGATACCAGAACCTTGCCAAGTCTTTCGACTCTGTGCCTTACTTTCAACGTTCCATCTTGGAGTCGTTGACGTGCGTCCCTTGCCTCACAGGCAAGAAGAAACGGAACCCAATCACCGCCCGGTCGCGATCCGTTTCGACGTCAAGTCCCTTGGAACTTATCCACATGGACCTGTCGGGAAAGATTTCGCCATCTCTCTCTGGTGCAATCTACGCCATGGCCGTACTGGATGACCACACTTCCAAGTCAGACGTTTTCTTCTTGATGGACAAGACAGGTGCTAGTGTTTTGAAGCACCTGGCTTGGTACAAACGCAGATCGGAGCTAGAACTTAACCACTCGTTTCGCTTGAAGAATGTTCGCCTGGACGGGGCCGGCGAACACAAAAGCAGTGAGTTGGACACTTTCTGCTTCGATCATGGCATACTCTTGGACTACTCTCCTGCCTACGCCTCCGAATCTAATGGAGCCGCGGAGAGGCTTATCCAAGAACATTGGACCAGGGCTCGTGTACTTCTCTTCGCGAGCAAACTGCCCATTTCCTTCTGGGCAGAGGCAATGAACCATGCCAACTGGCTCCGAAATAGGGCTCCATCTTCAAGGATACAAGGACGGATACCGATTCTGGAATGGAATCCGTCCATTATAATCGACTTTACGAACATTCCGAACTTTGGTCAGCCTGGCTACGCCTTTGTATATCGGTCCAAGACCGTGGCATCAAAGAAGTTCCTCCCCCGTTCTGTCTTCGCGCACTTCGTGGGCATGCAAAGCGACACCACACTCGCCCGTGTGTTTGTGCCGGGGAAGAACTCGGTCGTCACTTGCCGTATTCTGGACTTCAAGGCTGTCAACTCCTCTCCTCTTCCAAACATCTCCACCCTCCTGGAGGGTATAACTCGCCAACAGGAGACAGAGGAAACGGACCATACCTCACAGACCGATACCGGTCCTGACTTGGAGGACCACCTGGTAAAGGCGATGACAACAATCGCGCATAACTTTCCAAATGTATGGGTCTCCAAGAAAACTGTGTATGACCCCAACGTTCCAAGTAGTTTCAAGGACGCGTGCAGAGATTCCGGTTGGTGTGAGGCCATCGACCGCGAGATGAACGCACTCATCCGCCGTAACACTTGGGAACTTATACCCAGGGAATCCTGGATGAAACCGGTTCCGTATACTTGGGTCTTCAAGGAGAAGATGTTGGATGGAGTCGGGAAGAAGTTCTTGAAGAAGGCACGCTGCTGTCTACGGGGAGACAAACAGAAGCCCTTCATTGACTTCGATCCATTCAACACTTATGCGCCAGTAGCCTGTCATGAAGCACTACGCATTCTTCTCTCAGTTGCTGCCGCACAAAACCTTTTACTGGAGGGAGCAGACATATCAAATGCCTACTTATATGGAAAACTGGATGTTCCGATAATTATGGAACAACCCTCTAACTCCACTGGCAATGTGGAGAAGACAGGCCATGTCTGCAAACTGCTTAACTCCATCTACGGTGCTGTCCAAGCTGGAATAATATGGGGTTCCCTCTTTTCTGAAGCTCTCCTATCATGGAACTTTGTGACATCAGCTCTCGACTCTCGCGTCTTCATGTTCCGCGAGCAGGACAACTTCCTGATCTTGGCTGTTATAGTCGACGACTGCGCATTCGCTGCCAACAATGCCAAACTTCTAAATGACTTCAAACACAAACTGTCTGCAACGTTTGATGTGAAGCTCTATGGGGAGCTGAAGTCATTCATAGGTTGGAATATTCAGCGATCTCCTTCCGGCATTAAGGTTAATCAATATGGATATGCACTACAAATTCTCAAGAAGTTTGGTATGCAACAGTGCAATGCAGTTGGATCACCTTTCCCTACGGCTGCCAATGTACTGCCATCTGGTGAGGAAGACGTCATTCTTTCGACAGATGATCATGCAGAGTATAGGTCAGGGATTGGTGCATTACTTTACATTTCTGTATCTACCCGTCCTGACCTTTCCTTTCCCATATCAGCGCTCTCAAGGCATTTACATAACCCATGTGAACGACACTTATCGCTGCTCAAACGATTATTTAGGTACTTGGCTGGCACTATGGATTATGGACTTCATTTTCCAGCCCACCGTCCTATTTCTCCCGCCTCACTCTGTGCGTACGCTGACGCCGATTGGGGGGGGATGCATTGAGACTCGTAAGTCCACAACAGGGTACGTTATCGTCGTCAACGACGCACCAGTCATGTGGAAATCAAAGCGTCAAACGGTAATTGCGCTATCTTCGGCAGAGGCGGAGTATATCGCTCTTTCTACCTGCGCGAAAGACCTTTCGTGGATACGAAAGATGTATTTTGAATTCGCACACATCCAGCCTTGGAGCGAGGATCTATGGTTCGAAGCCACAAAGATCATGAATGATAGCTCGGCTGCTATATCTTTGACCACGAGTCCACAGATATCTGCTCGAAACAAGCACATCGATTTGAAGACGCACCATGTGCGGGACCTGGAGAGAGGTCAAATTATTAAGCTGTGCAAAATCCCAAGGAGTCAACAGATCGCTGACATACTGACAAAGTGTGCGTCCCTCCCAGAAGTGACTAGGATGGTCAGCTTGATGCATATTGACTCGTTCTAGGAAGAATTGTTGGGGTCTACTGACTACACTAACTACTTTGTTATGTTTTGTTTTGTCTCTTTTGTTTGCTACATGTTTGAATGTCTGAATAATTGTTTATGAATGTTTGTGGTTCACAACCTTCTCTGTTTTCCCACAGAGGTACATGTGTTTTTGTCCCAACGGGTTTTTACATGATATCTGGGTTTTGGAGTTTACTGGTGTGAACAAGTAATGACTCCCCAGCTTGGAGCTGGTGGAACTATGTGTGTGATGCGTTATGTATGAATGTATTTATATTATGTTTTGAATGTTGCACCACGCCTTTGGCATTTGCAAGATAATGCCAGAGAAGAGACAGATTTGCAGAGAAATCGTGTCTACAGACCCTGCTCTTCGGTCGTTGATATTATGCTTTACTTGTGAATTGGGCTCAGTAACTAGATGCTTATAAGTGGTGTAGGAAGAGTAGTCGCTTCGCCTTGAGGGACGGTGTTGATACCGGTCGGCCTCTTGCAAGGCGAGAGCGCCACACACGCGTCATTTGTGCGCAGTGCAACGCCCGGCGCACAGCAATGCGCCGGTGTGTTGCACTGGCAAAATAAATTGCGCGACCGTCCGGCTCGGCGCTCTGCCCGCCGGCGGTCAACTATGCGCGCACTTCGCTCGACCCCTTTCGCCCCCGCTCGCGCGCTACAGTAGATGCCCTATTTTTGCACTTCCTACTTGTGAAAACCCCACGTCATCCCAAAATCAGAACTGAAGCGCCATGCTTGACAAGCAAGAATCACATGATGTGATTCTCCTTGCCAACTCGAACACAAAACGAGTAATACAAAACTTGATTCGAAAAAAAAATGCTAGTAGGCGTGCATACCTGTACTGCTTGTGTCTCTCGACTAAGTTTTACTGTTCTAAGTGAAAGGGCATGTCTCTGTTTGTTTCGGGCAGAGCAACAAAAGGTTGAGTGAAATAGAAAAAAACAAAACGAACGTACACCACATGGAGGGAGGAGTAGAGGCTCACTGTCTGACAGGATCGCCATACTTTTTATGCAACTCGTCATAAACACTTCGCGGCAAAATACTTGAAGCCAGATCGGCCGCATGGTGAAACTCATGTTTTGAGAAATTAAACAGCGGCGGAAGCGGTTTGCCGTTTGGCAACTTGCACGTAGAAGAACGGAGTTCATCAAAGTAAGCATGTGCCAAACCCTGCATAGGTTTGAGTCTCATGGTGGGCGAGTATTGCAGCATCTTGGACACCAAGTCAATGGCGTCTGCACTGGTGCGATGACGGAACACCTTTGTCCAAGGTAAAGACTTGATCTGCGGAAACTTAAACTCTGTATAATTGCGGTTCATTGCCATAATCTCTTCCTTGGTAGGCGTTCCCAGCACCTTGATAATCTCCACCAGTTGGTCCACACCAGACTCTCCAGGGAAGAGCGGGTGACCTTGCATGAGTTCTGCCATGACACAACCAGTAGACCACACATCGATTGCGGGCAAGTAGTCGGTAGCGCCAAAGATGAGTTCGGGCGCTCTGTAGTAACGAGAACAGATGTAGCTGATATTAGGCTCCTCCCGAACGAGCACCTTTGCGGATCCAAAGTCACACAGTTTGAGCACTTGGGTGGTAGGATCGAGCAAGAGGTTTTGCGGCTTGATATCGCGATGACAGATGCCCAGCGAATGAATGTAGGCCAAAGCTCGCAGCAGCTGATAAATGTACAACTTGATATAAATGGTGGGAATCGGAGTCTTGACCTTGGAGTAGTGCTTTGAGATTCTATAGACGGTCTCTGGCACGAATTCGAGCACGAGGTTGAGGTAGACCTCGTCAGGCTTGTCGCCCGACGAGTAGAAGCAATGCTTGAGTTGGCAGACGTTTGTGTGATCGATCATGCGCATAATTTGCAACTCGCGATTCTTGTAGCGCTTATCCTGCAGCACCTTTTTGATGGCGACGGTCTCGCCGGTCTCGCGCACGGTAGCCTGAAACACGACACCGAACGAGCCGTTACCGATGACGCGCGCGGCGCTGTAGCTAATGGACTCCTTTGGGGTGGCAGACGACGAGGCGGACGGGCGCAGCGCGGCCGAAGGCGGCTGATGCGCCGTTCTGGCGGGCGCATTGGGCGCGTGAAACGACGGCTGCGTAGACGACGCATTGGCGGCAGAAGCGGGCGGCGGCGGCGGCGGCGGCGGCGGCTGCATGGCGAGGTGGGGGCGGGCAGGGCGTGCGCGCGGCGAGAAGGCAACGGAAGCGGCGGCGGCGGCGGCGGCGGCGGCGGCGGCGGCACGGCGGCAGCGACGCGAAAAGGCGCGAGACGGGAGTCGGACGGCCGGCTGCGCGAGCACAACGCCACCACCAGCACCAGCGGGGCGCGGAGGGGGGGGGGCGGGGCGGCGCGCCAGGCGCGCGTTTGCGCGCGCTATATCCATCCGACACAACGGCCACCGTGGCCGCCAGCGCGCAGCGCGCCGCGCGCACGCGTCGCGCGCGCCGCCGCGAGCACGTTGTGATTGCGGCATCAGCCACAACCAAAACGCGCAAAAATCGGCGGCGCACGCGCACGTGGCGCGCGTTGCCACGCGATGCGCGTTGCCACGTGGCGCGCGTTGCCACGTGGCGCGCGGTGCCACAGCTTGTGGCGCACAACACTTGTCACGCGCAGCGCTGTTGTGAACGCCACCAACGGCGGGCGGCTGCTTGCGGCCGTGGCGCGCGCAATGCAGCCGCCGCTGCATTGCAGCGCGGCAGCGACGCAGCTCCATTCATCAGGCGCGCGCGCGCATGGCGCCGCCGTGGCAACGGCGCCGTTCGTGCGCGCGCCAATTCGAACGCGTCGCAGGCGCGCGTATCTAAGTACATGAATGGCGGCGGGCGACGCGCGCTCGCGGCGTGGCAGCGCGTCAGCGCGCAGCCGCTTTCCGTCTCACGATGCGCGCCCCGCAGCCGCAGCCGCAGCCGCAGCCGCAGCCGCAGCCGCTGCCGCTGCCGCTGCCGCAGTCGCAGCCGCGGCGCGCGAGGGCGCTGTGCGCTATCGCAGCACTGAGCCCGCTGCTGCTGGCGTTCACCGCGCTGTGGCTGCTGCTGGTGTTCCGCTCGCATTCCGTGCTGGCGCACGCCAGGAACGTGCTCTTGTTGTCGCTGCAGCCGTTCTTGATGCGCGCCTTTGAGCTGTCGTGCCTGTCGTCGTCGTCGTCGTCGTCGGCGCCGCAGCGCAAGCAGCGCGCGCACGCCTTGCACCAGCTGCTGGTGCACCCGCCGCGCTCCGCTTCGTCCGACCACCACAGCGTGCGCGGTCTCGAACAGCAGCACGACCCCAATTCGGAACGCCAGCCGCTCAAGCTCGCCGAGCTGCTCTGAACCGCGCGCTCGTTTACTCTTCAAACTCAGCTCTGTCTGTCTAATACACGCGCTTGGCGGGAGGGAAAGGAGCCTGTTCCGACTCGTCGAGGCTCTTGTTAATCACCGGTCGATAATCAATCCCCACAAACCCGCGCTCATACTTCTTCTTCGTGTGCTCGCTCACCCAGCCCAGAGTGTGCTTCATCCACCTCTCGTCGTCGCGCTCCGTAAAGTCCTCCCGCGCATGCGCCCCGCGGCTCTCCTTTCGCGCCTCCGCGCTGTGCATAGTAATCGCAGCATTTTGCAGCAGATTCTTCAACTCTAACGTCTCAATCATGTCCGTATTAAAGATCATGTCTCGGTCACTCGTCTTCACTGACGCAAAACTTTCGTAGCAATCATCAATCTTCTTGCACCCTTCCTTCAAGCTCTCGTCCGTGCGGAACACCGCCGCGTGCTCCTGCATGATCTTTTGCATGTTCATTCGAATCTCCGATGTGCGCAACTCTCCGTCCGCGTATCGCACCGCGTCCATATCAGCAATTGCCTTTTCGCCGCCATCGGCCGGCAAAGGTCGATGTGTGCTGTTGGGTTTCACCAGCTCGGCTACTCGTTTGGCAGTTGCGCGTCCGAACACTACGATATCCAGCAGCGAATTTGCTCCCAGTCGGTTCGCGCCATGAACGCTTGCACACGCTGCCTCGCCCGCCGCCAACAGTCCCGGGATCACGTAGTTGGCGTCGCCGTCCTTTAGCGTCACCACTTCGCCACGCCAGTTTGTGGGGATACCGCCCATGTTGTAGTGCACCGTGGGCAACACAGGGATAGGTTCCTTGTGCACGTCCACGCCCGCGAATACCTTGGCCGTTTCCGTGATGCCTGGCAGTCGTTCCTTCAGCACTGTTGGTTCCAAGTGGTCCAAATGCAAAAAGATGTGGTCCTTGTCTCGACCCACTCCACGACCTTCTCGAATCTCTATTGTCATTGAACGGGAAACCACATCGCGCGAAGCCAGATCCTTTACTGATGGCGCGTACCTTTCCATAAACCGCTCCCCATTTGCATTCTTCAGGAAACCCCCTTCACCACGCGCGCCTTCTGTGATGAGACAGCCCGCACCATAGATACCTGTGGGATGGAATTGAACAAATTCCAAGTCCTGCAGAGGGAGCCCAGCGCGCGCTACCATAGCGTTTCCGTCACCCGTGCAGGTATGAGCAGAAGTTGCACTAAAGTAGCATTTCCCGTACCCACCCGTCGCGATGATCGTCGAGTGAGCATTGAAGCGATGAAGAGATCCATCTTCCATACAAAGCGCAATGATGCCACGACAACTTCCGTCATGAGGGTCCATGATCAGATCCAATGCAAAGTACTCAACGAAAAAGTTGGCGTCATGCTTTAAAGACTGGCCGTACAAAGTATGCAGCATGGCATGTCCAGTACGATCAGCCGCTGCCGCACATCGGTAAGCTTGTCCACCCTTTCCAAAGTCTAGAGACTGACCGCCAAACGCTCGCTGATAAATCAGCCCATCTTCAGTACGACTGAATGGCACGCCGTAGTGCTCCAGTTCAATAATCGTCTCCGGAGCCTCTCGACACATGTAATGAATGGCGTCCTGATCGCCAAGCCAGTCAGAGCCTTTGACGGTATCGTACATGTGCCATCTCCAGTCGTCCTTTGTCATGTTTCCCAACGCTCCATTGATACCGCCTTGTGCAGCAACCGTGTGCGAACGTGTGGGGAATAGTTTGGTCACGCACGCGGTTTTAAGTCCAGCTTCACAGGCTCCGATCGTCGCCCGAAGTCCGGCGCCTCCAGCACCAACCACGCACACATCGACTTCGTGATCAATGACGTCATAGCCGCCTATTTTGGTGGTCTTTGTTGACAAGTCTCGTTTGGCGGAGCCGAGCCGTTGCAAGATACGGGAAGATGCCCTTCGCAGCATGAGTCAAATCTTTTTCACTCTTGCTCTGACTCTGATCGGGCACTCCTCAACCTCTATGTCACTGGTCGCCAACGTTGCTCTGGCTCTGATCGGGCACTCCTCAAACTCAATGTCACTGGTCGCCAACGGGCGATAAGACTGTCAATCCAGGCGGCTGTGATGCGACGCTGAAACTATCGGCCCGAAAGTGGCAGCACCAACGACTGGCGGGCCACACCAAAACGCCTCGATATCCTCGATATCTACGCAAAATCTGAAAGGAAGGTCAAAAACGAATGAAATGTGAAGACAAATGCGGGATGACGTTTCCCGACGAATAGTGTCTTGTCCCTTGTCGTTCTGTGAGAATCGACCTTGCCCCTTTCACACAAACGTCGCCGCCAACGGTTGGGAAGTACCGTGGCACATCAGAAGCAATCTTGTCGTCATTCGGCCTCAAGGCCGGCCCCCCATGTTCAACTTTCTAACCCATGTTTTCCTCTCCGCCCCTCAAACGACAGTAATTATTCCCACATACAATGAGTCCAACACAATCTCCCGCACGATCCAGACGATCAAGGAGCACAGCCATGCCGCTGTCCAAATAATAGTGGCCGACGGCTATTCGTCAGATGAGACGACATCCAAGGCCAAAAGAGCGGGTGCGAAAGTGGTGCGCGTGCGCGGTGGTCGTGGCCAGCAGCTCAACAAAGCAGTGCCACTCTCCAGAGCTCCCAACCTGCTGTTCCTGCACGCCGATACAAGAGTACCTCCCGCATTCGACACTGAAATCGTCCGGGTGCTAGCAAAACCCGATGCGATTGCAGGCGCGTTTCGATTGGTGATAGATTCAGACAGGTTTGGGATCCAATGCGTGCAGACATTTGCCAACTGGCGCTCGCGTTTCCTTCAAAGACCGTACGGTGATCAGGGTTTGTTCATCACGAAGCGCAACTTTGCGCAAATAGGCGGATATCCAACGATGCCATTCCTGGAAGACTATGAACTGGTGCGTAGGCTGTCGCGTAAGGGACGAGTGCGCACGGCAGCATCAAGCGTCATCACCAACGGTAGGAGATGGGAAACACTGGGAGTGGTTCAGACAACCATAATGAACCAGCTAGTTTTGGCAGCGTATCACCTCGGAGTACAGCCGACGACATTAGGCAAATGGTACAGAGGCGTGCTCCAAAACGCTTTCACCTCCAAGCGAAGAGACGGTACGGTAGCACGCACGCCGTGAAGAGCTCAACCCCAAAAGCGAATGGCTAGCAAGCAAACACACTGAACGCTCAGTGGCACACATGTGCAGAACAAAATCCGCTGTTCACTCTTTATGATGAGAAAGCCCCCCCAAAAACTCAAGCTCTGTACTTGCCTGAGCCGCATTTTGAAAGAGACGGACCAACACGCACTTCCACTTAATCTACCTCATAAAGATGAGCATCAACGCCAGAAGGCGGCTGCATATTAACATTTGGCTCAGCCTGCGTTGCAACACCTGACGGTGAATATCCCTTTTCAAACAAGTGAACCGAAACACCAATCAACGCCAGCGACATAGCACTAAGAACAAGCAGCAAAGCAGCGCGGTCAGCAAGCCCCTGAGCAATCTGGCCCATGAAGTATATGACCTCGGCATGCTCCACATCTTCACTGTAACACAATTGGTCATCATAGGCCTTCATGGCCATGACAGACTCTTCAGAAAGCTTCAACCATTCGACTGGTTGTTCGCGCTCAACCACCCGTTCAGTGACTGGAACGGGCACCTGCGCGGGTCTGGTGGTGCGAATGTCCCAATTGAATACATACACACCAACTCTGCGGTCACGCTCATAACGATCTGCGAGCCACTCCTTGAAGGAAGCAATATCACTTTTGGAGCGTCTAGCAACCCATTCCGAAACCTTTCTCATGTCGTCTCCCCTGCGCTTCTGCAATGCATCATAAAGCTGGCGGTCGGCCTTTGCGCGCGTGTCCAGCCACTTCATGACAGTGCTCATATCGTCATCCGAGCGTCTACCGACCATAAGTCGCAACATCTTCAAGTTTTCGCCAACGGCGCTAATTTGTTTTTGCTTCTCCTTTGGTGAGATGCGGTGGTTCTTCTGGCGGTGCAAAAACTTGCTTCGAGGGACGGTCCAATCGGAACTTTTGTCAATATGGCCAAGCTCCAGCTCCATACTGGCCCACGCTCTGAGCATGGGCATATTATCCGGAGCGGCATTGACGCCCTTTTGAAAAAGCTCTCTTGCGGCGTCAAAGCGGCGTTGCTTCTGCTCCATGACGGCCCAAGCGTGCCATATAGGAGCGTGCGACGGATCAATCTGAGCGCCCTTTTCAAACAGATGCCTGGCCTGCTGCAGTCTCCCCCTCCTGGCGGCAAACAGCGCGTAGGCCTGGTAGGTGGGCACGGAGCGCGGGCTGATCTGCAGCGCGTGCGCGAACAATTGATCGGCGTGAGCATACTGCTGCATGTGCTCCTTGGTGATGGCGTACGCCTGGTAGGTACGCACGTGGTTGGGGTCCAGTTGCATGGCCCTCTCAAACAAGGCACACGCACGTTGATACTTGCCATGGCGTCGCTCCAGCACGCCCCACGCCGACCACAAGAACGGGTTGTCGGGCGCGTTGGCCACGCCCTTCTGAAAGATGCGTCTGGCATCGTGCGTAAAGCCGCAGCGCTCCTCCAGCAGCGCCCAGCTCTGCCACGCGAGCCCGTCGCGCACGTCCAGCTCCAAGCAGCGGCGGAACAGGTTGCGCGCGCAGCTCGGCTCGCCGAGGCGGTTCTCCATGACGGCCCACGCGTGCAAAAGGCGCCCGTTCATGGCGTGGAAGCGCGCCGCCTGTTGGAACACGTCGCGCGCGGCGCGAACGTCGCGCGCGCGCGTCTCCAGCTGCGCCCAGCGCAGCCAGAGGCGCGCGTCGTGCGGATGCGCCGCCGTGAGCGCGCGGAACGCCGCGCGCGCTGGCCGTTTGTCGCGCCGCGACGACAGCTGCAGCGCGCGGCTGTACTCCGTCTGCGACGGCATGGAGCGTCGCGGCGTGCGCTTCCGCGGCGGCGGCGGCGGCGGCTGCTGCGGCTGCTGCGGCTGCTGCGGCTGCTGCGGCCGGCGCGCGCGGCGCGCCGAAAGGGCGCGCGGCGGCGCCTCGCACACGCGCGCCCGCGCGCGCGCGTGGCTTCGGCGCGGCGCAGCGGCGCGGGCGCGCAGAACAAGGCGTCCGCCGGCATGGCGACGGCGCCGTTCATCGGCGCGCGTCGTCTCGGCGTCAGCAGCGCGCGCATCGGGCGGCGCGGCGGCGCTTTATCAAAGACGGCGCGCGTCGCTTCGCCTGGACGAACGCGCTGCTGCTGCGGCTGTTGCGCGCGCCGTTCGTGCAGCGCGCGCACAACATTCGTGCGCGACGGCCGCCAATGGGCGAGCGCGCGGCCGCAGATCTTTTCCGCGCGCGTCGGCGCCGGCTTACAGCGCGCCGCTGCGACGCGCGCTGATCTCAGCGGCGGAGATGCGCGGCGGCGCGCCAATGGCGGCGCCACACGTGCGCGCGCGCCCATCTGCCGCAGATCGCGCGCGTCTTTCCCGACACGATGATCGCGTGCAGCCCCGCGACGCATCGCGCCCACCCCCCCCGCCGCAGCTCCTCTCCGATCGCCCGCCACAGCAGCAGCAGCAGCAGCAGCAACTACTACCGTCGGTACCGCAGCCACACACCATGACGGCCACCGCTTTTGTCGCCCACGCGCCGCTCTCCGCCGCCACCGCCGCATCCGCCGTCAGCGCGGCGCGCACGCCGTTCGCCACGCCGCGCGCCGCCGCGCGCATCGCGCTGCCGCGCCGCCACGCCGCGCTGCTCGCCGCGCCGCAGTCGACGGCCGGCGGCGGCACGCCGCCCAGCGCGCCGTCACAGCCGGCGCGCATCCTGCTGTGGCTGGACGCGCACCTGCGCGTGCACGACAACGCCGCGCTATCCGCCGCCGCGCGCGACGCGTCAGTCGCAGGCGGCGCGCTGCTACCTTTGCGCTTCGACGACGGCGCGGCGTCGCGCGCACTGGCGGCCGAGCTGGCGGCCGAGCTGCGCGCGCTGGGGTCGGACCTACTCAACGTGCGTGGATCGCCGCGCCACGTGCTGCCCGCGTTGTGCCGCCGCCTTCGCCTCACCGCCGTGTACTACAACGCGCGCGCGGCGCACGGCGCCGCGTGGCGTCGCGAACGCGCCGCGCTGGCCGCGTTGCGCGACGCCGGCGTGCACGTGCAGCGCTTCGACGCCAACGTGCTGCCGCTGCGACGCGGCGGCAGTGGCGGCGGCGGCGGCGGCGCGGCGGCGAACAAGCCGCTGAGCTGGGCGGCGGCGCGCGGCGCCGTGGATACTGCGCGCGCCACGGAGCAGGTGGCGACGCCGCGCCGACTGCCCGCGCCGCCGAGCGCGGCGGCGCGCGCGCTGGAGTGCGTGCGGCTGCACGTGAGGCGCGGCGGCGGCACCAGCGCGGCGCTGCAGCTGTTGAAGGGCATGCGGCGCGAGGAGGAGCTGTGCTTTTCGCGGAGGGCGCGCGAGGATCTGGCGTTCCGGCTCAAGATGTTTTTGGACTACGGCTGTGTGTCGACGCGCGTGGTGGCCGCAAAGGTGTTCGAGGTGGTCCACAGCTTTGCGGGCTGCACGTATGAGGAGTTGGTGTGGAGGACGTTTACGGCCGACAATGTGGCGCGCATGGAAGCCCGTGCCGTCGCGCGTTGCTAGAGACAGCTGTGCGCCACAACATCAACACCAACATGTGTAGTAAAAGTTATATATATAATCGCTCGTGGCTGCTTTCGGCCACTCTTCTCTCGCACCGGCGTGCTCCTTCAGCTTGTGTTGTATCCCAATCAACAGCAGCAACAGTGCATGCGAGCAATGCTCAGTGAAGGCGGACTGGTGCCCCTTGCCCATTCGTGAAACAGCACTTACCCCTTGGTAACGAGTTTAGGATAACTCCCCTGCCGTTCCTGCACACACCCCGTACAAAAAGGCAAAAAAAAAAAATACAGCGATGAGTCACATCTTGGAAAAAGTTACACAGCATGGAGAATCTTCGTTGGAGATGTACTAGATACCATCACTTAAATCTGTTGAGAAGGATGCAGCCGTCTGTTAAAGCGCTCGGTGAAAAGGCCGGCCGCATGGTGAACCGCTTCAGCAGCATGTTGTACAACATTGTCAGAGGGAGGTGTGTTATCATTCACACCAGAAACCTCTTGCAGCAATCCGCGAATATACACCTCCAGACCGTAGTCTTCACTGTGACCATACAGAGCATCCACATCAATCTCGGTTCCCTCTCGACTAAGCTTGCTCTGTTTCAAGTCAGAAACCTTTTCAAGCCCGGTTTCCTCCATGGCCTTGACGTGTTCATCGTAGTACTCCTCCAGTTCGAGCAACAAGTCATGGCGCGCACTATCATGCTCACTCTGCTGCATGGCCTCTTCAAAGCACCCACAGCACACAAAACTTCGCAGCAGGCTCCACGAGGCCGGAAAAGTTCGGAACCGTACCATAAAGTGAAACACATCGGTGTGTTGGAGCAAGTCGCAGCCCAGATGCTTACAGCGCGAAAACACAGCGCCAAAAGCTTGGCAAACGCGCGTGAGAAGCATTTCGTTTCGGCTAAACGACGTAGCAAGCGTCAGCAAGCTGCGCACCAGCGCGTAATCATTCGCGCTTAGCAGCGTGCAGAGTGACTTCTCGTTGATGGTCACGCACGCCTCGCGCACAAGATCCACCATGGCAAGACGTGCGCGTCCAACAATGACCGCATCGTCAGCGTTGAGCAGTTGTGTAAAAATGGGTACTGTATCACGGAGCACAGACGTGATGATAGCTGTGTCCACCTCGGTGACCGCTTTCCTCATGGACGGAAACAGCGACTTCTTCTTCTTTCTTATTGCTCGAAGCAGCGAGCACAAAAGGTTCATGGTCGGGAAGAACACGTCCGGCAGTTTCTGAGCAGCAGGCTCCAACGCAATCTTCAAAAGTTGTCTCAGTGGATGTGGCGAAACCAACAGGTTCAGATAATCCTTGGCATCATTATAAACAGACGCCGAAATAAGCCCCAGTCCCACCGAGTACTTCACATCATCCCGTTCATCCGAATCCTCATGCTTCCTGGGGATACACAGCGCGCGCATTGAAATGGCAGCCATGGCATTGCAAACTCCCTCCACGGAAGCAACGGCATGCGTACGACTGCCTTGCTTGCGGCCCAGCAGCACTTGCACAGAGTGTTCAAAACGAGCCACCAGTAGGTGGTGCACGCGCGATGTGGCCATCATAGCAATGGCCTTCTTGTGCATGGGCAGAATGGGCGAATAGCCCGAAGTGAAGATTCGCGCGCCGACAAAACGAGGCAGCAAATCGGCGGCCGGCTGCAGACTGGCGTGCTGCACCAAGTGCGCCACCAGCTGCGTGTTGTGCAAGGCGGTGGCGGTTTGCTTCGGGTACTGGTGCAGCAGCGCGCGCAGGACGTCGGCGGCATGCGCAGCCAAGGCGGCGTCCAACTTGGTGGGCGGGGTGCGAAACACGTTGGCAAAGGCGGTGATGAGCGAGGCGTCATTGGCAATGGCGTCGCGCAGCGACGCAGGCCCGTGGCAAATGAGGATGGACAGCACCCAAGTGCGCGGCAGACGCTCGCGCGGGGCGGTGGGGGCGTCGATGGGCGGGGAGAGCGCGGCGGATACCACGTTGTGCAGCAGCGTGGTGTCGGAGGCAATGTGGTCGACGAGGTCGGCGAGGTCGTCTGGTGGCGCGGGGGTGTGCAGTTGTGACAGATTGTCCAGCAGGTCTATGGCGGGAAGGTCGCGGAAGCGGCGGATATTGGTGGGGGTGACGGCGGACTTGGAGGCGCACAGTCGAAAGATAGCAGCGCGATGTCGCGTCTTGGGCGGACGAGCGGCGCTACGACGGAGAGAGACGGCCGATAGTCCCATGGCATATTCGACGGCGGTGGGAGTAAAAGAGTGGTGGGTTGAGTGGGATGAGTGGGTTGAGTGGGTGAGTGAGTGTGGGCGAGTGGGCGGAGAGAAGTTGGGAGGGCGGCGGCGCTTTTTATCTAATGAGACACACAGTCGAACGTACGACAGCCGACGACGTGCCGCGTGCGTGGCACATTGGTAGTTTTACGCATCCAAAATTTGTAGAGCGCGCGTCGTGTGGCTGTTGCGATTGAAGCGCGAGCTGCGCGCAGCGCGGCCAATGGCGCGGCCGAACGGCCAACATATCGGCCAATGCGCGCGCGTCATACACGCGCGCGCTCTTGGCGCGCAGAGCGCGCGCCAAATCTCAACGTCAGCGCGCCTTCGACAGCGCGTCGAGCACAAGGGAGCACCGCGCGCGTGGAAGCTGCGGCGCTCGCTGCAGTGCAAACTTTTCGACACCGCCGCGTCTCGAGTGGCGCACAATGCCGCTCCGCCGCCGCCGCCACCGCCGCCCGCCGCAGCCGCCGCCTTCGCGCGCATGCCGCCGCCGCCGTCGCTGTTTGCATCGCTGCGCTCCCGCGAGCCGCCTAAACGCGCTTACTGCCAAAGTGCTCCGTCCGTCGCCCGTGTAAGCCGCCTGCCGCCGTGCACCACCCGTGTAAGCCACAGCTGCCATACGTGTGTGCGCTGATATACGTGTGCAACGTGTTTCACGTGTGTGCGCAATGGCTTGCCTGCCTCATCTCGCCTTTGTTTCGCACCACCTTTTCACCCTCCCCCTCCCCCCCCGTCCCGCAACCCGTGGCGCACCACCCTGGTCGCGCACAGCCTACTCGTCATGCAAGTGGCCACCAATCAGCCCACGCAGCCTTCTTCCCCGTCGCTCAGCACTAGCGCCTCTGCCGCCGCTGCAGCTGCCGCTGCCGCCGCTGCCGCCTCCGCCGCCGCCGCCACCACCACCACCCCCACCCCGACACAGCCCACGCCGCATCGCAAGCTCAAGCGGCGTGGAAGGCCTCGTTCGCCCGTCTTCACCTACTTCCGCCGCCTCGTCGATCCGAACGGCCTGTTTCTCGGCAACCAGTGCACGTTTTGTAACTTCGTTTCGCGCGATCGCTCGGAGAACCCTACCTACTTGACGCGCCATATCATCCGTATTTGCAGTGCGCCGCAGGACATCAAGGACGCTCTTTCGGCTCGCTTTGTCAATTCCACTGCCTTTTTGCAGCACGTAGAACATGCGTCTGTCATATCGTCCCCGCCCATCCAGCAGACTACCGTTGTGGTCTCCTCTCAACCGCATCCGCTCAACAAGTCGCATCAACACAATGTGCAACCTAATGTCCACCCGTCTCAACCGTCCGCCTCCATGCCTGCTGTAGCGCAACCGCCCCCCGTGTCCTTTCCTGCCGCCGTTTCACAACCGCAATCCGCCGTTGTTCACCCACAACAACTTCGCCCTGTGGGAATCACAAAGTCGAGGAGAGGCCGTCCTAGATCACCTGCTCTGCTTCATTTTCGACGACATATCGATGAACATGGCGTCTTTATTGCCAATCAATGCATTCATTGCTCGTTTGTTTCCCGCGATCGCTCAGAAAACTCTACTCTTTTGTTGAGACATTTGCTTTCTCCGTCTTGCTGTGCATCGGAAGAGGTTCGACAAATGTTGCGTGCCACCAAGGGCGCCTCCAAGTCAGCCCGTAAACGAAATGTACCTCTTCCTGTTGTGCCGAACAGTCTTAACAATGCGCAATACGTCGTGGATCCTCAACTTTCTCGCCAATCGCTTGTTTTGTCTGTGCTTAAGTTTATGCTGGTCAATGACCTTCCGTTTTCAACTGCCGATAATCCTCTGTTTCACAATCTCCTGCTTGGTACAAGAAGCGCCCCTATTTTGAACGATGCAACGCCCTCATTTTCAATACCACACGCGGCCAATGCTCAGCCTAATACTATTCTTACTCATCAGGAACTTGACAACTTTTTTTCCAGTCGCTCCGCCGCGGAGCTCATGGATGGCTTCAATGACAAACCACCTACCCCTCATTCCTCAGCCCAGCTTATCATTTACTTTACTGATAATTCCCGTGAAGCAGCTGCTTGCTGCAGAAACTTTCATGTCCAAAACAAGAATGATGTGGCTTTTGCGGAAGAATCTGCAGCCTATGTGGCTTCGGTTTTCCGCTATGTATCAGCGTCACATCTCTCATATCTGTTTTCTAAAAACTGTCGTTTCAACTTTTTATCCACTGTTGCTGAAATTGTACAAGAGGCTCAGCAACAATGTGATATTAAGTGTGAGCAGATTGTGATAAGCAGACCGCTTGTTGCTGTAGATAAGCCTCGTGCGATTCCGAAGAGCAAGCCCGGCCTGGTATGGATTCCCGATATCGCCAGGGAGGTGGATATTCTTTGCCAGGAGCTTTTGGCGCAAGGTCCACTTCTTATCCGCGTCCAAAGAAGAAACAATATCCTCTCTTCATACTTTCGAGAAGATTACAGCAAGGCAGTTTCTGAAGAATTGTTCGGGCGCGATGATGACGAAAAGGAGAAGCTCCTTCGATATCTACAGTTTACAGCGAAAAGCCCGCAGAGTATAGGATCTTGTCATATCGTTGAAGTTGCATCGTATACGCATGATCTTATCAGTAAGGCGCAAGATGCTCATGAAGACGGAAAACGAGTCGTGGACACTCGTACCTTTATCACCACCTTAACGGAGGAGAATTGTGGAAATGTACCACTGAGCCAAGAAATTATTCGTTTGGTGCTCTCTAGTACTTATCGGGACGACCTCAAGGCGTTTTTAGCTGTTATGAAGCCGTTGACGGCTTTGATTTCCTTGTACAGCATCACGCGGGATGTGCCTGCTATAAGCTATTCTCACGCTTTCGGTTATGTTCGCGATTTGTTTCGATGCCCACTTGTGTTTCGTTCCCGATCTATAGCAAACGTTTTGCCAGATTGTGTGGGAGCACTGCGGGACCTTTATTCTGAAAAGTCGCGGGAGTACGAAGATGATTTACGTTTGCTAAGAGGTCATGTGGCTTGTCGATTGCTGGGAAAAGGGGTAGATGGATGTCCTCCCGTTGCGGACGATATCTCATACATCGCCGCGCTCTTGAATCCCAATGGTGACTTGTCTAACACGAAAGGAATCACGGTTGATGAGGTGTGGAAGCGAGCTGTGCAGTACATGCAGGGACATCATTCTGAGAAGGGTGAAGCCGAGGTGAAGATGGTTTTGGACCAATTGCATGAGTTTCAGAGCCGGAGTGGTCGCTTTGCGGATGACAATTTATTTGGCGAAGCAAGTGAAGGTATTGATCCTTCGGAGTGGTGGGAGAAGTACGGTCATGTTACACCAGAATTGCGCTCCATTGCGCTCAGTGTGCTGAGCGTTCCCACCACCGCTTTTGCTGCCGTACGTCACATGACAAACTTCAATGCCTGCAACGAGGATTTGCAGCAATCCGAGGGGGATGCAGAGATGGAGAAGAGGCGGCTTATTGCGTGGAATCTCAGGTTGTGTATGAGCCGGATGAAAGCAGGGAAGGAAGGGGTTGCAACCGAGGGTGAACCCCGTTTCAAGGCGGAGCGGGTGTTGTTGTAGGAGTGGAAACCAAGATTCCACCTTTGCAGATTGATCTCTTGAAGGTATATATAACGGGGTTATCCTTGGGGAGTGTGAAATGTTCGCATCCAACAGTAATTGGACGCCGAATTGCACTCCTGGCATTGTTTAAAGTTGTGCAACGAATCACAACAGAGCTAAAACGAGAACCTTGATGCGAAGGTGCAATAGGCTGATGACACGCAATTGAATTGATACACACTTCCTTCTCGACCTTCCATCGCCCGACCCAAACCTGGGTCGTTGTATGGGGGTGTTCGATACACACGAACCAAACGAAACCCAGCAAACGAAACCCAGACTACGCCTCCTCCAACAAAGAGCTTTCTTTTCTCAAACAGTGGGACATCAACTATGGTAGCTAATACCTTTGTGAGCACTTCTCGTCGCTTTCGCACAACCTCAACCATTGCCTCCTCTCCGCCATTGCCGGTACATCGCCGTCCCACACCACCTAAGCCGCACTTTCGCTTCTCTTGGGGCCTGCTTCTTGTACCCATATCTTGTTTAATATTGTTCGGAGGAGTTTTGTTATGGAAGCCCTCACAGCGCGCCAGCCCTCCTAGCCTACAAGCGTCCTTTGGCCGTTTGCCAACTGCCCAGTTGGAACGTTTCTTTTCGGCTGCAGTGCCTGCTGTGTCGAATCCATCAGCAGCCTTTGCCGATCGTCCACCACGCCTTCTTAGTGGTGGGCATGATGGCCACGCCTTTTTTATGACAGATGATGTAAGCGACTCCTTCTTTGGGAAGTGTTATGTCTCCTCACAGCGTTCCATGTTTCATCCTTGCCTCAGTCGCGGTGCTGATCGCGCAGAGATCGAGGGAAGACGATTCGCCAAACAACCTAGAGATTTTGATGATGTTTTTGCGGTCGTCGGTGAGAAACGATTTCTTTACCACGCTGATCGCCCCAGTGTGCATACGGTTGATGAACTAGGGGCCGGGTTGGACACAGATTATGATGATGTTCGAAAGGTTGCCATCTCACTCATACAACAAGATGTTAAGAAGGGTACTCTAAACAATTTTAACACGCCTGTCGTATACATGCGTAATACTCGTCGCGATGGCTTTCAGAGCATTGTTAATGTCCGGGCTGTCGTCGAATACTATAACCGCAACGGTACCAAACGTGCCTCAAAGCCCAACGTAAGTCGTGTAGTGACGGTAACGAAGGGCTACGGAAAACCTTGCCAAGTACATTTTGTGCGCCCTCATGAAGCAGTGCGCATCCACATAATAGTGGCATATTCCGGGCGTCCCTCTAGGTTGGCGACCTTCTTGACTATGTTTGATGTCTACTTTAAGAAGACCCAAACTGACCTGCTTCGCGTCATAATCGCCACTACGGAGAAAGAAGAACCGCAGATCAAGTCTGAATTGAAGAAATATAAACAACTCACTTCGACTAGGATCAAAATAGCGCGTTCCCGTGGAGATGTGAATGGTGGTTTTTCACGCGCTGTGGCAATACGAGAGGCAGCTAAGCTTGTTCCTGACAAGGAGATCATGTTTTTCTCAGATGTGGACCTTGTTATTCGTGGAAACTTCCTGCAAAACTGCAGAATGAATTCTATTAGGGGATCCCAAGTATGGTTTCCTGTGATGTTTTCATTATATCCGCATGGAAAGTCCTTGTCGAGTAAGGATGGATTTTGGCGAAGGAGCAGCTATGGAATGGTCTGTATGTACAAGGCTGACTTTGACAAGGTTGGTGGTTTCGGAGGAAATGAAGAAAAGAAGTTCCAAGGTTGGGGTTCAGAAGATGTTTTCCTGTACAATCAGTTCAGGGATGATGCGGACTATGCAGTGTTTCGTACGCTTGAGCCCGGTTTGTTACATCAGTGGCATAGCAAAGAATGCCCAAGAAACAAGCACTACAAGGATTGTATGCGAACTGTGTACATGACACTCGGTAGCCAGGAAACAGTAGCAAAGCTGATGGCAGACGCCGATGTGGATATCTCCGTCTTAACCAAAGATGCGCTCCCAGCTTAACATATTGCGCTTTACGACTTTGCGTCAGGTGCAGTCTCTGTATATATTGGTATCGACATTGTTTCTTTAATTACATGATGTGCGTTAGGTTCTGAGTTTCGATACGGTAGAAACTGCGTCGTATAGACATAACTATTGAATCAAGATATGCGTGTAAATCTCTAACTGTTGCAACATGGACTAGAGTGACCGTCTTGTACGAATAACGTTCCTCTCGAGTGGCTTTTGCTCCTTCAAGGTTATCATGGGGTGTAACTTCTATGCCGAAACGTTTAGCCGTCTGTAATCAGTTCATGAGAACAATTTGACTATCGGCTTCTCAAGCAAACACTAGGCCCGACACTCTGATTGAAGGATTGAATCTCGTCGAGCTCCGTTGAGATTGAAAGTCTGATCATGCATTACTATGGCGGTAGATTACCCGTATACATCTGAAAGCTACTCACTCGGACAATTCTGCCGCATCAGAGGATTGCTTGGCGTTGAATCAGGACAAGACCAGGTCTGCTGGAATGACACTGTATATGACGCTTTCGCAAACTCTCCGTCCCACGTTCCCGGACCGCCATCAATGTTGAGCAGATGTGGGAAGAAATTGAACACGATTATAGGCGAAGAGTGAGCCAACGCCTGTATTATGAAGTTGTCAGTGTCTGGAAGGGATTAGTTGCAGGTAAGAGGGATCCCTCAACGTGCATAGTTTCGGCATGAACACTGACACACGTCAGAAAAGGGGAAGCAAATGAGAGAGAAACTGGGCGATGACTCTTTAAGGAAGGCTGGGCTTGGGAGTAGAAGCGAGAGCATCGAGCTAGATGAGATTGGCATTTGCTGTCGAACATGTGACTGCGTTCGTCTTTACCTTCGTGGATTGTTTATCATACGCGCTGTGAGCGGTGCTGACGTGTTCGCTGAATTTGATGCGCAATCTCATGCGCGAGCGCCCGGCCGCCTGTTCGCATCTAAAAAACCATCGTCCAACGGATCGTCTCCCGCTGCTCTCCGAACTTCATCTTAAACCTCTCGCACACTTCGACTAACTTGCATTTCCGTTCCTGATACGATTGTATCGGACGCCGCCTTGAAGCATCCGCCCTCGAATGACGCCGCTGCTCACGTTCGTATCAGCTCCACTGCTGTCTTCACGCAGCGCACGTTCATCGTTCGTTCGCGGTGGCGATAGACAAATCTCGTCTCATCGTTCGAATGCCCGTGCACCTGTCCATGTGCGACGCTGCATGCGCGTCCGCATGGCGATGTCGACCGCTGAATCAATTCGGTTGAATCCTATCAAACATATGAGTGGTACCATTAACCTACCGGGATCCAAGTCGCTGTCAAATCGCGTGTTGTTACTCTCGGCTCTGGCAAGTGGCACAACTGAGATCCGTAACCTATTGCAATCGGATGACGTACGTTACATGAAGGCGGCGCTTGATGCACTCGGGATCCACCATGAGCAAGTTGGTGATGTGGTGCGTGTGACTGGATGTGCTGGCGACATTCCTACTCCAAGTGCAGATTTGTTCCTGGGAAATGCCGGAACTGCCATGAGACCGCTCACTGCCGCGCTGTGCACGGCGACTAAGCCCGGTGTTTACGTGCTGGATGGCGTACCACGAATGAGGGAGCGCCCTATTGTGGACCTGACCGATGCCTTGAAGCAACTGGGAGCGGATGTGGAGTGCTCTGATACTGGGTGCCCGCCCGTCACAATTCGGAACCAGGATGGGTTACCGGGCGGAGAGGCGTATGTGAGCGGCAAGATCAGCTCGCAGTATCTAAGTGCACTGCTGATGGCCGCGCCGCTCGCAAAGAAGGACGTCACAATCATCATCAAGGATACCCTCGTGTCAGTTCCGTACGTGAAAATGACCATCAATCTGATGGCTAAGTACGGAGTCAAGGTTGATGTGAACGCAGAGTATACGCGGTTCAATGTAGCGGCTCAACAGCAATACAAGTCACCCGGCGAAGTCTTTGTGGAAGGTGATGCGTCGTCCGCAAGCTACTTCCTGGCTGGAGCAGCTATCACTGGCGGACCAGTGACAGTACGAGGCTGCGGCTCAGAATCCATTCAAGGCGACGTAGAGTTCGCAAGTGTGCTTGAGCAGATGGGAGCGCGAGTGGAGTGGGACAAGAACTCTATCAGCATATCACGCGACGCCAACAGCCGCCTGAAGGGAGTGGACGTAGACTGTGGAGACATCCCAGACGCCGCAATGAGCCTCGCCACAACTGCTCTCTTCGCGGAGGGCACGACGAAGATTCGCAACGTATATAACTGGCGCGTGAAGGAGACCGAGCGAATGAAGGCGATTGTCACGGAGCTGCGCAAGTTGGGCGCAGATGTTGAAGAAGGGCACGACTATTGCGTCATCACACCGCCCAAGAAACTGCGGGAAGGAGTTTCCATCGATACTTACGACGACCATCGAATGGCGATGGCTTTCTCTCTGGCGGCTTGCGGCGACGTGCCGGTTGTGATCAATGACCCCGCGTGCACGGCGAAGACGTTCCCGACGTACTTCGATGAACTGGCCAAACTGACCGACGCGTGACGCGCGTGACAAAGGATGATGCTCACGTGACGTGACGCGGGCGGCTCTTGTCCATAAAGACGATATCTCGTGTTCTGCACCTCGTTCGCACTTCTTGCTGGAGCGGCAGACTCTTCTGCCGTGCGCGCTTGTTATGTTGGTCGTCTGCTTTCATGGATCACCGTAGTTCCTCGAGAGTTCCGTTCCGTTCTGCTGCGTCGTTTGTGCTGGCTTGTGTGAGCATTGGAATGACGTCCTTGTCGTTTCGAAAACCTGCCGCCCTTAATGATGACGGCCCCATAAAAGTATATAACGCGTGGACCGGCGTTGGTATGCAACGAGTCCACCCGATTGCTCTGGATTCGGAGAGTAGTACGAATAGAACAAATTGGGAGACAGTCCAATCCAAACAGTTTCATGCCGGGCTTGAGCGCATTGAGTCTGGCGCTTGGATCCCGCCCCACTCGCATAGTTCTGAAGAGATTGTTCTTGTTTACGACGGACAGGGATATGTCTACATTGAGAATGGATATAAAACCCCTATTCACACCGGTTCTATGATTCATATTGCTACCGGTGCTAGTCATGCATTTCACAACGCTGGCGATCAACCTATGTGGCTGATGTGGTGTTTTCCAAAGCTTGAGAGGGAAGATGGCTTTCAGTTTCGACAACGATATTAATCGTTTCACAGCCTTCAAGGTTAGCCCTCTTAGTAAGAGGCTCTTAAGAGCCTCTTAGTAAGAGGCTCTTACCTATCATGTTCGTTCATTCACTGCCTTTTGTATAGAAATCATTCCTTTTGCCGGAAGTTGTTGAGCTTTCCGCCCCCACTTCATCAAGTGTGTGCTTCATGGCTTATTAATCTTATCATTATCAATTTTTCGCCTTTCTCTTCCTTGACCTCGACCTCGACCTCTTATGTTGGTCGAAGTCTATGCCCTACTCTTCTTTCTTTTCAATTTACCATGACCATTCTCACCAATCAAACAAGCCCTTCAAAAGTATAAGATAACATAAATGTCTTTAATGCTATTCATTCACAGAACGCAATGAAGATAAGACGAAAATAACCCATACACTGGATTTTCGTTTGCCTTGAAATTGGGATTGCGTCTGGGTAGAGTCCTCGCACTCAATTGCGATTTGCAGAAATCTAGAGTAACCGCGGACTTTACATTCCGAGAAGAACAAGGGAGTTTTCCTTTTCTGACGCAGACAGTTCATGAAAGTCCTTAGCGAAGAAGACCTAAAACCACCACTGCCAAGGAATGTATCAGTGACTTGCACTCTCGTTGGTGCCGAGCCGTTAGTTCTTGTCAAGTCTTTTGATAGCAGGCTACTAGCCTCATTCCTTGACACACATCTATACATGCGAATGGAAAATTTACATAGAACTGCACTGCCTATTCCTGGAGAAGAAAGAATGATGTATACGGTGTAAGGTGTACATATCATTCTCGTTCTTTTCCAAGACTGCGCAAACCATTACCGCAAAGATGAAAAGGATGATCGTTATCTAGCGGGATGTCATGCCTTCCTTCTTCTTGTTGAGATTTCGTATTGGTACAAGGTATGCGGACATCAAATGCTACTGTTGAAAGGTCCAAAGCATAGCTTCTGAAAGGGCCCGAAACGAAGAGCAACGTGTTCGGTCAGAACGCACCAAAATCCTTTGCCGGCATGTGAAGCAAGCGTTCCTCGAACTGGCTAAGACGAAAACTGTGAGCAGCTTTCCTCACCGCTTCACGTTCTTTGGAACATACCTTGTCAGGTGCCACGTTCATAGATATTTGATTTAAAGCGTTCGGAATAAGTATATCATCATGAGTAGAACCGCTGGTCAAAAGAGAGAGAAGACCAGCATTACCGAAAAGATTGAGGACATACCAACTCAGAGCGCTCACGTAACTAACGTCGAGGTTTTGGGCACTTAAATCGAGTCCACTCTGCAGCATCGACCTAAAACGTGGAGTCAAAGTAAATGGCAATCTGCAAACGGCAATGCCTGCAAAGGTATATCGCGCCCACGCTCCGAAGATCATTTGCGGTGCAACGTTGATTATTACAGAGAGCACTTGGTTGGCAAGGCTTTCCGGATTCATCAACGGTGACATTGTGGCTACGTTTGTTGGCGGCTTATGCAATGGGCCGTTCTCTTGCACCAGATAGAATCGACGAACTTCATATTGAATGCGGGAAAGTACATGGCCATTAGCTCTCAGATTTTGAGCGCGATGAAGACGATTCGAATCGCGGGTTTTCATTAAACTTGCCGGAGGTTCCCTTAGTATCAGTTTTGAAAGATTAATTCGTAAGAGATTCATTAAGACCGTAACAATCGTTATTGGAAGCAAGACTTTTATCTGCAGAGAACGATCCAGTGGAATATCTAATGCTTCTTCTTTGAAGCCCATCTCTGAAGGAATTCGGAGGGAACAAGCGGATCTCACTGAGGAAAACTGCGGGAGAATACAAAGATGGCCCCAGCTTGTGGATGAAGAGCAGGGAGTTGCTGCGTGATTCTTTGTGACCACAGTGTCCGTCGGTTAGCTTGAACAAACTGTTTCCCAACCTGGTTGACTAACCTCGATGTCAATATCGATGGAACACGATAGTGAAGAGTTTTAGGAGTCCCTTGAGTTCGGCGAAGAAGGGGAAGCTGAAGAGTTCAAACCATGTTCTTCACGTACTGTTGTAACACTACCCTTGCTATTCCAAAACTATAAAAGTAAAAAAAAAAATCACTGCCCAAACTTGGTTTTCTGGCCCGACAGAGAAGTTACAAACTCGTAATACTCTCTCTCTTTATAGGTGCCTATGTCTAATTCCTCCATAGCGCAGAACGCTTCTCTTGAAAGAAACGATCTCTCATGAGGTAGACCAACACTCTTTCAGGCCTTCGTTATATAATCTCTGTAGCAGATAACTCATAACGGTCACGTAGGGGTGGTAAACATCGTCTTTTTGACGCATTTCTTAAAGGACACCGTAAGAGGGAGTGCTCAACGTTATTCAATACGCTGGGTGTGTATGTACAGACCAGTCTCTTCTTGGGTATATGGGAGCTGTCAACAATCACAGCCGGGTGGAAATGTTCTTAATTTCATTCGCAGATTGCTCCAGTACTTCTACCCAGTTAGATATGTCACCAAGCTCCTTCAGTTCAGTAGTAAGTCGATCGAGCAGAGTGGTCCACTGATGAATTTGGTAACCATTAGAAGACAACAAACGCTCAATGTTTCGGAGCTCCGTTTCGATCTGACGTTCCGCCTGGTACACCTGATGGCAAACAAGAAAGCGTTAGATGACATCAAGTAGTTTAGATTCAGGTATTTTGAAGTGGACTACATTTGAGATACCTCTTGAACATCCTCATTAACAACCTTCAAAAGAGCATCACTGAGCTCCGAAGCTGCTTTTTGAACCTTTTGAGCCCCTGCACCTGAACGAGATAAGAAGTGTTATCATGTTAGACAACACAATAATGAGGTTCAGAAGGAATCCAACACATACTCAATGACGGTTTCAGCTCATTTTTCCTTCGCTCCGCCTCACGAAGGTGAACAGACAACATCCCTTAGCACTTGTTGAAAACGCAATTAAAGCACAACAAACAGAATGAGAACTGTTGATGGTAGATAGGAATGCTAGACGCAAAATGGAGCACAATGCTGATTTCGCGGTGGCACGCCTCACTTCAGAAGGCCCCCAGCTTCAAAAACAAGAGAAAGCTTTGCAGTTAGATACGATAGAAGGGATTGCCCTTTCAACCGTACAAGTCTGCTTCTCAAGTGGAAGTCCTGATCAAGATGCTGTTTGTGCTTACAAACAGTACCAACGGTAGAGCTACAGTCGTGTGCTTTGCGTAGAAGGTGTCAACTCGAATGGGACATAATCTTACAAGCCCTACCCTGAAGTCTGTAAGCCTACATCCAAACTGTAAGTGAGTACCGTGGATCACGAGATGTTGCCAAAGACGACCGACGGAAAATGTAAACTTACGGGAGCACATATGAACGAAATTTTATATGATAGATAAAGTTATCCCCACCGCCATTTGGCCCTGAAACATAATTTTAGTATGCATACGAAACTGCCGGGTTTGAACCAAGAGTAAAGATAGCTATGGTGCAGCAAGTATGGCTAGATATCGTGTAGCGCAAAGCGTTTCTCGACCCAGAGCCTACAATGTAGCATGTCATGTGCTTTGAGAAGTAGAATTCTTCCTTGTCCTAGCATCTGTAACTGCACGTACGTGTGCCGTTGGATTCCCAATGCGAACTAAAAATTGCGGAAATCTTTTGATGAGCACTAAATTGATCAATGATACCATGACATCGAAACAACCTTGCAAGTTGCAAGTTGCAACTTGCAAGTGACGCACCGAGATATAGCTTTCCACATCGCCTTGCCCGAGTTCAGCTCTGGTCTTTGGTACATAAGCGCAAGCAGAAATGAATAGAGTTCTGCTTGGACGTCTCAGTGCGAAAGCGTTAAGAAGATCACAACCCTCACGATTATTACCGCTCAATCGAAACCCTCGTTATCTATCTTCACTTCCATCTGCAGCTTCCGCTACCAGTTCAACATTTCCACCAAACATTGCGCACGCAGAGGATATCTCAGCAGATCACCGCGTTGGTCGACCCGATTCTCCAACTAACGTGGACCAGATACCCAGCACTTCGGATCAAGCTCAAGCGGTGGATGTAACAGCGCTCGAAAATGTCAATACCGTAACAGATGCAGTGACAGCCACCGACATTGCGGCAACTGCTACAGAAGTCGCCTCTTCGTCTTTATCTGACACACTGCTGCAGCCAGCAATCTCGTTGCTAAATATGACTCATGACGCGTCAAATCTACCATGGTACTTAGCGATTGCGGCTTCAACAGTTATGATACGCACTCTACTGTTGCCAGCCACATTAATGACGATGAAGAACTCCGCAAAGATGCAAGCTATACAGCCAGACTTGATGGAGAAACGAGAAGAGGTAATGGAGGCCATAAAGACAGGCAACCGACCTCTGGCCGCCACAAAACAAAAAGATATGCAGGAATTCATGAGAACTGCAGGTGTGGCTCCCGCAAAAGTCTTAATCGGTCCTCTCGCTCAGTTCCCCGTCTTTATCTCGTTTTTTGTGAGCATAAGACGTCTATCACAATCGGATCCGACTTTTGTTGATGGTGGTGCTGCATGGTTCACCGATTTGTCAGTGATGGACCCGACCTACGTTCTACCAGCCATTTGTGGCGCGTCTTTGCTTGGTATGACTGAATTGGGAGGCGATACGGGCTCAACGAAAATGTCTCCGCAAATGAAGAATGGAATGCGCGCAGTAGCTGCCTTGTCCATACCTCTGACGTACTGGTTCCCAGCGGCAGTCTTTTGTTACTGGATACCAAACAACCTGTTCTCTGTGGCTCTGGGGGCGGCAATGCGTACCCCGAGCATCAGAAAAATGATAGGTCTTGATGTGACTCCTGCTTCTATTCCAGGCACTCGTGCTGCGAGGGAAAGAGAGGCAAAAATGGCTACTCTTGCGCGACAGGCTGGCGTATCCAAAGAAATCAATATTGAGCAAGTCCTCGCAAGCTACGGAAAGAAGGTCACATCTCTTGGTGATGGTACAGTGGCTAAGCCCGTTCTATTGAAACAAAAACCGAAGAAAAAGATGGGCATTGCAACAAATTGAGAGATGGTCAGTTGCCAAAGTTTGATTGAACCAGTTTGGCTTTTATATATGAGCTGCTGAGAACGTAGACTATGTTTGCCAATTTGGTATGGATGACGGACGGCATCTAATGAACAGAAGCGATGAACGATGGAGGAGGAAGGTTCTCCTCGTTCTACTTCTGTTCTGTACTCTTATCAAGGTCTTCCTCAGTCCTCTCGGAATACGCATCATCGTCAGTATACAGAACACCGGCAGTTAATAAATTGCACAAGAGTTGTTTAAAAGATGGTTCAAGGAGACAGAGCTCTGCGTATTCAGCAGCACTTCGACTTCTTCGCCCACAGATGAAGGTTGCCATCCTATCGTTTTCCACTGGCCATTCTTCGCCATCGATGTACATACAGCACTTATCCTCATCACATGCGTAAATGAATGTAGAGCCCTCCCTCTGCCTTACACCGAGGTCATTCTCAGTCTCAACGGACCTCATTATAGCATGTATCATTTGCTGTACTTCAGCGTCATCGGGTGTTTCTTCTTCACTTGGCTCTCCAAGTTGGCTGAGATGTGTTGCGAACCATCTGCGAAACTGTTGTTTAACACCTTGGTCTTCTCTCAACTTGGAAAGCAACTTGTCGAAGGCGTGTTGTACAGTTGTATCCGTCACTCTCGCTGGATCCGATACATTGGGCAGCAAATCGTTACCATCTTCATGTAAGAGTTGCTCCCACAAGCGCTGTTCTTGCACAACATTTGCCACCCATCCAGACATTAAACTCGCAATAGAAGGTGCTCGAAACCCGACACTATACGTAACACAATCATTACTGAGACTTATGCCATGATGAGGAAAACGTGGCGGGACGTAAAGTGCATCACCAGGTTCCAAAACCCACTCCTCATCAGGTTGGAATGCACCTCGCAGTATTCGAAGGTCTAGGCCAGGTACCAGTTGCTCCTCATCTACACTGATCGGGGTGTATGAAGTCTTCCAAAGCCTGGTGCCAGATGTTTGGAGAAGGAAGACATCATAGTTGTCCACATGCGGACCTACACTACCGCCTATGGGCGCGTACGATATCATAATGTCGTCAAAACGCCAGTTGGGAAGAAAGGTAAAACTATTATGAACATCAGCCACTTGAGGAACACACTGGTTGACGCGGTCCACCAACAGTGTCCAGTCCGTCTCTGGGAGCGTGGAGAAATGGTCGGGCGAAAACGGACCGTGTTCCAAGGTGTACGGTCCTTCCGTCTCCCCATCGCCGCGACCGCGAATTATTCGAGATGGAAGGTCACAAGATAGACCTGCGAGTTCATCGGGGGTCAGAGACTGTACTGGGAGTAGGTTACGAAACAGATGAGGCTTCTTGCCCCATATGGTTTGCAAAAAATGCTGCTGTTCTTCGGGCGAAGTGAGCAGCGGGTGTGGTGCCAATGTGCAAGTGGCGCTTCGGTTTAAGTGACGAGGACGTTTGGACGGCGCTGGGAGGAAATGATTGACAAAAGCGGTATGCTCCACACGGGCGGCATTGAAGTAGGCCTGTGTTTTGACTGCAGATGTACAGCGCCTCATCATCAAACGCAGAGAGGTATTTCTAAGCTGAGTTGAATTCCTAGGGCCTGCGCTGCAGCAGACTTGAAAACCAAACAAGCAAGCCCGCTTTGCGTCGTCGCAGGCAGACAGCGGCCTATAAAAAGTCTATAGCTTGAACGAAAGACAAGAAACGAAAGTCGTCGATGGCGGACAAGGGCGGTGACAAAGACTTGCAATATCAAGCAACGCAGCCAAAGCGCTTGACTGTTTTGGCGCAAGGGGAATTAAACCGCCGCGAAGCGAGTACAAGCGGATAAAGAGTGGATCTGTTAAACAGAGCCTGGACCAGGCTCACGAACGCGAGGAAAGGTAGGCGCGTCGCTCTGGATTTTGGTTGCTCATTGTTGAGCATTTTCGCCCGCGGCAAGGGACGGCGCACCTGAAAGTGGCACTTACACGAGATCGGCGGCGGCAGCTCTCGAATGAGTTGAGGGTGTAGCGGCAGTTTTTTAGTCAAAAGCTCCAGCTGGCTCTTTCCGTGCCGTAGTTATTGTCATTTTACAGGTCGCCAGGAAAAGCGGAGCATGATACTTATGTGAAAACGGCACGGGAAGAAAGCGCCGAAAGTCAAAACACTAGGCGCTGATCATGATGATGAAGACGTGTCCTAACTTGGTCTCGCCGGATCACAAGGCTACCCTTGTACAACGGTATCTACACTTCATGCATGTCCGTCCGCACCACTGGCAGTTGCCGCGTGGTATGGTAAGCACTTGCCACAACTCGTCACTGACGGGCTGCTGACATTATGAAATGCATGCGCCAACAATACAACAAGCAAGCCTTCCAGGGAGCCACGTACACACGTAGGGCGCACGCGCACCAATCAGCAGGGTCCAAAGTTTGGACTACAAACGTCCAAAGACAAAACCACGCGGCAAATGGCGGCAAAAAGGCTGCGCCATGCGCACGCGCGAGCATACAACTCGAGTCTCAGAGGCTCCGTTGTCCGTAAGCGCTGTACGGCGCGCGGATGCAAGTGCTGCATGCTTGTGTGTGTACCCCCCCGTATCTACGCACTTCGCATATTCTTTCCTGCCGTACGTTTCCATCCACAGTTCGCTGTCCCGTCAAGCCGGCCCAGTCGCGTCGAGATTCTTCCTCACTCGCGCGTTGCGCCACCTCCTTCGTTTTCGCGGCGCTTGCTTAAGCGTTTCCCTGCGCTTGCATTCTACGTGGGCGCTAGCGTCTTGCTACAGTCTCATCACTTCTGAGCTCGTCTTTGCTGCTCAACGACTTCATCATGGCACGCCGTAATACTGGCCGCTTCGTCATCTCTTGCTTTCCGCAGCCCGCTCAACTGGACCCCCATTTTGCGGAGAAGACATGGCAGACGCTTGAACATGCTATCAATGAGATTAACAAGCGCAATATCTCCAACCTTTCGTTTGAGCAATTGTATCGGTACTCATACAACATGGTGCTCCACAAGCACGGCGATTATCTGTACAGCGGTCTGACTAGTCTACAGACCGATCATCTCAACGCGGTTGCGGACCTTATCAAGCGTGCGGAACCCCCTGCCTTTCTTTCCGAGATTAAGCGTCAGTGGACCTGGTTTGAAATCAGCCTTTCACATGTGCGCGAGGTTTTGATGTATATGGACCGTCATTATGTTAAACCGAAGAAGAAAAAGAATGTACACGAGCTTGGGCTCGCACTCTTCCGCCAAGAAGTCGTCCACCATCCCTCTATCCTTCCGCGTTTATCGGAGACTCTCCTGGCGAGCATCGACAAGGAGCGCAATGGAGAACCCATTGATACCTTGCTCGTAAAAAACATTACCAGAATGCTGGCTGAACTAGGCGTGGATGATGCAGGCAAATCTGTTTATGAGACCGTTTTTGAAGATGGCTTCCTTGAGCGAACGCGACAGTTTTACGCAAGAGAAGCCACTCTCTACCTATCCGAGACAACCTGTTCTGAATATTTGCGGAAGGCAAGTCAGCGTATCAATCAGGAGCGCTTGAGAGTTGAGTGTTACTTGGAACT
This sequence comes from Gracilaria gracilis, assembly GCA_030374805.1. NCBI lineage: Eukaryota > Rhodophyta > Florideophyceae > Gracilariales > Gracilariaceae > Gracilaria > Gracilaria gracilis. The sequence goes on along the minus strand of JARGSG010000227.1, from coordinate 375,487 downwards.
GGGCACTGCGCCCAAGGTACGTCGCGTTGCGGAAACCGAACTTATCTCGAAGTACATGGCCAAACTTATCAACATGGAAAACTCTGGTCTTATCTGGATGTTGCGTAATGACAAAATTGATGACCTTAAACTCATGTATACCCTTTTCAAAGGTATTAAGGACGGTGAAGAGGAAGTTCGCAACAACCTCAAACAAGAGGTTTTGGAAAGAGGAACGGAAATCATTCAGAATGCGGAAAATGTTCGCGATCCCATATCTCTGGTTAATGCCATTCTAATGTTGCGGGAGAAATACGACAACATTGTCAACACGGCGTTCACTGTTCTTGGTGAGAAGACACAGATGCCCTCGAATACTCCAGGTTCAACCATGGGTACTAGATATTTCTTCGAGCAACTCAGCAGTGGACCTAACGGCGATTCACTTAGTGGTCCCCAACCACGGCAAGAAAGCGTTCCCGATAAACGCTTCGTTTCAGCGGTCAATGATGCATTTGAACGGTTTATAAATGGCTTTAGTCGATCTGCCGAATACCTCTCCCTGTATGTAGACAAGCTATTACGGAAAGACTTCAAGGGACTCACTGATGATGAAGTCGATGCCAAGCTGGATGCGGTTATGGCATTGTTTAGATATCTAAGTGATAAGGATGTCTTTGAACGGTATTACAAGCAACATTTGCAAAAACGGCTACTCTATTCACGGTCTACTTCCTCTGATGCAGAGCGGAGTTTCATCACCAAGATGAAGACCGATTGCGGATATTTGTACACTTCAAAAATGGAAATCATGTTCAACGATATGAAAACCAGCGACGAAAGTACATCGCAGTTCCGAGACTTAGTTGCTCAGGAGTCTATTGAAATGCGAGGAATTGATTTGAGGGTTTTTGTTCTCACCACCATGAGTTGGCCTGTTCCTCAAGCGCCAACTGTTAATCTTCCAGAAGATGCCGTACATTGTGCCTCGAAGTTTGAGGAATTCTATTATAAGAAGCACAATGGGCGACGATTGACATGGCAGCAATCCCTTGGCACGGCAGAGATCCGGGCGACGTTTGGCCCCCGAGTATACGACTTGTATTCGGTGTCTGCGTATGCAATGTGCATTCTTCTGTTGTTTAATTCTAATGACAGTCTTACGTACAAGGAAATCGCTGATGCTACGCTCATCACTGAATCAGAGCTTATCAGACATTTGCAAAGTCTTTCTCTAGCTAAGCACAAGGTTTTGAGAAAAGAACCGCGGGAAAAGGAGGTGAAACCGGACGACAGATTCATTTTCAACTCTGACTTTCAAAGTCGTAGCAGAAGAATCAAAATGCAAGTTGTCACGGCTCAGAAAGAGAACGAAACTGAAAGAAATCATACACGCTGTCGCATTAATGCGGATCGCGGCCCTGTGATAGACACAGTTGTTGTTCGTATCATGAAGCATCGCAAGACTTTAGAGCACAACAGACTTATTGCTGAAGTCACACGAGAACTGGAGTCGAAGTTCGAACCAAACACTCAGGAGATTAAGAAAAGGATTGAAAGTCTTGTAGAGAGGGAGTATTTGGAGAGACAAAAGGATAAGAGACAAGTGTATCAGTATGTTGCATGAGTCGAAAGAAGTCTTTCATATTGGGTCGCTTTTTCTGGGGGAAGGGGAGATGCCTTTTGCGTCGAAATGTCATGTTCTGTTTATGTGAAAGAAACGGACACGGTGCAATCGAGGCGGCAAAGCACATGTAGTTGTCGGAGAGTATACGGTTACACCACATTGGAAACCCATCCCAAAGACGTGAAGGCTTGTCATGTGAATTCATACACTTGCTGACGTCTAAGTGCAGCGGTGTAGCTGGATGCTCACCTCTAGTTTAAAAAACAGATAAACACACAAGCACTAGTTCATAGATTGGCGGAGCTGAGCTGTTCATGAGTCAAGGGACAGTTTCTCAACCGTTTGCTTCACGAGTTCACTACCATCGGATGCAGAGGCATCGTCCTGGGGATAAGTTTCTTGTGTTTCCAGAGGATCAAGATAGTCGTAGACAGTTTGATTCTCAGAAATGCCGAGAGCGAAGCGTGTGGATTCTCCAAGCCTCACCCACTGAGGGACACTACGGAGAACCTGTTCGATTCCAGAAAAGTCAGCCGTTAATTCTGTTAATAGAGGCGTATCACTGACTTCTACCTCCTCTGCATCTTCCGCAGGCCGTATCTTGCTGGCTTCTTCAAAATCCACGCCACTATCTTGGTCCTCATCACTTAGATCTTCCTCACGGTATCGGTATTCGTTCGACCCAAGATTTACGTCGACTTTGGAGGCTCGGCGTGATGCTTTGCTTGAACCACTTCTCCCGCCTCGTCCGCCTCTCCCGCCCCTTCCACCTCTCCCGCCTCTCCCATCTCTTCCGCCACGCCCGCCACGTCCACCCCTTCCACCACGTCCGCGCCGGTCACGTGTGCTGCCTCGGCTGCGATTAGCCAGGCTGCGAGCAGACCGCCGACATGGACCAGAAAGCGATTCCGTCTCCATTTGATCCGAGACTCCTGCTCCTGGTATCTGCCTTTATACTGTTAACGGGACTTCTCCGTTCTCTATATCCTTTCAACCAGATGTGCAATACTGAACTGAAATCTTGTGCTTCTGTCCAGTTGGTGAGCAAAAGCGCTGTGGCTCTGCTCAACTCTAGTAGCTCAAACAATGAGCTATTCGCGAAGGACGAATGAATGAGATGCTGAAGCTGTGAGCTTAAAAGGGTTAAACGAACACAACGAACAGAATGTGTCTGTTCTCTTTGTACATTGTAACAAGAGTAGACCATCTTTTATCGGATACGCAGTAAGTTATCTAGCTACAGTAGCTAGAGCAGCTATGATACACTTGGTAATACAGGTACAGTACAAGTACTGTAACTGTTTTGCAGCAATCTGTCAGAAAATTTCAAATCTGTCGTTCCACAACTGATCAGATAAAGCCTTCCCAGTGGATTCAATCGAATGGATTTCTCCATTTCAACGTCGCCGAAGAAGACTTCACGCCAGACTCTCATATAATGACCTATGAAACAATTTCTCCCAAGGTTAGCAAACTTACACACGGTAGCGTCGATGACATCATCCGTTCAACGCAAGACTACTTGGTCAGAATCGTTTGAGACGATTTGAAGAAAAACAGAAGCATTCCAATAGATGCGTCATTCCGTCGAGCTGGCGTCTTCGTCTGTGCAACATCCCGCACTCAGCTACTAGGGTGCCGCGCCTAGAAGATGCAACCGTACACGACTCATCTGGTGAAGTGAAGCATTCATAATATGCTGGATTGCACGAGAGCTTCGGATGCAGAGCAGAGATGATGTGCCTTTCGCTGATTAAAATATTTTGCTCCACTACGTGTACGTGTAGATACTAGATAGACGCCCATCATACAAGACACGAGCGGCAAAAGTAGTCGGCGAAGACAGGCCTGTTTCGAGGGCATTGTTTTGTGTAGTACGAAGCTACATCTCTCATTTCCGTTCCTGAAACACTTGCTCAACAGACAAGACGCCGAGCTTTCAGATGATGCATTGAACGCTCAAAAATCCCGTATCTACATATCCACCTTCGGTAGTAGATCCAGACCTCATTGAGGGCAGTTTCAAGAACGAGGTTCAGCTTTTTGACCAATTTCCGACAGATTTGCAGTTGAACTGTTACACAACCAGGGCCGACTTTGGCTTTGAGAACAATACTAGCTTTCTTCCAGAATTGCACATACTGTATACTATTCCCGGTGATCTAGTCGACGGAGAAGCTCTTTATTGGATAGGAAAGACGGTCATCAACTGTTCAGCTCATTTGCTTCCTTGGGAAAGAGTGGTTTTGGATAGGCCGCACAACGTGCTTCAGAAAATTCGTATAGCATGATACCCTAGGATTTTGAAGATCCTGAACGGGAAAGGATCTCTTATTTCTAAAAAGGTTAAAACGCTGTCTTCAGTAGCTTGCAACAGAAAGCTCTGAAGAGCTTTGAACCTTCGAACAGACCATAATATCTCTTTTGACTCTCAGGTGTAAAGATCGGCATCCATGTGTGGAATATACGCAGAGTTGTGCCATAATAATATGCCTTCCTTACCAAGATGGCAGTTCTGGACGGGCACTAATCAACGGCCTGTTGGTCCTTCAGAAGGTTGGAGTTCATCTGATCAAAGTGCCTTCCAACATTTTTTGGATCGACGTGGACCGGATGCTCAAAGCAAAGACATCATTGTCATAGACGAATCCTGCACTCTGCATATGACACAAACTACTCTTTCTCTTCGTGGGTTTCATGACAGAGTAGTCCTTGGCGAAGGGGGAAACAGGCTTTTGTACAACGGGGAGTTGTATGGTGGACTTTTTGTGGATGAGAAGGATTCTGATACTCAAGCTCTTTTAGCGCACTTGAATGACAAAACTTCAAAGCATCCGTTGACCCCAGAGGTCTTGGACGTGCTAAAGGGTCCTTGGACAGTTGTTTATTGGCATGCTTCATCCAAACGTTTGTATTTTGCTAGGGACTGCATCGGGCGACGTTCACTCCTTATGCGAGTAATCCCAGGAGAAAAGCTCATCTTGAGCTCGGTGGCACCAGAACATGATGTTGCCGGGTTTGTGGAAGTTCCTCCTGCCGGGGTGGCATATATCGATCTTTCTGGTGCACCGGAGTTTGGACTATACGAGAGAGAATCTCACTCTGTCATACCTAGGCGTGCTTCATCTCTGCTTCAGAGCAATAAAGCCAATGAAGTTGCTTTAGTCAGTGGAAGCGATGTCAGTATGTACGTCTCGTTTCTTCCAAGAAAATGGCTTAGAAGCAGAACACAGCATACCTGTATAGAACCTCTCACGCCACAAGAGTCCGCACAACGATTCATTGCGCTTTTCAAGCAAAGTATTAGAAGACGAATGGTAATCAATATTCCATCAACTCAAAAGCAGCCTAGGTTCGCAGTGCTTTTCTCTGGTGGAATCGATTCTATGTTTCTCTCTGCCATTCTCGAATCCTGTCTCCCTGAAGGCGAACCACTGCAACTCATAAACGTTGCATTCGGTGGTGATGTCGACTCTATCAACCGGTGCCCGGATCGGATTACAGCCTTACATGGATTTCAGGAGCTGCAAAACATGTGCTCCAAAAGGAGGACAGTCGAAATTCTATGTGTTGATGTATTCCCTGAGCAGGCAGACGATGCGCTCCGTAACAATGTGAGACATCTTTTACATCCATGTGACCAGCTCATGGATGCTTCCATAGGTACTGCAATATGGCTGGCTTCGAAGGGGGTGGGATACAAAGTCGCCCATGATCTAGAAAGGGTTGGGGAGATCACCCAAACCACGGCGAAGGTATTGTTCAGCGGTCTTGGCGCCGATGAACTGATGGGCGGATACAAAGGTCGTCATCGTACAATTTTCCGAAGCGAGGGAATAGGTGGTATTCTTCTAGAGATGGATGCCGACTTTAGTAGATTGTGGTTTCGCAACCTAGGGCGCGACGATAGACTCATCGCTGATCATGGAAGAGAAGCCCGCCATCCCTTCCTTGACGAGGATTTGGTGGAGTTCATCACACAACTGCCATTGACGGAACATGTATGTGATCTCTCGAAACCAGATGGGGTTGGTGATAAGCATTTGCTTCGAAGAGCAGCAAGACTAATTGGAATCTCAGACGCCGCCGCATCCCGTAGTAAGCGAGCCATTCAATTTGGGTCGAGAAGTCGACATGTTCTAGAAAGAAAGAAGAAAGGCTCATAGTTGCCACGAAATACTTCTCAAAACAAACACTTATGTCCGTAACGCCGCAAGCGTAGCTTCTATACGAAAACCGATAAAGACCTTACCGGGGGACAGAAGTACACATCAGCCCTTTCCGCCAGCTCTTGGTCGTAAGACTTCAACAGCGAATGCCCCCCGGCCGCAATAGCTCCCGCAGAAGAAGTTGCCATAGCATAAACGCTAGACGTTGAAGAAGATATGGTATCGAACGTCTGAAAGCTGATGTCGCATCTCTGAATACATTGATCTTCGGGCGATGAACCCGTGGTTGTAATATCAGAACCCCCGCAGTAAAAATAACCATCGGCAAACACAATCGCCTGTGGACAGAAGGGAACCTTTGCGGAAGACACTGTCGAGGCAGTGGGTAGATGAAAGGAGGTGAGATTTTTGTCACTGTCTGCGATCATGAGAAAGTCCGAATCTCCATGTAATGCAAGGGCTGATATGTATGCCTTAACAGGCCCCGGGTATGTGTGCTCCAAAGAGTAAACATGCACCAATGGCCTAGGCATGCGGATGTCAAAATGGCGAATCATACAGTCGTTGCATCCCTTTCAAAACCGAAGAAGAGCAAGTTAGGACTTTGTGTTTCCAGCTATGATATTTGACAACTTACCGCCAGGAATACGTTTGGATCTGTACTAGTGGCTATGCAATGAGGATATGCGAACTTCCCGATGCTTTCGCCTAACTGAAGGAGTTTCTTTCCTCCATCGATGACTTTGACAAACGTGCCTTCTCCCGTAGCTGCCAAAACAGCTTTGGCTTCCGGCTGATGCCCAAGTGCCATGACAGCGTTTACTTGCAAACCACCAAGAAGGACGAACGGGACTACTTTTCCACCAGAACCATGGTCAGTAATGGGTTTGATTAAGCGCTTCCAATCAAAGCATAGAAGGCCACTGTCGGTGGCTGCATACAGATGGCCTTTAGTTATTTCAATTCCATTGATGGAGCCATGTTTTGACAAATCTTGAACCACACACTCCTGGGGAGGAAGTGGTGAAGTGTAACAAGAAAGCGCGATGGAGGACAGGGAGAAAACCTTAAGAAGGCCATTTGTTGTTCCCGCCGCAAGGAAAGATCCCGAGGGGTCGAATGCCAATGCGAAGACAAGCGTTGTTGAATCAGAAATGCGACGGCGTAAGTACTTCTTATACCCATCGACGTCGAAGAACGCCATCCTTAGACTGCCAAGTGGGTCGTCCACAAACACTCAACTGCGGGCGAACTGAAGGTAGTTTGTTTGTGTGAGTATCTAGCATGAGATAGACATTTGACATAAGATAGAAGGCAGATGAAGGACTCACCTTTTGACCTCCAGAGGCATGTTTAGCTTTATATGAGTTGAGTGTAGTTTGCTGACGACGAGGGCATTGAATCAATTGTGTTGATGACGCGCTGCTGCTGCTGCTGCTGCTGCATTTTGAAATCAAGTTTACGGAGCATCATGCTCCGGGTACGTACTCGAGAGTTTCACTTTCGGGGTGAAACTCTCGAGTTCTTACCGTTATGAGCAGCCTCTTGGCATCCTTTATCCTAAAGGCTACGCCACCTTCTTGAGCTTAGAGGTGGCGTTAATGTCCTTTGGGCTACCAGAACAGTGGGAAACGTGGACAGCATGGTCCAATAGCTTAGCGCTTTTCGCGGAGCTAGTGTTCGTGAAGATGCTGCCAACTGCGCCAGCTTTCCACCCCAAAAGCACACCCACACACAATTAAACGCAGCGTTCCCCCAGCCACGTACCGCTGGTACCACCCGGAATTTGTTGTACGCTCCTCCCCGCGGTTGCACCTTCCAGTATATACTCGACTTCTTGGTGCACCTCTGCTCGTCTTTGGACCTCTTTCTCGACGCACCATTTCACAATGAACTCGGAAGACGAAATGGAAGAAGCAGACATGGACAAGGATAACATAGAGTCTTCGTTTCACTGCATTGCTCCCGTTCCCACCACCGCCAACGAATCAACAGTCGACCACCATACTCCTCGAAAAACACGCTTCCAAACATTGCGTTTGACGTCGCTGCAAGAAGAATTAAACTTCGTCTGGGACTTTTTGTCCAACCGAAGTGGAAAGGACCTCCATGCCTTGCTCAAAAAAATGCGACGCCAAACAACGGGGTCAAAAGACGTGCTCCGCTCACGAGCGATGCTACACGTACAATGTGAGCTTGTTCGCAGCATTCTTCCGTTTTCCCTCATGTCCAGTTTGGACCACGATGGTGTAATGGCACACTTAAAAATGAAGCAAGGGCTGCACATGATTGCAGCTCCAAAATATTGCGCCTTGCTTTCATCGTTGACAAGCGAAGCCGAACGTAAAAGCCTTCGAAAGGAGCTCGAGCTTGAGCGAAACGAAGACTCTGATGACCGTACGACGGAGAAGGCTCCGATGCCGAAATCGAAAGTTGTGGTGGAAAAGAAGAAACCACAAGCCGTGGATTTTACGGAGAACGAGTTTGCTCGTCTTCTCATTTTGGTACGGGATGACGAGGAAACGAAACGAAGCATTTACGTGTTGGCAACTACAATATCTAGAGCGCAGCAAGACGCCGGTATTCGTCAAGAAGATTTGTGGGAGAGGATAGCTGTTCGATTCAATGATGGTTCGTTTTGTCCAATTGAGGATTTTCCTGAACCAGTAGCCAATGTTTTGCCTAGCTTGCCGCCTCTGGTGTGGCGAAGTGGAGAAAAGCTGGCTTCTGTATGGCGGGAGAACAAGGGTTGCTGGACAAAAACTCTCGCCAACTATGACGTATCTGGGAACAATGGAGAACTCCCGTTCATTGACTTTTGTCATAAGAACGCAAGAACCAAATCTCTTTCTGCGGTTGGGAGGAGAGTCTTCCTTACGCACTGCGTGTTCGGAATTAACTACGAAGACGTAGACCGAATTGTTGGGCAATTTGTTTCTCGGTGTTTGCCTGGCAACGCTGGAGGTAGTCTCGGTGTGAACCGGAACTTAAACTTCTTGAAGGGAAAACGACGTAGAACTTCAAGTGGTGGGGAGGTGTCAATGGGTTCGAAGCGTACGAAGTCGGCGCGCAGCAGCAGTGATGAAGTATTCCAAGAGGCCATCACTGGCTTGAATTCATCAATGAGTAGACTGGCAGGGAGCTATCAGGATAAGGTTGAGTTACAGAAGCAACTATTTGAAGAGAGGCACCACCGTTCGGATGAAATTCAATCTTCTCTTCAAGGTTCGAGTGCAATTGAACCTTTGAAAGCTACCGTCCAACGCACTACCTCCTTAATGGAGGTTCTTGGTAACGTTGATGCAGCGTATGCCAAGTATCAGGATGCCGTGAAGATGTCGGCAGACCCTGCCCACATAGCGTGTTTGAAAGACGCCTATGAGAGCATGAGGGCGTTCTTGCATACGATGCAGACAGATCTGAGGAAGGCTGCAGGAGCCCCAAGTGGAGGAGGGTCGTAGCTCGTAGTGTAACCGTGTTTTGAATCTTTCCGTTCTCTCTTTCTCTTTATGGAGACAATGCCTCTAGTGTAAACTTCTTGTGATTCTTTGCTATGAACAATCTCACGATACTAAAAAACTTCAGACATCCAATCCAGCACATTGCCATACGCCTTCCTCGACAGCTCTTTCGTTACCACCCCCCCTTGAACCTACGAGTTGGAGACTTCAATGAATTATACACCTCCTTCCATGCCTCTTTAGTCTCCGACTCCTCCAACGAATGCGCTTCTTCTAACCTCTGCATCAGCACGGCCCCTTGTAAATGTTGGTAAACAACAAGTCATTGTGTGTCACTTGTTGACGGCAGGTTCGATTCCATTAGTGACTGTACTTTTCTCTTGATACTATCCGCATGGCTTCAAAAAAGTCCAACTGTTTCATTAAGATCCTCGCCAACGTCAACACCGCTTACTAGACGAATCACCCCTGGATTGCCACATACGCGATCAATGTGTTCTACTAGACGTTCTGGACGCAGATCCGGAAATCCAGCTTTGACAAGTGCATCGCTCTTGTCAATCGTGCTTTGCTGAAGCACAGCATAGTCTGCGCACATTTTCGTTCTTTCTGACGTGGAAAGCCACCCAGTTTCTAGCACTTCTCCGTAGTCCTTCGTGATCATCATTTGACGTTCCAAATCCACTACAATAGGCTTCGAAACGAAAGCAGGCGCAATTTCAGAGTGTCTTGGTATATGAAGCATCATTGGCGTAGCGTGGTGTACACTTCAAAAAGAAACGCCCTTTCGTGGTGTTAGCTTGATATATAGTACCAAACACTGATGATCGTAGTTGACAAATGGGGTCAGTGAGTTTAACTTCACATATCTTGTGAAGAATGACTTGCATCCATGTCGTTGTCTCAACAAACCATCCACGCTTTTGCCGGGCCACTCGTTTTGGCAGCTCATATTGATCTCGTACAAACTGCAAGTCTCTCTGGATTGCGCTCACGGCCTCCTTGAATGGATGGAACACTTCGACAACGGGTAAAGGTACCCAATTGTATTGACCATTAGTTTCCCCATTGTAAGACACTCCCTTCATTAAGATCACTGATTTCTCAACGAACATGATATCGTTGATCTGAACCTCAGACGGTTTCCGTCCGCAGCAAGATGCAACCCATCCGACAGAAACACGTCCACGCCATCATCATCGCAAGCTCGCCCAACCATGGCCACGTGCAAATCCACCACAGGACCGCCAAGCCATCGCCCCGTCTCCACGCACGCCTCCGCATATTCGGCGGTCAGCTGCACGCGCCACGCGTCATCCACGGCAAGTCGCAAATTGCCGAGCGCGGTCGGCGTGACCAGCACCGGCAGCGGCTTGCTTGGCGGCGCCCTCACGGCGTGAACCAGCGTGGCCAGGTTGTGCGCGAACGAGTCCGGCGGCACATGCTGCGGCGATGTGGGCGTGGTGGCGTCGTCGGCGCCGAAGAAGATGAAGACGGCGTGCAACACCAGAGATTCGCAGCTCCGAAAAGGTTCGATGACGCGCGGGAACACGTGCGGTACCCAGCTTGTGTTGTAGCCTGAAAAGCCCCTCGAAAACACCTTCGCTCTCGCGCAGTAAGCCTCGCGCAGTACGTCTGGCGCAGCAGCGTGGACCAGCTTGACGCGTTGTAGTCCGAACTGACGACGGACTGCTCCGCAATGCTCTCACCGAAAAGTAGCATGGAGGGCAGCTGCGACAAGCTGTGGTGCGACTTGTCCTTGAAGCAGGCGGCTGACGTGGGCTTGGTGAGGCGCACGGCGCGCGACACGCGCGCGGTCAGCGTGGAGGACGCGTCGACCATGGAGTCGTGCAACAGCGAGAATTGCGAATTCTGCGTCGAGTCGTCGGCAGGATCGATGCCATGCACTATCTGCGGCAACGGCGGCGTGGCCGGCGGCGGTTGGAACGGCAGTTCGGACAGCGAGAGCGGCGGCTGCGGTGGATGCGGCGGCTGCGACACCGCCTGGCGCTCGGGTATGGTCCACATCATCGTGCGCTGCGGCGGCGGTGGCGCTCGCGCGGGGACGGCGGCGCGGGACGGCGTTGCGCGCGCGGCGGCGCTTGCGGGCGGCGCGGTGACCCGACCTCGACATGGCGGAGCGTGTCGTGCATCGGTGCGTGGTGCTGCACGTGCAGCAACCAGCTCCAGCTGGGCTGCGCTTGGGCTGCCCTTGCACAATCACCCGTTGCTGTCGCCGGCCGGCGTGCGCCGCTACCGCGTGTGCGCATGTGTAAAATGTGTGCATGTGAGCCACGTGTACTCGTGTACTGGCCTGCATAGTTCCCGATCAAGCTCTACCGTGTAGTGCACCGCCACGCGCTCGCTGCTCTTCTCTTGTCGCGCTCGCTGCTCTCCTTTTGTCGCGCTCGCTGCCCTCTGCTTGTCTCGCTCGCTGCTCTCTGCGACGTCCAGCCGGCCATCGACGCGACCTGCGGTAGATACCCTGGCTCGCACTCGCCCCCTGCGATGCATTCGATGCAGCAGCCGCAGCCGTCGCAGCTGCCGGGCCGCGATCCGCCGTGCCGCGAGGGCCGCTTCGTTGGCACCGACCTTCGGATCGGCCCCAAGCCGAGCGAAGCGACTTCGCGCGCGCCGCGCACAACCGCCACCGTTGCCGCCACCGCCACCGACGCCACGGCCGCCACCACGCTAACGGGCGCGCCCCCACAACGCGCGCGTGCGAGGTTCATGCAGGTTCCGCCGTCGCTGCTGAGCAGCCCGCAGCCGCAGGAGGACTACTCGTTCGAGTTGCCCAAGACCATCCACCGCGTGTGTCAGCTGGGCGCAAAATGCGTCGCGCTGCAGATGAAAGACGGGCTGTCCATGTACGACACCACCATCGACGATATTGCGCGCCGCCACACGGGCGCGGACACCGTCATTCTGAGTGATATCACGTACGGCACGTGCTGCGTGGACGACGATTAGGCGCGCGCGCTCGGCTGCGGGCTGCTGGTGCACTACGGACACAGCTGTCTGGGGCCGCTGCAGTTGACCGTCATCCCCTCGCTGTACGTCCTCGTGCCAATTGCCTTCGACACGGCGCACCTGTGCAAGCGTCTGCGGCACAGCTTTGAGCGTTAAACTTCGCTGGCGCTGGTGGCCACCATTCAGTTTTTCGATAGCGTTCATCAGCTCGCGGATGACCTTCGCCACTACTTTGGCAACGTGCTCGTGCGTCAGGCAAAGTCGCTGTCACCCGAGGAGCTTCTCATCTGCATCTCGCCCAAAATTGACGCCGTGAACGTGCTCGTTTACGCGGGTGACGGCCACTTCCATCTCGAAAGCGCCATGATTGCAAACCCCGATTTGCGCGCACTGCGCTACGATCCCTACTCGAAAAAGTTCACCGACGAGAAGTACAACCACTACGAGATGCGCACCCTTCGACGCGCCGCCGTCTGAGTCGCGAGCAGTGCGCAGCGCTTTGGCATCATTCTGGGCGCTCTGGGGTTACAAGGCTCGCCCAAGATTCTCGAGCGTGTGTTTAAGCTCATGGCTGACGCTTCACGCAGCTGTTTCGTTGCTCTGCTGTTGTAGATCACTCCCGCCAAGATCCAAAAGCTGGAACACTCGGGCGTGGGGGCATGGGTGCAGATTGCCTGCCCGCGATTGAGCCTTGACTGGGGACATGGTAATGGGCAACGACCGCTACTAACAACGTACGAGGCACATGTTGCTCTCGGAAAAACTGAATGGAGGGATGTTACCCAATGGATTTCTATTCGAACAAGGGAGTTGAATGGACCAACTATTTTAAGGAAGCAAAGCCAGCTTGATGATGACCACAACCCTCTGCCGGACTCCTGATGTCTTGGCCAGCATGGCATGCTCCCTCGTTTGTCCTCCCCCCTCAAAGCCGGTCTCGAACTCTCCTTTTCTAGCTGAGGTGACCAAAATTCCAATGTCCGCTTGTGATGCTCCGTCTATCATGCGAGGTACATAGTTTTTATGGCCCGGTGCATCGAGGATAGTAAATTGCCGCGTCCCGGTGGTGAAGCTAGCCTGACCACATTCCTCGGTCTTTTCTTTTCCCTTTCCTGTCCTCCCATCACCGCCAGAAGACGCGCAGGTCGGACAGCCGGTTATGGAGCTGGGAATGATACCCAGCGCGGACGGCACGCAACGACTGGTGAGAGCGTCGGGCACGCTTAAGGCGCTGCAGCTGGTGGTCACTGCGCTCCAATTCAACAGGTCATACTCACGCGAACTAGTTTTCACAAGTTCGATGTAGGACGGAGCAGGCCTTTCTCGGTGGCAAGATCCAGCATCATTGTTCGAATAAAATCTCTATCTAGGTCCAAATGGCTGCTGTAGTGGGAGTCAGACTTCTCCTTAACTCGTGAGTGCCAAAGAGATGATTCGTTCTCGATCTCTTTCAGTTCCTCCTCTTCGTAGACATATTCCGGAATGCCCTCACAGTTAATACAAAAATTATGTAGGATCATCCCGACAGCAATAATCGGAACGCAGTCCTCGACACCATAGTTTAACTCCCCATTGTAAAATACACGCCACCTGCGCTTCAGAATACCGAACGCCTGTTCCACATGTATACGCATAGAAGATAAAAAAAAATTAGTTGCACTCTGTGAACAAGGTACATCCTTACCAGGGAACGGTACCAACAACGAGTTAGATAGACAGTAAGCATTATCGCCAACGATGTAGTATCCCAGAAGCAGTTTGCCTGCATTTAAAAATCTTGACAAAGGAGACATCTCAAAAGCAACCGCGTCGTTAGTACTCCCAACTGAAAGAGCTGAGAAATCCATAAAGCGATACTTTGAATCCACCAACGCCTGCACGGGGATCGAAAAAAATCCTTTGCGACAAAAGAAGCTGGCAGGGTTTTCAAACCATCTCGGTTTTCTTATGCGCATACATATCCCGTCCAAGGCGCCGATACATCCCGAGAAAGGATTCCAAAAACTTCGAGAAGTTTTAAATCCCATGCTGAGCTTCTGAAGCTCTTCTTCTTCTTCTGGTATCCCCGGAAGAGTCATGGTTTCGGTCACCGCCGCCACGAACGCCTTAAAACATTTATTCACACTGGATTTGCTCACCTTGTACGCAAGCATAACATCGTGAACACTGGCTCCTGCCATTATTCGTAGACCAATAGCTACTTTCACTTTTGACTGAATTGATCGAGTGTCCAACGGGGATCTCTCCGAAATGTGCGAGCTTTTTAGAAGAGTATGGTAGAGCCTGTTAAAACTGTTACGTCCCATTCGGAATGCTCCATAAAAATCTGCATCAGAATAAACATGTGTCAGCGTTTCAAATGTCTCTTTAACTGCAGGATAGTTACTCGGTGCCCGTCGTTTCTTTGACTGCTGAACATGGTGTATTACAAACACCAGCGTAAAGACAAGATGATGTATGGCCTGAATTATTGTCACATCATCGTCCGTGGAGGTCGTCGAGGGGCCATCGTTGCTAGTAGACATGTGTAAATGCGAGAGGAAGAGGGTTCTGGAAGTTGAGTTGTCGCGGTAAACCAAAGTTTTTAATCGTTTCTGTAGCAGAGCTCGGCGCAACGGCAGCGTCTGCTATGTTGGCGCGTGTTGGCGCGACAAAAGGTGTTCTGCCAGATCGGAGAGTGTTGGAAAAGCAACAAGTTTTGCCAAAATGGCAAAACTTGTTGCTTTTGGGCAAAGGTCCTGAAAAGTTCAGGGGCTGAGGGGGATTGGGGTATCCCTTGGAGCTACTGGTGTGCGTACTAGATGTACAAGGGAGTAGTCCTGTAGAAAGGATGACAACGATCCTACGGATTGTTGTAACGGATAGAAATCCACATTTTCCCAACCGGTTTTTATGTACGTACCCGCACTCTGACCTTCCAAACTTGATTTCAAAATGCTATGAATATGCATGCCCACACACTTTATAATTTGAGCATCTGAGACGCCAAGACTCGTGAACGAGTTTCGTTTCCCGGATAGATACGCAGCGACAGCTACCTTCGTAGCAGAGTCGGAAGCGCGTCTCCGTTGATCACGAGGCTGCGGGGCAGAAACACCAAAGGTCATCATGAACCATACCTCCGCTATATAAAGCTACAATACAGATTGGTAAACCCTTTGTTTTATAACCTTTATCTATTTGAACAAAATCAGCAGCAGGTGAAACCTCTTTTTCTGGCGCCGCCAAGTAGGAACTTCACCCGTGCTACGGCTGTACACGTGTGATACGTTCAAGCGTGTACAACTGTGAACGCTTTTTGAAAGCAGTCGCTGAACTGTGCTGGGTGACTTCACAGCGTGGGAGACACGCAGTCAAAAACAAACGGCTGCTGTGCTCGTCCCACAAATGCTGAATCCGCCAGCACGGACGAGCGCATGTGGCTGCCACTGCCACTGCCCCGCCCGTGTATCTATCTACCTTCGTATATTTCGTTCCATCCCACCGTGAAGGCGACTCATCAACCCTGTACACCGACTGCGCCCGTTTTTTTGTATTCTTCACCCTCTGCTTCCTTTCCCGTCTCGAGAAACTCCTGCACTTGTTGCACTTCCCCTGTGAATTTTAGTCGTCAGTCTCTGATCATACACCCTCCAGAATGAGTTCAAAGAATATGTTGGTTATGGTAGGTACCATGTACCTGCTCAAGAAGGTCGATCAAGAAGAACCTATTGTTCTGTTTTACGCCCGCCTTGCCTTCGTTGCGTACATACTGGTCGTAACATCACTCTACGCTCTGCTACACTGGCGCATTACATCACGGAGTGATCTAACACCAGTAACCGTACCACTCAAATCCAAATCTCCATCTTTTAAAGAGGCAATGGAGCAAGCCCAGAAGGTAGCCGAAGATCAATCCCAAACAACAGAGACCTCGGAAGCAAAGGAAGAAGACAAGCAACAAGACGGTGAAGACAAGAACAAATCGGATAGTGAACAACCCAACACCGAAACCATTACAACTATGGAATATGACTTGCGCACACTTTCAGGAGCGAGAAAGAGTTGGGTGATGAACTGTCTCATACTGGCCGCTATCAACTACAAGACCGAGTCCGTCAGTGCCATAGTCATGTCACCGTTCATGACCCTTCTCAAGTTGCTTACGGAAGACCCGCTGTTCCTCATCCACGTATGTGGCGCTCCGGCAGTTGAAAAGTTGAAGCGGCCCTTCGCCGCACCAGAAAATCCCCTCGCAGCTTTGTTCAAGGAAATGGCTCCGAAAGACCCCGCTGCGCCTGGGCAACCAAAGAATGACAAGCCAGTCATTGAAGAACTTCACGCAGACAGTGAAAGTGAAGAGGAAGATTCAGGCCCGACAAGACTCACTGACCTTGGTGATGACCATATCAAGAGCGATTTTGATCATGAAGAGGAACCGAAGAAGACCAAGTAAACCACAAGTACGCAGTGCTCGCTTTCACGGATACAATCAATCTATCTGTCTTATTTTCCACAGTCGTTGAGGAACTGCCTGCCACCTTTTGACGAACTTAACTTTTTGAGATTTACGGGGATTCCGTGCTTGTTGCGCCTTATCTTGCTAAAGTGATACTCATTGTTTTGCCAATGCATCCGTGCAAATGCTTCTCTTCCCGAACACGGTATCACCGACTGCGAACAACCGAGTTAATCTGAATATTCGAACCGCAAGGAGAGGTCTTGTTTTTGAAATGAGGCCCAGGTAGTATCTTTTGTCGTATACCCGTCGGAGCCACAAGAAGCGAGCCACAGGAAGCACAGAATGGGCGAGTTTAGTTACTGGAACTACAGCCTTCACACGCCCCAGGTGGTAACGAAGAATTTCCAATAACTTCGTCTATATGGGTGAACCCTGCTAAGCTATTAGGTTGACACACTAATGCGTTTGCTTCTCTCTACACGGACACGAGGGTAGACCATATAAAGAATAGGCTTTTGAAGTTACGAAACTCCGTTACCCTCCCCATATTCTAATTGATCAATGTAGAACTTACGGGATAAAAGTTTTGTCATGAAACGTATACAGCCCGTTGACGTCCTTCTTACCCACGCCATCTGATACACTCATCACTTCTTCTCTAGCTGCTTGCCTAGCTCAAGCTTTTTGAACTATCTCCATGGCGCAGCTCAAGTACTTATCGAAAAGTTAGTTTACGTTCCATACCATCATGTTCTATCAGAAGTAGTCCCTAAATCTACGCATTTCAGTTATATGACGTTAGAATGCGTACAAAGTAGCTAGTTATCGTGAATCGGTCTCCTTCCCCGCCTCTTTTTCATAGTACCTTCCGCTAACATGCAGCTTCCTCCTACCGCAGCACCTCCACCGGCTCTATTCGGTGGATTCACATTAGAAACTTCACTTGTGTTACCTTGCTGGGCAGTCCTAGATACCGGAACAGTACGTGGTCCTAGAGTTGTTGCGCTCGTGTCACGGGGCTTTCTTCTCGTTTTCGTGCACAAGCCTTCTCGTTGGAACGCGCTTCCTTGTGCCGCTTGTACGGAGTTGGGCCTTTCTACCGCGCTCTTTGCCTTCGAGAGAACAGGGTTTCCTACGTGAGGGCCTTTAGAAGGTCCTTGTGGCCGCCCAATCGTTCGTTTGGCGGTTGACGTGTAGGCAAATGCGCTGCCCTGCACCGCATGCTTCTCCGGATTTTGTGAAAAGCCTCCATCATCAGCATCCGGAGCATGGATAGTCATTGCCTGTACCGGCATAGAACTTCGCCTTGTCAAATGTTTCGGGTTTGCAGAGGATGGAAACGCCGAGGTGGGCGATGTACTTAGCTGATTCGAACCATCAGCACTGCTCAAAGTTGGCTTGGGAGGGTATCGCGCGGTAGCAGTTCCGTCTCGGAGCGCTGACTCAAAAGACCCATCTGTTAGTTCCGGCCCGTTCTGCGAGCGGGATGCAGTTCTCTGTTGCGAGATACTATCATTGCCTGAAGAACTTCCTCCCATTCTACTTCCACCCTGCTTGGTCTGCTGCAAATCGGTAGAGGATGCTTTCATCAGTGCTTCGTATGAACCTTCAACGCAAGTAGACTGCTTTTTCGGACGTGGTGGCTTGGAGCTGAGCACCTTCGACGCGGGAACGGATGTATCGTTGTGCGATACACCTGCTTCGAGCAGTTCTGCTTCTTGTTCCAGTACAGGCGGTGCGATTGTTGGCGGAAGTACTTGCTTTGGACTTTCCTCGCTGTGGTGGGTTTGTTCCGTATCGGGGCGCGTTTGCGCCACAGCCAGAGCAGGTGAATGAGAGGCAGAAGGTACACGGCTAGAACCAAGTGAAGCAGAAGAATTGGAGAGCTGTTCACGAAACCTTACATCGTATTCCTCTTGTCTTGCTTGCTGCTCGGCAACATGTTCTATAAGCTGGTCTCGGCTCCAGGCACCAAAGGAGTTGTGCGAAACTTGTGGTTGTTGTGGTTCTGTTTCTGGGGCCTGATCAGAGGTCCACCATTCCGGAGAGGCAGACGCAGGAGCATTGTCGAACTCATTGCGACGAGAGTTATCTAGTGGTGCGATGATTTGTGAGCGTTTCTTGTCCTTGTCGTATTCCCTCTTCGCGGCTTTGGCGGCCTTAATCGCCCCAATTGCAATGAACACCATTCAAACTATAGTGCTTCCGGGGGCGCGACTTAGAGTTATGGGAATCAGTAGGGAACCACAGCGTGAACCTGGGAATAGCAAAACCTGCCGTACAAGGACAAACAAAATGAAGGGGACGAACGAAAGGACGGGTGTGCAAAGCTGATGCACACCTGAAGTGGAACTTTGATGACGTCTTTTGTAGAAAAAAAGGACCCCGTATGTAAGGTTAATTACACGTTAACGTGTGTAAGTCTTGGAGCTTGCGGCTGTCATTTGCCAAACGAAAATCTTTATACATTTTATAATACTCATGTACATTTAAATATATATTCTTCGGAAGTCTGCGACCACAGGCAGACCTGCTCACTACTAGAGAGCAGAAGACGGAGTTCAACGGTCAAGGAAGTGACTCAGTAGGCTTCCTGACGTATCATAGAACACAGCGCACCCAACAACGAACGCTCCGTTGAAGGGAGTCCATTCATAACGCTCCGAAGATCTGTAATCCGAAGTCTACCTTTTTACATTGATAAACAATCCCACGGTGTCAATGTGAAAGCACGATGGGGCAAGAGGGTTAACCAACTGGGTATGTCTGCCATGGTGACTTCTCTGTTCTGCTTTCAGACCGAAGGTAAGAACGCTAACTTACCGGCAGCACGATGCGTACCAGGTATATTCATACAATATCTACCCTTGGTACCTTCGCATGTCCGCAAGCTTTAAATTAGCGGCGTTTTCGAAAGATGAACATGAACGAGGAGGTCGTTGAAGTGGAAACATATTTATTCGAACTGCTTTGAGGCTCAAAGTTTGAACGCGAAAATCCCTTAGAGTGATTATAAGGTTCAGCTGTGCAGGATACCCAACCCATACCAACGTAAACGCAAACCGGAGTGTATGAGGACTAAAACAAGGGCCGAGGAGGACGAACCTAACCTTAACAAAGCAACCCTTTTCCGAGGCCAACGTTTTCGCTTCTGGATCACAAGAAATGCTGAGAATGGTGATGGTGATGCTCTCGTGTTCTGCGGAAATATAGGCAAACGCTAGTCAACAGCTCACTGTGTCACAATCCGCAGGAGGTCCGAAAACTCGAAGATAGATGTTCACTGCAAGTGGGTGTCCATACAAGTTCTGCTGACCGATTGAGATACCCCAACTACAGATATCCGGAGTGCCATCAACTGGAGTCCATCACCATCACCATCACCATCACCATCACCATCATGCTCCTTATAATAACCAGCTCTTTATTCATATTTCTCCTATGAAAGCGGACCACTTTCAAACCTAACATCTTCAACAGACAAGCTTCCGATAACCTCGGCTGTAGCACCGGAACGAAAGCAGTAGACATTATTGCTTTGCAAACTTAAAATGAACGGAGCCTCTCTCGAAATTGTGAGGTGCACGGTACCTCAATGCCTAACACTTCGAATTAGAACATCCGGAAAATGCCCCTACTTGCACCCGGTCTCCATAACAATTTTTCTTCAAGTTTGCTCCCTCAGCATTCCTTTTCTTTTGTTGTACCAACGGTACTGCATTCCAATTATTCGTTCGAAACTGTGCTTGCTTTTACTGATTCATGAACACGTGAGCATCACAAATACGTAGCAGTGGAAGAAATCCTGCTCTCGAAGCAGAACCGCTCGGGGCTAAGGCGTAACCATACAGAACCACGAACGAGGATATGGATATCAAAGATTCTTACTCCACCGGCTCTGTACTACAATACTTGGTGGGACCACTGGAATACTCACAGAAGCAACCATTTCGGACGTCTTCCAGCATCTTCTGCCAAACGAAACATCCATAAAAGTTGTGACAGAGTTGATTCCAATTCTCAACCACTTCACACAAGTTGTCCCCCGTGGCTTTAAAACGGGAAGGCTTAGTTTCCTCAAAGGACAATCCAAGGAATGTTTGAATGTCCTTCATGACATTCTCTCGGTCATACAAATAATCTTCATACGGCACCTCACGAACACATCCATTGCCTCCGGTTATGACGTGGACAGCATCAATAATCGCGTGGTGACTTCGCACTTTGTTGCGAATGGTATCGTGAAGGAAGTGGAAGTTATCGATTCGGAAACGACATCCAACACCTTGTTTGCATCGTTGTTCTATGGTAACGTTTTCTCTTAAACCTTCTACGACAGCTGTATCGTTTAAGTATCGATGTGAGTACTCTCCAACACTCGCTTTGAGAAGGTTTCTTCTGTAATTCCATAGTATTCGGGTTTGATACTTTTCAGCTAGTTTGCGGAATTCTTCTGGTTTGTTGAGGATATGTGTCGGTCTTATCTTGAAGCCCGGTACTTTACCTTTCCTTATGCCACGTTCGAAAAAAGCGGCCATAGTTTCCAGAGCTTCCGTTGAATTAAAGGTTGGCTGGTGATCGACTAACTCACCAATTTCCATGTAAACTTGCGAGTGTGAACGCAATTCTGATAACACCGCGGACGAGCCAGAATGTCCCATGAATACAATAAGGAACGATTTGGCATGCTGAGCGCTGGTAGCGCATTCGGGAAAAGGTCTTGCGTGACGGGCGGCCCTAGCCACTTGATCATCGTATACTTGATGTCGTCTAGAACCGGGCGATTGTGGATCAAATAGAAAATCAAGTGGCTGCGGACGAGAGTGGGAAGTCGCAAGAAGTATTACCAAAACTAGAATGAGAAGGACCGAAACAATAAGCGGACGGAGCAATTTGGAAGGCTGTTTGCGACTTGAGAGAAAAGCTTGGGCGGGTCTTCGCGAAGTCGCTTGCGAAAAAGCTCTGGTGGACGAGGTACTAAGCACCCTCATTTTTTCCGTGAGAAAAAACGCTCACCCACGTATGTTTTCCGAACTGCGAAACGGTACGTGTAGTTGTCAATGTTGTGCTTTCAATGCTTGGCGCTGTCTGCGGCGGCGGTGGTTGCGACGATTAACTGTGGTTGCCGCAATTAGATGTGTCGGTACGACAAATACGATGGTATCTACAAGCACATGAGCGACGTGGTGTGCATCGCACAAAGCTGATATTTGACGTGACAGCAAGCGCTCATAGAGAGGCCATCTTGGCCGATGGCCTCGTAAACTGAATTTTGGTAACACTTCACCACTGCAGGCCTACGCCCTCCAGTCGCGTCCGCGCTCAAGTCAAAGAGGGCTAGCCCTCTTACGGTAAGACTGCGCCAAACATAGTCTTTTCTGGGCATGAATGGCGAACGACAGATGAATAGATTCGCTTGAAGTCCTTCATTTGCCTTCTGGTCTCTGCCGTTGCGTCATGCTGACCCCTTCGAGAGTTTAGAGTTTTGGATCAGCATGATACATGGTAACCATCTTGATCGTACTCTTTGCGTTTTTAATTTTCCGAACGAATGGGGGTTAGTCCTCTTAACGTTAGCGTTTTACCCTTGTAAGATAGGATCATTCTAGAATTGAAGGGTCCCTTGTAGCTCTGTAGATATCTACTCATATAAAAAGAAATGTCAACGGTGGAAGGCACGGATCCAGAACATTATCTCGTGACCTCCATATCGTTTCACGATTGTCACAGGGAACAAGTATCGTTTCATTCGCATCACGTCGAATGCAAAACGATTGCGACGCGATATGCGCAAATCGCTAATTGGCCTCAAATCGACCCTGCTCGCCGACGTGTCCCATTTTGAAACGCCACCTCCTAACCTTATCTATGATACCAGTTGCGGCTAATGCCTGTCTAAACCAAACAAATTGCTCAGTAGTCGCCCCACGTTGTCGAGCACCGCTCTCCTCTAGTCCGCGGTACGAATGAGAGCCCACGATGATCAGACCAAGCTTCCTTTCACGCGTTCTTTTAAGGCAAAGGCGACATCCGTTTTGTTCAAAGGCGACGAAAGCGCAACAAGTTCCGCCAATTTCGCAACGCTCAAACAACCAACCATTTGATTCTCTCGGGTATGAACTCATACAATCGAGTTCTGAACCTCAAGCCGTTCAAAGAGCCGTAATTGACTCGATCGGAAGAACATCCTTCACGATAAGCGGCGTTCGCGTTTATGGATCAGTACTCATCATGCCCTTCTTCTCCACGATATGGAATGTTCACCACGTTCACCAAGTGTCCCCAAGTTCATTTGCACTGGTGAAGCTTATCGTACCGCGTCCGGACATAGTACTTGTCGGGACAGGAGCCGAATCACTTGTACGTTGCCTACTTGTGTTGCTATTCTGGAAACCAAAAAAGAACCTGTTTCACTAACTCTAGTAATGCAATTCGTGATCTTCTAATCAAGCACCCTCAGTCTCTTCCTACCAAAGTGACGAATTTCTTCAAGGAGATCCATGTTAACGTCGAAGCAATGGATACAAAGAATGCCTGTCATACTTTTAATGTGTTAAATCAAGAAGACAGAACTGTTGCAGCAGCTCTTTTTCCCATCGAATATACACAAGAAGAGGCCACGTCATAGCGTCGGGGTACCATCAAAGACTCGTAAAAACAACTAAACTTACAACAAATGACGATCCATGAAGGTGTCCGTCTTCCTCAAAACTCTGGCTATGGGTGGTTCCTGAGATCTGATATTAACAATCCCCAGGCCATCGCGCAGAATCGTTCTTCAGAAAATACGATACGAGCTTGTTGATAGACATATATACAGTCGGATCTCTAACGGATATTAATATCATTTGCGCTTGCGATGAGCTGGTTTGTATAAAGCCACACTTTTTCTGGATACATATTCCGTGATGCGCAATACGTTATGCCCCCTCATGGTTCGAGCCACGAATTAAAACAGCAAACAGTACGCACCCGTGTGTGTGTGTGTGTGTGTGAAACAGCATGCGGCAATAACATCATTTGCAGAGTCTTTCTTTTGCATACACTGTTTCCAAGCCATCTCCTTTTTAAGTCTCTTGTAGAACTGAAAAAGTGTTAGTAAATTAGTTAGTCAGTTTGATTAAATCGGTACAGTTCTGTTTCTTCATTACATCTGTAGGACACTTCTCCAGCACTAAAAGTGAACTGCTCAACTCTCTCCGTTGCTGATATTCTGAAGGCCAGAGAACTCTTCACCTCTTCAGAACCGTGACACTCCTTTGAACCCTGCATTGCAACGACGTTGCCTGATCAATTTCATACATGCTCTGTGATTTTGTGGACAGAAAACATTGCCCGCAGCGAACTGTTCTTCGGAAAACGAAATTCTGTTCCATAGAGGATTCGAAATGAAAGACCGAAAGAAAAGAATGGAAGACAAAGAAGAATGTCAATAAAGTCCAAAAGCGAAATGAACTGCCATTTCGAGAAGAAAGACGCGATTATTCGTTTAGAGAAAGGACAAGACCTGTTTAGAGACAATCGACACAAAAGTTTCTTGGCCTTCCTGAACAAAGAAAATCGGCCGGGATAGTTTCACCTTTAATGTAGCATAGGCCCGTTAGAGTGTTGGCTTTCCTTGTGAGAGAGAGTTTCCTTGAAAAGAAACGTTCCGCACCAAGTCATAATTAAGCTAATACGTTCATAAAAGAGAGAGAGAGAGAATGCAGCATATAGAACATTAAAACCAACAATGAAGAAGAAGAAGTCTAAAGAAGCACACTTCGAGCTCCCACACTATTTGCTTCGGGAGAGATGTCATCGATTCTTAAACCATAAAAGAGAGCGAGGGAGAAAGAGCGAGAGCGAAAGAGATTCTGAAAAAGAGTAGTAGATGACTGTAAAAGGCCATCCCGATAGTAAATTCTGGTGGTGTAGAACTCAGCTAATGAAACGGCATTGTGAGATTCAACTGTTGATTTTTACGAGGTAGACTTTGTCAGTGTGCGACAAGATAAGTATACAAACACATCCTCCTTTTCATGTGTACTCAATTGATGTGGGCTCAATTGTTCATGCTCACAAGTGCCGCCTTTTGTTCATGGGAGCGCTTTCTCAATAGAGGTAGAACTAGCAGTGCCACCACCATTGAACATCCAATGACAATGCCCTGCAGAGCTCCCCACCCAAACTGCTTGATACATAAGGACAACGGAAAACCGGCTAATGCAGCTCCTGCGTACGCTAACAGTCCCACAAACCCGTTACTGGTTCCGGCATAGCGTCGATCCACACACTCCGTGCTGCATAGCCCTACTAGAAGTTGTTGCCCGTACAGACCAACTCCTGTGAGGGCAAAAAGAACCCACTGCAGTGGCATGAGAGTACTGGTTGTAGGCGTCGCGAAAAATGCTGTGACGCACAACGCAGTTAAGACCACATAAAGCAGTACGACTCTGATTCGCTGTCCAATCACTCCAGCTGATCCGTTTCTTCGGATGAGCAGATCTGAAAGCCATCCTGACGTTACACTGCCTAGCAAGCCCCCAACTTCAAGACCGGATACCCGAAGACCAGCTTCCGCCAAGCTCACAACTCCATGCGCTTTCATTAGATAAAAGATCGTCCAACTCGTGAGCGCTTGTCTCACAACGTAAACGAAAAAGTATGCGGCAGCCAAAAGCCAAACAGAACGTTCTTGGATTACTCCTTCCCGGAACTGCTGCGCAAAAGTGCCCCAAGCAGAGCTTTTCTTTTCTGCCTTCTGTGGTGGGGGCAGCAAAGGTGTCGGAGGAAGTTTAGCAGCCTGAGGCGAGTCCGAAATCGCGGTAAACGAAATTCCAGCCATTGCAAAGGCCATCAAGGCTGGGAGAAGCATTCCAAATTGCCAACCATATCTAGCAGCTGTGGCACCCACTACAACCGGAGCAATTGCCCCACCGACATTGAGACTGACATTAAGCAGACCCCAATATGTTCCTCGTTCCGATCGTGAAAACCAAACAGAAAGAAGTTTTGCACAAGCTGGAAAGCCTACACTGGACACAAGGCCATTCAACGCCCAGAGTACAGCAAAAAATGCAACAGAGTTCCCCGCAGCGAACATTGTGTTACACAGTGCCGCGAGCAGAAGACCACCTGAAAGCATTACACGCGGAGAACGCAGATCAGCTGCCATACCTCCAAAGAGCTTTGAAATCCCATAAGTAGCAGGGAAGCACGAGGAAATAAGACCGACTTGCTGCAGGGATAAGTTCAACTTTTCTTGCATAATGGGAGCAGCGAACGGGAAGCTGAATCGAGTGATGTAGTATGTGGCATATGCCAGAAGCATGGTCAAAAATATGCGTAGACGCACTGATTTGTACACATTTGGCACAGACGCTTTCAACGGTGGCGATGCATTTCTGACTTGACCTGCTTGACGATCAGACGGGAAAGAGTTGGCAGTAGCGGAAACGAGAGTACGCGTACGCTTAGCAGTATTCACTGTCTGAATCTTTTCTGTCCATAGGGAAGTCCGTCCTTTTTTCGATATGCCAACTCCACTGCTCTGGAGCGGAAGGTTGCTTACGAACGCAAACATCTTGGCAACTTATGCAGACGATATTGGCGGCTGGATGCGTCCAAAGCCAAAGAAGAACTCGATAGAAAGGTCTTTGTCACAGGTAAGCAGTTGAAACGTAGAACGACGTTGACATGAATTGAAGATAGAAGAGTAGCAAAGCCTCGTCACATGTGCCATAGTTTATCTCTTTGTGCAGCCATCGGCCACAACTCTTTTTGCCTGTTAAAGATTCGGCATTCTTGATGTGCATTGGTTGCGTCGTATACAATGTCAGGGAATGTGCTCATTGAACTTGTGGCCAAGAAGAGGCCAAAGGCGCCTCTGCAAACATGCAACAGCTCAAAATTGAGTTTTGCCAAGGATAGGATTTTTTTTTTCGAATTCATCCCCGAAAGTAGAGTTCTCCGTTGCATTACTTATCTTCTACTGTATATGTACGAAGGAAGATACCGTACATATCTACGAAGACTTCGGCTTGCCCGAGGAAGCGGATGGCATAAGAAACAGGAAGCGCATGAAGGTCATTCCGGGCACGCCATTAGAACGGCCTATCTGGATTTGAAATACTAGGACTGGATACAGCGGCAGAGCTATGTCTTGTTCGCACAGGCACTGTTTCGGTTTTTTTCACTCCGAATGATAGGTTACTCAAGCAGTTACAAAGACTGGTAAATCTACGAAGCTCGGCCGCTGGAATAGACACTAGCTCTCGTTAAATCTTGAGATTGCTTGAGGAAAGCATATCAGCGGGGATGAGTGAAGAGAACTTGAGTAGTCCACCGGGGTCGAGTTCAGAGCAGTCAAGCAGGGTTGTTTACGTTCCTCCGTCAACAACTTTCAAAGCCCTTGACTCACATTCAAAGCACGGAAAAAGATCAGCCGTAGTGCATTCTTTAATTCGGGCCTGTGGATTGGAAAGGTTATGCGACGTACAGCGGCTTCGTCCAGCAACTCTTTCGGAGGCGCTTCTTGCACACAGTCGCCACTATCTCAGTGTCCTGCACGCATGTTCGGCACATGCTTCTTTGATGTATCACCACAGTGAAGCAGGCGAGAGCATGAGTTCATTTTCGGAACTAGACGATTTTGATTTTGGAAATGAAGAAGAAGCACGAATGCTCCTCGAAGAAGTTGGGCTCATTGATGACTGCCCGGCTTTTCCTGGGGTTTGGGAACTGGGGTTGCTCACAGTTGGGGGTGCAGTAGTGGCGGCTCAACAGCTCATTGCCAACCGCGCAAAAGTCGCTTGTTGGTTCGACGGAGGTCGTCACCATGCTATGTTCGATTCAGCGCATGGATTTTGCTATTGTAATGATTAGCACATTCTTTCATATCTGCGCAAACAAACTTCTATATATGCTAACCTCTCCAAGCTTGTACAGTGAATGATGTGGTCGTTGCTTGTAAGGTATTACTGTCTAATCCAGGCATTTCAAAAGTACTATACATTGACATAGATATTCATCACGGAGACGGGGTAGAAGAATCGTTTCTTTATGACGACTCCGTCACAACCATTTCGTTTCACCTGGCCGAAAGAGGGTTCTATCCGGGAACTGGTCATGAGGTTCTGCCGAGCCAGACTCCAGCAAGTTGCAGTGCACTACGCGTTCCGCTTCGTCGCGGAATCAAGAATGGGGCATATATAGAGCTATTCAAGAAAGTTATGGGCACGGTTATTAGCTATCGCCAACCAGACGTTTTCGTTCTCCAGTGCGGTAGTGATGGTGTAGCCGGCGATCCATTAGGTGGTTTTAACTTAACTGGAGAAGCTTATACTGCGTGCTTGAAACAGCTTCTCGGCTTCAGTATTCCCGTTTTAGTCCTGGGCGGCGGTGGCTATGAGCCGGCAAACTCAGCAAGGGTTTGGGCAGATGTGCTGCAAACTTGCATTGAATACGTTGGAAAACCCAAGGGAGAGCAGGAAGGCCTCACGTCCTTCACCCGGGACGTACCATTTCATGACGATTTCTTCGAACTCTATGGACCTACTTTCACACGAAATATAAAACCAGTTGTCATGGACGATGAGAACACAGAGGAGTCTTTAACACGGATGGCCGGTTGCATAAAAAATAAGCTCCCCCTGAAGTCTTCTTTGAAAAGGAGAAAACTAACTTAAACGTCAATAAGGCACGATGACGGGAGACCGGGGGTGCAGCATGGTATCAAATGTTGTAAGGAGCGTATACCTGCACCAAGAACAACTGCTGAACTGGCTCATATCCATAATATCGAAATTGCGATGAGAGGATGCCCGATATAGTGCACGTAACTTTTATCGTAGCGGAGAACAAACGACGTAAAGCATATGTTGACAGTTTCATATAGATTTCTCAGTTGAGGAACCCTCAGCAAGTATCCTTACAACACTTAACAACGCATTTGTCTCATATCTAACCCCAAGCACCCACTTCTTCACTTCGCTCTTCCCTGTGAAGAACGAAAGTAAACTCAGGACTACGACAGTTCATATGCTACCAGAACTAACTGAAAGAGTAGTGAATTTGAGTGTTTAGTTAGTGGTTCAGAGGCAAGGCCACCAGCTTCTTTTGCTCGTTTGGGCTTTCCACCAGTTCAAAACTGCGAAGCAGAAGTAATGTTGCTCGTGCTGCAATTTCAAGATCCATCAGTAGAAGCATCATCCTCAAAGAGAGGCGCAAGAATGTCAACAGCGCTCGGAGAAAGTTCGTCAGAGTCCTTCACGGTAACGATACGGCCAGTCTGGAATGGTCTGGCGCGCATAATATGAGCTTGCTTCGCTTTGTCTGGATCATAAGTCTGCTTCATTTCTTCTGCATAAGGTACTTGGGTACTAGAGTCTTGCCCAAAGGGCGCCAACAAAAGCGTGTGAAAAGCGAAAGCAATCGGTGCGCGAATGGAGGGAACGTAGTTGCCTTGTAGACGAGCCAATTGCAGTCGTTCAGTTGCATCATCTCGCATATGGTTGACGAGTTCTTGGCGCTCATTATCAAAACGCCAACTGCCGAGCTTAGAACGCAGCGCTTCTGCATGCTCTATGAAGTACCCTTCAGCTTCACTCACGGCTCCCCTCACATGTTTTTCCACTTTGTCCGTGATTCTAATTCTTGCGAGCTTTCCACGGAAAAACTGGTAAGCGTTCTCTCGAACTTTCAGAATCTGTTTGGCAAACAGAGCGTATGAATCAGAGAGAAGGCGAGATTTGAGCTCTTCCCTCTTTCGTTGGTATGCTTTGGTTGTTTTGTAAGTGACGACATCCTTGTCAAACACTTCAAGCGTTCTCTCTATGCGACGATCATTCTCATCGCCAAAATTAGGGATGATGCGACCCGCATCGACTTGTGTCTTCCAATGCTTGGTAGAGATTCTATATTTACCAAGAACACTCTTCATAATGGCGTTACAAGCAAAAGTGGCCGTCAGCTCCCGCTCTTCGGGAAGATCGGAAGCTGATTGATCACAGAGAGTGCTCTGGATCTTTGCCGTAACGTCCGAAAATCGTTCAGGTGTCATGCCTGCATCGGCGTACTTATCGTTTGCTTGCCGAAGGATAGCACCAAATTTGTTTGCAGCTGCTTGGTAATCAGCCTCGCAATGCTTTTCGTTAGGTAGCGTACAGACCTGGAGATCAAACAAGTCCGAAAATTGGGTGCCGGTGTAACCAGAAGGGACTTCAATTTCTTCATATGCCGCTGATAGCTGTTCCAAAAGCGCTTCTTCTAGTTCAACTTGATCCACTTGTTCACTTTCGTAGTCGCGCACAGCTACGACAAAAAGGCGTCGTCTTGGAAGTGGAGGCGCTGCTCCGGACACACGAAGCACTAGACTTCGCTCAATGGCACCCATAACCTGAGCGATACCTGATGACGAAGGTCTGACGAGATCGTGCATGCGAACGCTGAGCACAAGAACACCCGAAAGAGCGGCAGCAAGTGTCATAGAATCTTCAAGTGAAGATTGGGCGCCTCTCTCAGTAAGGTCATCCAAAGTGATAAGAAGCGGGCCACCGGGAAGAGCACCAGCACACAGCATTTGTGCATCTCCCGTAGCTGACTTGCGCGACTGTTTAGTCGCTGACTTGGAAAGATCGGGTGCCGGGACGGAGATATTGACATCTAGGGCGGCGGCAAGCAGTCGGGTGACTGAGGCATTCCGGGGGGAGGTAGCGAAGACGGTGGCGAAGGCATCGCCGGCTACGGCGGCCGCAGCTTGCAGGCCGTTGATTGAAGGCGCGGCCATACTGGGAAGGGTGCCGAGGGATGGGTGGGGGAGAGTAAGGCACGCCAAGGAGGTATGAAGAGAAGCGGTGCGGCAAGAGTCAGGTACGCGCGAGGAACAGGGGAAGTTCGGTCCGAGCTCGAGGTCGTCCGCGTGGACCCAATCTCCCGCTCGGCGACGCAAAATTAGGCTAGTGCTCTTCGACCGCGCGATGTCTAGGATCACGCACGGTGGCCGTCGGTGTGGCTGGCGGTGGGGGCTGTAGGACAAAGGTACAGTTCGTATGGATTGTTGCCGCTATGATCTCCGCGTTGAAGCGCAAATTACGTCAAATTATGCAAAATTCGGCGTGTCATTTTCGCGCCAGCTGCTAACGTTCCCCTTGCCAGAGTCTTACTGCGCTGACCAGCAGAAAGCGGTTTCTTGCTTGCGCACGTGATCGCTATCTCGCCAGAGTTGCAGTTCCGTGCTGCCCCGAGCAACTCCAGATATCTACGGGACCTGGTTTCCCAATGGATGAGAAGGTAGATATCGTTGCTACAACAATCCAGAGTGCCTGTGGGCAATTGGTTACACAGTAAATTACGCGAATACGCGAGCCCAGCATGTTGCGATGGGCTACAATGGGCGGATGAAGGCCACAGTGCAGCTACTCTGCACAAGATTTGTGCCTTGTTCTGATCACGCAAATCACGGATAGAGTTGAAGAGACTTGGTCTTTACCAGCTTCTTCGGATTTACTGACACACTGATAACTTTCGCAACCATGGTTACAAAATTCACGCGCATAAAGTTTCTCAGCCGTCGCAAGACCTCTGCAATGAAAGCAATGGAAGAGAAGTGCCGTGTTAGCAAGGAGCTCGCTCTCAATTGAAGCGATTGATAAACTCTGTGAACAATGTCGTGAACCATTCAAACGCACCTTAAAGAAATCCGGGAACGGACCATACTCCTTAAGATTCGGCTGAGAAAAGCTTCCCTTTGTACCAGAAACAACAACGCCCCTTCCGTCACCACTTGGCCACGAGATAGCTGATGGTGGTACCGGTTTCTCGGGCTGGAACTCATATGGGTCAGAATAATCAAACAGAGGTTCGGTTGTCTTGTCCACCAGAGCGAACTGCTGCACGGGCTTGTTCTCCACATAGATACCGTCGTCTCCATTGAAGCTGATGAACGGTGCGCGGTTGCGAACGTAAACCGGATAGTTTTCATCGACCACTTCTTGAGCCGCCATACGCGGACAAGTTTGGCGCGTTTGCACCCGCAGAGACGGGAGCGGTGGGCGTGCAACGAAAGCAGACTTCATAGTGGATAGAGAAGCGTCTTCTGGAACCCTGTACCGCACCCTTATTGATGTCCTACTCTGTAACGGACAGCTGGAGCCTTAACTCGAGGCAGTCTTCGATGGGAATAGCAGAGAATGATGATGGATGCTTGGCAGAAAACCCCACATTGGCGTGTCGACGCAATTGCTTGTGCGGCTATGAAAAGCGGACAGGAAAAATCTTCCAAAACGATCCAATTGCGCAGCTCATTGATCTCCAGTGCACCTCGCACGAATTACAGATCCAGCCTGATGATTATGCGAACGGGTAGCGTTCGTTTACAGTTTACCTTCGTGGGTCCGCCTGTGATGACAAAGTGATGATGCCAATCTTTTTCATCACTCACTAACTTTGCCATTCCGAGTTGAACCAAGTTAGAACGATGCGGAGTTCAGTTGCCCCCATTGAGCGAAAGAGCTGCAGATTGAAGGGGATAGACCTCCAAGGACGTTCCAAGCTCAAGAAATAATACTTGACTATGACACACGTTGAAAAAAAGTGCAACACCCAGGTGTTCACCTGCATCTAGCGTTCGCTACCCATTTATGTGTACAAAACTTCACGAAACTCAGAAATCGAGAGAGCTCCTATCGCACTCCATGCTTTCTTTGGAAGATTCTAATCGAATCATCCAACTCCTTCAGCTTTTTTATTCGTGAGTCCTTCAAAGCACTTCTCAGTGTTTGAAGGCGTCGAAGTAGTAGCAAGGGATGATGCTGTCGGAACTGTGCAGATAATGGCCCAGTAGCACTGACCTCTTTCAAATGCTCCTCTGCTAATTTAAGAGCCGCAGACAAGTTCCCATCTCCGACATATGTCCCTATGGCAAAAGCCAGAGAGCGCATATCATGTTTGATATCACCCTGCCGCATGATTTCAGTTAGTCGTCCCAGTTGTTCTACGTCACAACACAATTCCACTGCGCCCATCGCAGTACAGATATGCCCGATTCTCACATTTAACGCTGGATGCACTTCCGGTGAAACCACAAGACCCTCTAGTAAATCTACTGCTTCTTTAATCCTGTAGCTTCTCGTCTTCACTCGCAAGTAGTTACCAATCATCATGTTCTTTGCGGTACGCGATAGACTTCCAATCTTGGGTATTCTATAATGCTTCATATACAACTCCCAAAGCAGATCGGCTTTCTTGTTAATATCTTCTAACTTCCCACTTGTGGACACTTCGTCCACGACATCCGCTGGCATCAGTTGTAGATAATTTCCATATCCAGCCATCAAATTCCCGAAAGCATCTTCTCCCGGAACTCCAGAAACATGGGTTTGTCCTACTTCGTAAAATAAAGCTTCAGCCCTTTCAATCAGTCCCACCGATGTCAATGCCATTAACGCAGTTGCCATGAATTTGGACGATGGATGCTTTGCCATGTCCACGATTTCTTCAATTCTTTCCTTCTCTATCATAGCTCGAGCATCTCTGCTTGTGAGGGTTAAGAGAATTGACCCAAGTGTCATTTCACCTGGCTTCACACCTTTCTCAACTGCCGTGTTGAATAGCCATTCTGCTTCTTTCCATCGACTAAGTCCTCGTAATGAGTCAATAGTAAGATGCAGCAGGGAGTCCGTCATTCCAACTCCTTGTCGCATAGCGACATCTACAACGGCGACAGCAGTCTCAGCTCTTCCAACTTTCGTTAAAGCTTTCAATAGAAGCCCCCATGCCAGAGTGTCTCTTCCGAGGCCAAGGTTATTCAAGATACGAACAAGTCTTTCATCACCATTGCCAAAATGTTCGTTGGGGAATTGCATGACTCGAAGTGCTCTATCATACCATCCCCGTGACGAAAACGACATTGCCAAAAACGTCCTAGCAATACATACTAATCGCGCAGTCCGAGTTGGGTGATCCTGAGGCACTGATTCTAAGATTGTGAGTACACGTTCAGCCCCCTCATACTCTTCAGCCGAAATGCAGACTTCGATCACCATGATGGCAGCTCTTGCGGAGAGCAGGTAATGCTTGTCGCTGATTTCAGTAACAACACTCAATGCGCGTTTGGCATTTGCATGTTCGCGGCATTGTTCCAACAGTTCTCTCCAATTCGAATCTTCTTCCTCTGGGATTTTTGCTCCATCCGGAGTGACTGCGATTACATTAGCCCAATGTCTTGAACGGTGTGGTGATTCGCCTTCATTAACAAGGGCATCATAAAGAACGGATGGTTTGATATGGCGGGTTTTTCTATTGGTTGGGAAAGATTCCGGAATTGATACTGGTGGTGCTTCAACGGCGTTCTCTCGTTCACTTAGTATGGTTTTTGTTAATGAGGGAACAACGTCTTCTCGAGTCGCAACACAGTGACGCTGCAATTGCGGAAACACTGCTCCGATCGCGAAGATTCTGTCAGAAAATTGGTTCAGACAAAGTGCATTGCATTCGCTTGCTAAACGAAAGAGTACATATCTCCGTGCATTCATTTCAAAGCATTCACTCCGTTAACTAGATCGCCAATCGATGAAGATAAACGGCTCTGAAGCGTTCGCAAAGTACTATGTACAGTATTATCAATTAGCTTGTACTTGTTGGTTGCTGATCCATAAGTTAGATGGGTATCGATTTGAAGATTAGGAACCACGGATGGTGCAAAACTTGCATATGAAGAGTGTTGCTGTGAAACGTCCAGGTAATGCAAGATAGGATAGTCGCTAACAGTATGAAGAACGATGTGTGAGATTGCCAACTTGAGTTGGAGCACATGGACCTGTTACAGAGGTACTGCAAAAACGGGGAAAAGGCTAGGAGGCCGGATACGTCGTATATTCTCGAATGGCTGGCTGAAAAAGTGTTGAAATTATACGGGACAATTCGATCTCTTTTGAAGTCTGACACTTCCGCGAGTCCTGGGCTTCGACCTAGGTCAAGAAAAGCTACTCTGCATGATACCGAACACGAGTGGCTGCCCAGTTCACGTCTAGCTTAATCAGCGAGGACTCACTGAGGAGTCCCGAATTTCCAAATATATGCTTTTGATAGAAACAAACCCGAGTGGTTAGAAGGTTAGCCCGAACGGTTCAAACCAGAAAACGTCTAGAAACCAACGTAGATTTTGGCAACAGAATGTCTATCCAGTTGTTGCTCCAACGGACCATGATAAACGACGTCTTGTATCCGTTTCTAATTAGAGATCTCTACCCGTTTGTAAACAAGACGAGAAACATTTCAAAAGACTGCTCTCAGTTGGCAGTGCTCAAAGACTTCAGCATTTACAAGTTCAGCTCACTGTACAGAATTTTGGCTACAAGCCACTCCTTCTTCCTCTTCTTTACTGTGGACGTAGCCACTCCTTCAGATAAACAACAAAGCGAGTATCTGCTTGTTCAAGCTATCAAAGGAAAGTTGGTTACCAATTCTTTTCCCGCAACATATGATGAGTGTAATTCGCCCAGACCCCGCCTGCGGCCGAATTGAACTCGTGTTTGGTCTTGTGCTGGCAGGCATGTATCCGCCTCCGGCAGCTCTATTATCTTTCTATTCAAGATTTCGTATGCTTCTGCAAGAAGGGTTGAAATACGCCGAGGTCAAAGAAAGGGATTTCTTCTTTTATGAGCCAGACATGTTACATCTCACTGTTGCAACACTTCGATCCTTTCTGAAGCCTCCACCTCCAAGTCCAGAACTTTTCGTTAGCGAGTGGAAGGGGCTCATATCGCGTGCGTCTCGGCGGTCAAGCTGGCCGATAGCCGGGACGTACGCATTGACTATTTACGATGCAAAGGTGCAAAACAACGGCGTGGGTACATTTTTGTATGTTGACAAGCTACGAGTGATAGAAAGGATGCGAGAATGTATTCGAGCAGAGATGAGGGAGCAAAAATTTCAAACAAGTCTAAGTTATATCGGATGCAATAACTCGGACATTAAAATCCCAAACATCATCCACACTACCGTACTGCGATGGAGAACAACGCCCAAAGTGGATGTGGCGCAGCTACAGAAAATCTTTTCTGAAGCATTTGTTCTTACAAAGGCTGCTGAGTGTCCTATTGACATTCCCATAAATTCAGTTTCCCTTCTTCGTGAATGGAGGCCCTATATGATGAGGAAGACATGCGTGGCGCAACTGTGGCCAACGGAAAAAGATGAAAACAACTGACCAACATTTTAACTAACCAAATGTGACATATATAACCCACACACGTTGGATTTAGAAATCGAATCGGCGTTTGATAGACAAGTCTCCAGATAATGGACTACGTAACATGTAAGCAAGTAGTTGCAATAGAAAAGAAATGGTGAGTGAAATCGGAACAATATACAGCGTATGGGGAGCTTGTGGTGCAACGTAAACAAGCGGAAATTGAAACGTACCTCGCATTGAAAGGGAAATTGGTTGTGATGGTCCATGGACCATTGTCAGTCTTACAATCCCACTCAGCCTTGCACTTGTTGGCGCCATAATTGAAGCCGAGTGCGAATGTATGTGACTTGGAATAGGCGTGCTTCAAAGTGAACACGACAGCCTTTGAACCGCCAGCCAGGTGATGGTATTCAGCATCCAGCTTATTCTTGGAATCGAGTTTATGGGACAGCTTAATCTTAGCGGCGCGAGACTTTCCATCAAAACCAATCTTGAGGTTCTCGACGCCGCTGATCTTTGCTTCTACTTCGTAGCGCTCCGCATGGTTCTGCACGTTATCCTTTTTGAAGTTGTCGAAGGAGAAGAAAGCAGACAGTTTGAACTTGCCCTGACGCACGGCGGCTTTCAATGCGGCAGCATCCTTTGGCGGGCTGTACGTAAGGTCGACGGTTGCGCGACGCTCGAAGGCGGAAAAGCCGGTTTCAAGGCCAAAAGAGAGCAGCTTTTCATCGGTAACGCCGTAGGTAGCATAGACGGTATTGGAGTCATCGATGGCATAAGCGGCATCTATTCCAAACGAGTCCTTCTTCGAAGCGTAGCGCCCTGTCAAGGCAAACTTGCCCTTGCCCGTGGAGTGGTCGGTATCAATGCGAGAAGCGACCTATGCAGCAGCGACAGAAGAGGTCGGTGTCAGAAGGCGGTGGGGAGGGGGGGAGGGAGAAAGAAAGCACGCAAGCGAGAAGAGGATCAAAAAGCGTACCAAACGCGTAGAGGGCGGGAGCTTTGGGAGCGCGCACACGAGGGCGGTGGACTGGTTGGATTGGTTCAAAGGCCACATTGTGAGAAGAAACAGCGACGCGAGTCGGGACGCGAAGAAAGCGAGCGACGGAGACAAAGCCAAAGCGTAGATAGGGGGAGTAGCAGGGAGGGCGATGAGGAGCGATCGGGTGGCGCACGGCTATCTGAAGTTGTAAGAGCCTTACAAGTCGTATGAGGGGCAGATCATGTCAAGGCGGTGGACAGCGTCAACGGCTCTCGCGGCGCGGCGGCGTGGCGCAGCGAGCGCAGGAGGCGGCTTGAGCGGGTGCTCCTTGTTCCCCTTTTTTTTGAAAACTGCCGCTATCGGCGCCGATACACATCGGATACAGCTAACGCGTAATTCTATCTAGCTATCTAGCCGTATTCGCACATGGATGATGCGGTTGTTGAGGCTGCCAAACAAATTGAGCCACCTGCGCGCGTGGGGTGAGTCGCTGCTACAAGGCTGGTTGTTCATCGTCTACCGCACGAGGCGCGTGATCAAAGGCAGCACCAAAGTGGCGAAGAAGTACACCAGAGGTGCCACCAGCACATAACTATCCGCGCGATCAAGCATGCCGCCATGTCCCGGGAACAGCGAGCCGCTGTCCTTCCACCCCACATCGCGCTTGAAACAGCTTTCAAACAAGTCGCCGCACAGCCCCAGAATGCCCACCGTCACGCCGTACACGGCTCCCGTGGCCCACCACAGCGGCCATTGCAGCAGGTACGCGCCCAGAATCGACACGCCCGCCGAGCACACAAAGCCGGCCACCGCGCCCTCGATGGTCTTCTTGGGCGAGATGCTGCTGAAGCGCGTCTTTCCAAAGGCGCGGCCCACGAAGAAGGCGCCGATATCAGCGCTGGCGCCCGACAGCCACGTCCAAAACACAATCAGCGACCCCACGGTGATGGTGGGTTGGAACCACGACGCCGTCGGCCACACAAACGATATGACGCCCGCAACCACGTTTTTCGTCAACGCGCCGTTAAACTCATGCAAGCGAATCCAGTAACTGGGCAGATAGCCCGCGTAGAACAGCCCCATGAAGGTGGTGCTGATATCGGCAATGGTGGCGATCTTGCGCCGTCTAAACAGCAGGTAGATGCAAATCATGGTGCCGCCCACCGGGAACACCACGTCCGCCAGCGCGGGCGAGCACGCACTGGACAGCAGCGTAGCGGCCGTGACGCACAGCCCCATCTTGTACGCCGGCAAGTGGCCCTTGGCAGCCACCATGCGGTAATACTCGTACAGCCCAGTGAGGCTGATGACCAGCATGCCAGTGGCAAACACCCAGCGGCCAGAAAACACAAACGCAATCACCACGGCACCCATGATGAATCCGACCGCGATGCGGCGCTGCACCTTGAAGCTGCTGATGACGCGCTGCGACGCGCGGCGCGAGCGCATCCGCGGCGACGACGGCGACTCATCCGGGCGGTTGGCCAGATCTCCCTTTGGCGTGGACAGCTTTGCGCACGGGCGCGCCGTTCGCGGCGCTCGCAGCGCTGGCAGCACACAGGGCGCGCGCGCGTCCACGCGCGGTGCGCGTCGCGCAGGCAGCGCCAGCGACGGCGCGAACGCGGCGTGGCCGTGGCGACGGCGACGCACCACCGGCGTCATGGCGGCGGAGCAGCGCGACGGACCAGCCGGTGGCTCGGCTCGGGCGAGCAGCGGAGCACGCGGCAATTCGCTGTGAATTGCGGACGCCGTGTCCCCAATAATTGCGCGATGCGCTCGCATCAGCTGGTACACGTGTCCCGCGCACACGGCGTAGGTGGCGTAGGTGGCGTAGGTGGCGTAGGTGGCGTAGGTGGCATAGGTGGCATAGGTGGCGAGTGGCGGCGGCTGCCGCTTCGAGCGCGCTGCGGCATGGCGTGCAAGTGGTGCGTTGCGCTTGGGTGTTGCAAGCGTTGGCGCGGCAGGACAGGGGCACGCGGTCGAAGGCGGCGAACGCAGCAGCTGCTGCACAGACAGACGCTTTCAAACTTGTGCGTGTGTGTGCTGCCATGAGCGCGTCGCCGACCGCCGCGCGCGAGCGCACCGCGCCGCCTCCGCTGCCGCACGCGCTGTGCGCCGCGCGCCGCGCGCTGCACCAGCTGCTGGACGCCGGCGTGGCGCCGTCCGACGCGCGCGTCCACACGCTCGTCACCCTCATCGTGCGCGCCTCCCGCTTCCACACCGCCGCGCTGCTCACGGCGCCCGCGCGCAATGCGCCGCCCTTCGCGCCGCATGACCGCCTGCTGGCCGCCGCTGGCGCGTCGCGCGCCGCCGCGCTGCGCCCGCTCAACTGCTTTGATCAGCAGCCGCACGCGCTGGCGCCCGTCGGCCGCTCGCTGCCCGCGTCGCCAAACTTCTCCTTCCAGGAGCACAACCAGCTCACCATCGCCGCCGCCAGAGCTGCCTTGGAGCTGTTCGACGCCAATGAGCCGCCGCCGCAGCCTTCTGCGCCCCCTCCGCCGCGCCCCGCCGCCTCGGATGGCTTTTCGCTGCACCACACCAACACCGCTCCCGCTCACCCGCCCTTGTCCGTGTTCCAGGCCGCGCGCCAGCTGTTTGCCGACTCGCTGTCGCGCCGCCCGCCGTCGAAGCGCAAGGATTCCAAGCCCGGTACGAGGACTTCGTCGCCGCGTGCTCCGCAGTCGCCTCGCATGCGCCGCGTGCAAGATGCTCCTCCTACCTTCGAGTCGCAGATGTGCGCACAGCTATCCGCCGCACACGTGTTTCAAATCAAGGCCCAGGTGGATGCTTTTCGCCGCCTCATTCGCGATGCTGACATCCCTGCTGAGGTACATCTTGCCGCGAGGGGACGCCCTGTTAGACAACACTTACCTTCGTCGGCATATGTCATTGAACGCGGCCTACGTGAACCTCACGACCACGCCATTGTGTCCGATAAACCATCCATACATCCAAATGGTATCTCGCATTTTGACGTGAGGAATCTCCCGCGTTTTCCGATTCACCACACCTTCACCAAAGAAGACGTCCTGCGCAACAAAGAAGAACAGCTGTCAGATACTCAAGTACAAGAGCGCGTCGCGCTCGCCAAGGCACACCATCAACGTTTGCAAGCACGATTTTGTGACTCTCACAATACCACTACCCCGTCCGCTGCACAGCGTGCACCACAACTAGATGCACGAGTCTCTCAACAACGCGTTGAAATCATGCAAGCAGCAAAGGCAATCACACCCACCCTGACTGCCAAACCCAGCGAGACGTCCCCGCGACACAAACCTCTGCACGAAAGAAAGAGCCCCCGTCGCCGGGAGCGCGGTCTTCCGTCTCTTCCGTCAATTGACCCATCTGTTACGCGCCAAGCTGCTGCTGTACCTGTTTGCGTCGTTTCAAAAGGCCAACACCGTCCGTCTTACGATCGTTTGCTTACACAACGTGAGGAAAGAGTACAGCGGCGCATCAAGTTTAGACTTCAAGAAATCAATGAGATCAAGAGCTATGCGCCCGAAGACGTTCAACGGCTGCTAAACATCGAGGAAAAACAGCTCAAGCTTTCCAAGTTGCAAAGGTCAGTCCGCGACAAGGTTATGTACTCAATGAAGGCTGTACTGGACCGTCGTGGTATTTCTGACTTGCGACCAAAAGTTATTGCCAAGTGGAGACGGAGAACGGCCGGTTATGCCTACGGTAATTCCATTCGCCATGGTAGCTATTTGGGTGCCCCTCGTGTCGAAGAGAGCTACAGAATTCGACAGGTTATGCAGCGAAGAGCCAGACGTCAGGGATTCATGCAGAATTTGCTTCACCATGGTCATCAGTTGAGGATTTGGTGCAATGCGCGGCAAACACTCAAGAAACGGTTACTCAAAGATCTTGAGCGCTATTTCCGAGATCGCTCTCGAGAAGAGGAACGAAGAAAGAAGAAAGAGCAGATTGACCGACTACGGGCATTGCGAAGTAATAACCAGGACGAGTATCTTGAACTGCTTAAGAGCACCAAGAACAAGAGGTTGATTCAACTTCTCAAGCAAACAGATGAGTATCTGATGCAAATTGGGGCCCAGGTGGAGCGGCAAAAACAGTCTGCTAGAGAAGAAGACGAAAAGATGGCTAGTTCACATCAGAAGATGAATCACGAGAATGGGGGTTCAGGGGCGGAGGATGGAAATGCAGTTCCTTCGGTAGATGCAGATGACGAACTGTCACAGTTCAAGAAGAGAAGGAATGATTACTACACAATTTCACATACTATATCAGAACAAGTTCGACAACCTGATTCTCTTGTTGGCGGAAAGTTGAAACACTATCAACTAGAAGGTCTTGAATGGTTAGTTTCTTTGTACAACAACAATCTAAATGGAATTCTTGCCGATGAAATGGGTCTCGGGAAGACCATTCAGACGCTGTCTCTGATTACGTATCTTTGCGAAGTGAAGAGAATGTATGGGCCATTTTTGATAATTGTTCCGCTCAGCGTGATAAGCAACTGGGTGCGTGAGATGGACAAGTGGTCCCCGTCGCTGATCAAAGTTGTATACAAAGGGGATCCCACAACAAGGAAGAGCATTCAACTCTATGAGATGCAAGGAGGAAATTATAACGTTTTGTTAACCACTTACGAATTCATCGTTAAAGACAAGAATGTGCTTGGGCGTATCCGATGGAAGTACATCATCATGGACGAAGGTCACAGAATGAAGAACGCGGACTGCAAATTGGCTCTTACCCTTGGTGCGAAGTACACATCTCGAAACCGTCTGCTGTTGACCGGAACTCCTCTCCAAAATAACATGACCGAACTCTGGGCCCTCCTAAATTTTCTGCTACCGACAATATTCTCAAGCGCAGAAACGTTTGAAACCTGGTTCAATGCTCCCTTTCAGGACTCTTCTCTTGGTGATTCTGCCGAGCTTAACGAAGAAGAGAACCTTTTGATCATCAGCCGATTGCATCAAGTGCTCCGCCCGTTCATGCTCCGAAGACTGAAGACTGATGTCGAATCACAGCTCCCGGATAAGGTCGAACTAGTTCTCAAATGTGACATGTCTATTTGGCAAAAAGTACTGTATCGCCAGCTGCAGAGGCGACTTGGCGTCTCTGGAGGCTCTGGAAATGTGGGTATTCGATCGTTCAATAATATGGTAATGCAGCTTAAAAAGGTCTGCAATCATCCATATTTGTTTTATCAGGATGACGAGCTCATGTCCCTGCCTTCAGAATTTTTGATGCGGGCATCCGGGAAATTCGAACTCCTTGACCACTGCCTTCGAAAACTAAAGAAGTGTGGTCATCGTGTTCTCATTTTCTCGCAGATGACAGCGGCGTTAGATTTTCTTGAATATTTCTTACAATCTATTGGCATGAAGTATCTACGACTTGATGGTACAACAAAAGCAGACGACAGACAAGAAATGCTGGAAATGTTCAACGCCGAAAACTCAGAGTACTTCTGTTTCTTGCTTTCTACTCGAGCGGGCGGTCTGGGGCTAAATCTACAAACCGCCGATACGGTGATAATTTTTGATTCTGATTGGAACCCCATGATGGATTTGCAGGCGCAAGACAGGGCTCATCGAATAGGACAAACGAAGGAAGTACGCGTGTACCGTCTCATCTGCTCAGGATCCATCGAAGAAAAGATTTTGAAACGCGCCAATCGTAAGCTGCAGATGGATGCCCAGGTTATACAAGCTGGTCAGTTCAACAATAAGAGCAGTGACAACGACCGACAGGTAATGTTGAAAGACCTCTTACG
The DNA here is from genome assembly GCA_030374805.1 of Gracilaria gracilis. Classification (NCBI taxonomy): domain Eukaryota; phylum Rhodophyta; class Florideophyceae; order Gracilariales; family Gracilariaceae; genus Gracilaria; species Gracilaria gracilis. The sequence continues at coordinate 332,929 of JARGSG010000227.1, read as the reverse complement.
ACAACAGGCCGGTGACGACATATCAAGAAAGGAGGATGTAACATCATTGAGCGAAATCAATCGTAAGCTAGCGCGAACAGATGAGGAATTAGAAATATTTGAGGAACTTGATGTGGAACTGGAGTCTCAAGCTAGGGAAGGGACACGCTTGTTAACAGATGAGAGCCAATTGCCTAGTTGGGTGTTACTACCGGAAGTTGAAGAGAAACACAAAGAAAATCAATCAGACTTCAGTTTGGAACATGGTCGGGGTCGGAGAAAACGGAAGGAAATAACCTATGACGACAATCTAACTGAACGCGAGTGGGCACTGGCAATGGAAGAAGAGGGCGATATTGCCGAAGCTGTCAGACGAAAGAAAAGGCGGTTGGCAAAGAATCCCCGCCAGACCCCCGAGCTTTCAAACGGAGACAGTGCTTATGAAGCACCTTCATCAAGAAGACGGAGTTCCGCGCGGGACTCTGAAGTGGGCTCAAGAAAACCGTCTTCAGAGGATTCGACCATGGAAAACGGTCGAATGAACGGTAACAACTCTTCCAGAAGAAAGAGTGTGGATGTTAACGGAGAAGTATATGGCGAGGCTGCTATTCGAGAGGCTCCCAAGCCCCGACGAAAACGAGGTCGGCCAAGAAAGAATCCAAGGCGTTGACACTTGAACCCCACTTGCCTTGCCAGGGCTCAGTAAATACATTTTATCCTGCTCAAAGAGCCGAATTACACGGACAGAACCTTATGCATTACAAGCTCTTATGATAGAAGTGTTCTTCATACTGCAACGTCGGTAGATACAGTACCGAAATAGGTTTCAGTGAAATGAGCAAGAAGGTCCAGAGTTACGCGGCGTATCTATCTAGAGTCTGCATCGTCCGAAACGATGCCGAAAGCAGCTGGAATTGAAGGTCATCTTTGTAACTCTTTATCAGCCTATAGGTAAAGTTACGGGAAGTCTGTATTTCAGAAATATTCAGTAGTGGCGTGTACCCACTGGGCGTGTACATTGTAGATTCTAGATACAGTACAAGCTGCAAAAATGAATATGAATAGTCAAAAATGTATTTCACATTTTATACCTCGCTAATTTATCAGCGCACACTGCATCAGAAATTGCGTCATGTTTCATTGACGAAGGGAGTGTGCTGCGTTTAATGCCGGCTTCTGCTGTTGAGAAAAATTAGCATTTACATTGCTGTGCGTGTAGTCTTCTGGCTTGTTATTTATTTTTCAGACAGGCTGTAAAAAGGATTTGTTCTTCGTTGTAAGGTGATGAGCAGCATGATTGGAGTTTGTAGGACGTTTTCGAGTATCTACCATCGGCACTTGAGAGTCTCAAGTTGAGACCTTCACATCAGTCTTGAGTTCGGCTTACCAAGGGTAATATACTTGTGGAGAAATAGTAAATGCCAAGAATTTGCTTCTGCGTAAAGGCAAATCTGGTTATGAACGAACAAACGTAACATTTGGAACACTTTTTGTATACACATTAAGTTTATATTCTATGAGAAAACAGGGGGTTATCTAAATTTAACCACCCTGATCGTGCTCTTTTCGTTCTTTTCTGGAGCTCTCGTTTACACCGAGTAGCCTGGCTACCTATCAAGGGTAGCGGGGCTACCAGGGTGGCGTTGTAGCGTATCCGACGAAGGACGTACAGGCGGTGCCCCACAACAGTAGTAACGATGGCGTTGCTGAAGGACCTCCTGGCCAACCCACATCCGACTCCATCTTGTTTACAAGGGGGCCTGGCCACTTTTTGACCCTGTGAAAGCTCACGGAATCCTTACTTTCTGATTCCTTGCAGCAGATTTCATCTGTTGTCCACATTGCCTTCCCACAAGCTTCAATCGGTTCGGTGTTTGACTTCAAACTCGCGGTTGCAGACTACACGAAACGCATCAAGTCAAACTTTCTGAGTTATCGCCTCATATCTCAGTGGTGAACCTCTCTTAGTCCACAACGTATTGCTCTATAATTTGTACCCAGTTCGAAATCTCATTGCACTACCGTCGAAGTGTTTAACAGACCCACCCACTCAGAGAAACGATTGCTCTTTAGCTGAAACGAAACCAGGCGCGTGCCGCATGGAAGCTGGCCCTTCATGGAAGACGACGATTACTTTGGCCACATTTCCGCACCGGGTAATGAAGACGAGGAAGACGCAGCTAATGACCTAACGTTTGGAGATATTGGGGACATCAAGGCTGGTGATGATGCTTCTGATGCGGTGTGGAAACCGGATCATCAAACCCTTTCTCGAAGAATTGAGGAGGAGAAAGAGGTTGTGCAAAGATCCCGATATGCATCACCGTCCTCTCAGACTACACGAAGCGATCTGTTTGAAAACCGTCCCCCCCTGCCGCGAAGTGACCAGAACGCAGCGCCATCGGACGCGGCGTGGAATCGTCTGCTAAAAGCTGTACAAGGACAACGAGATGCACAGCGAATGGGCAAGCAGCACTCTTACCCTCCCCACCCTCAACAACTCTCTTTTTCAGGTTCTCCTCCCAGCGACCATGCCTCGCAGCCAGTAACAAGTGCTCAACCGCAATTTCCCCAACAACCGTCTTCATTAGTGAATCCTCAGGAATACGAACGAACAATGATTGCGTACTATGAACAACAAACACGGCAGTTGTTAATGCGCCACAAGGAAACGGCGGAGCTTCAACTAAGAGAAGCAATTGCAGCACAGAATGCTGGCGTTGTATTTGACAGAGCCAAGTTTGATGAACATCAAACCGCTGCGCGCCAACGGATACTCAATGAGTTTTATACTCGTGTCAATCAGATTCGCTACCTTGCCTGGCTTCAATCGCGTCAGCTTGGACAGCAAAACGCGCCTGTTCCGAAACAAAGCCAAAATGTTGTGCGTGATGAACAGACGCGTGCGTTTGGTTTTCAAGCACCAAGTCAGGAGCGCACATCAGAAAATGTGCTCAGATCTGGTCTGTTTGGCAATGGTCACGCACAATCTTCCGTAAATCGTTCTAGCTCAAATCCCATGTATGCTTCAAATGGAAATTCACGGGTTCTTTCTGCGCTTCACAACAAGGGGGAATCCAATACTTCACGTGATCCAAGAAATGAAGCAGTGGATGTGCGGGAGTTGGAACGCCGCTTATTGGAAGCAAGTATAGATAAGGCTTCGGAGGCGAAACATGAACAAAACATGGGCAACAGAACCTCCGAAGGAAGACCAGAACCTAGAAGGCATGGGAAAAAAGCAAACCGTCTGGAGTCAATGACCGACAAAGACCAGGAGTTGGTCTTCAGGGTGTATTTGAGGCAGGTAGAATCGGCAGTTACGTATAAGGATGATTACTATAATGGTATGTATCGGAGGAATGAGAAGCTTGGGGTAGGGGAATTATATTCGGATCTTGCGAAAAGCGTTAATGAAACGAGACTAAGAAATCGATTGCGCGGGACCAGTGGTCGCCCGTACAGAAGTCGCCGATTGAAGCGTTCCCTGCAGTCTAATGAAAAGCAGCTACCCTCATCTTCACAGTCAAATGAGTCTTCCATGAGCGCTCTAGCGACTGCACTCGGTTCAGTTCAAACATGGAACCCTAAGGCCCCAAGAAGGGTTATGGACTTCAGCTCGATTGAACGCAAAACTGGTAAAGGACATGAATCCAAGCTGCTTCGGGACGACGAGAGAGTGAAAGTAAGACATGAGATTGAGAGAGGTTATGATATCATAGCTGTGATTCACGACATTGTCAGAGGAGAAAGCGGCGAAGTGTTGGAAGACCAAATTCGTAGTCTTCTTCAAACACTACATATCGAAAGCACGGATGAAGAACCGCCTGATTCTGCGATCGTTGCAAACCCGGGGCTCAAATTCTTTGGCACGCTTTGCGTGTTGGAGAAGGGCAGAAGATATCTGGCAAGAGTCTTAGACATTCTTGACATATCTGAGCGAATTCGGGTTATTCCTTCGGTGTTCGAAAGCTTAGGGGCCATGATATATTCTCTCCAACGCTCTCAACGTTCCACGTTGTCCGTGAACGGCGATATCATATCCAAGTCGCTTCAGACGATAGGCGACTCGCACACGTCAGCGTTGGATTGCATAACAATGCTGTCTTCATTCAGCTCAACTCATTCTGGTCGTCCTGATGCCTTTCTGACCACTTTTCGAAGCGCTTCTGGTGCTAAGCTCATGTACTGTTGCATGCAAAGGATATCCAGGGGTTTGTATAAAAAGGAAATAGATGAAGAGGATCTAAATCGAGCTGAAATCGATAAGCTCGCGGAAGTATTTACTGAAATGCTACAACGCATATTTGATGAGGCAGAACTTGTTAACAGAGCGTGGGAAGTGACTGGAAGTCTCGACAGTATTCTAGCTGGCGAAGCGAGATCAATGCTTCGTGCAGAGCTCAATCGACTGTTGCAAAGTGGTGCAGCTCCCCCACCCCCAGAAGGATAGGAGTATGGTAGAGAATTACAATGGACACACAGTTGAAGTTTCTCGCAATGCAATCTGTACAGTCCAAGAGCGCCTAAGTGAATAAAGATTCGTCGCCAACCGTGACCTCAGCCGACTCAGGTAAACCACCATCAGCCTCCCCTTCGAACAAAGCCGCATCTGGTTGCACGTCAGAGAGGGTAGCATGATTTTCGTCGTCGGATCCGGTATAATCATTATCGGCTTTAAGTACAGTATCGTCCGCCTCTTCGTCGTCAACGAAGATATCAGCATTAGCCTGAAACAGTTCCCTCCCAGTTAAGCCCTGACCCCTAGACCTCTCCGCTTTGGACATCTTCTTGTAAGCAACAGCTTTCTTTGCTTCTTCCGCAGCTTTTTTCTCGCTCATTTTCTCTTCTTTCCATACGAGGAAGAGTTCCTTGGTGACCGGAGTACGTGTGGTAAGCTTTGCTCGCTCCTCTTCAATCTGGTCCTCTACAGGTAGATTAGCGATTCGAATTCTTTCCTTCTCAGCTTCCTCTTCGAGTCGCTTACGCTCTGCCTCTTCAGCAGACATCTTCTTCGGCTTGTCCTTCACAGGTTGGTTCATGAGCTCAAGCTCTGCGAGTCGAGCCTGCATTTGGGCGAGGCGGGCATTGCTCGCAGCCGAAGAAGACCCTGCACCGGCCGACCTCTTTCGCGGACCGTCAACCTTCTGATTTGCCTGCTTCTTAACAGTTTCCACATATTGCTGAACCTTGCGACTCTTTTTCTTGTTCTTGAGCCCAAAAGTCTTGTCGTCGACTATTTTCTTCTTCTGCTCTTCGGCCTTTTTTTTCTTCGGAGGCATGGTTGGTTTTGTGAGAGATGTGAGTAGGTGTTTATGCTATGTCGAACAACGCGGGATTGGCTCGGTCGTCTTGTTCGGCACGAGACACGACGACGTACAAAACGCGGCTGGGAGAAATATTACGTTGGTGTGTGTGTACGCATGAGTTCAGATGTGAAAGCCTTCACAGATGCTGTTGGGCAATATCATGCATGAGGCGCAAACTATGGACTTTTTGGTCCACCTTGTGGACACGGAGGTGTCCACTTTGGCTTGGTTCGGGGGCAGCGGGGCACACGTGGGACAGCGCAACATCGTCCTTCAAACCAGAAGTATGCCGTAGTTTTAACAAAAAAATTCAAGTCCTGACTTTCGATGTGTTTTCGTCGATATCTCTACAACAGTACACTGTCGACAAATTGGGTGAATCATGAAACGACGAAGATGTTCGTTCGTTATCCCTTTCTGCCACAGAGGAGGGTGGTTTGCTTTCCACGAGTATTTGATGTTATGAAAGCAGAATGGTAAACGTCCAGACGTAATTCCAAGTACCGCAACTGCTGCGTCGCTCATTCGATCCGCTCAAGGTTCTGAAGGACGGAGCCTTTGTGCACAAGTCTTGAGTGCCGAGCTCACACTTTATACCAACCTATAACTTTCTCTCTGGCCAGCTGCGCGTTTATACGTGACCTGCGGTGGCACTTCTTTCTCGATGTAGCAATCTGTAATGCGAGAAATACTAAGGTCAGACATTTTATTCCGGTATGTCTTTTTTTCAAACAGAAGATGAGTCAGGTGATGAGAAAACCGAGAGGAAACGTTTCGGCCTGTTCCGCGGCAACCGCGATTCAAATCCTGCTTTGGAAACGCTGCGCGAGAAAGAAAATGAAGAAAAAAGCACTGAACCCCAACTTCTCTCAGAAGAACAGGAGTTGGAGCAATTAAGAAAGCACAAACGGTATATATCATACGCTGCTTCAAAGGAAAAACAGGCAGAATCACCACCACCGCATCTTAGTCCCACCTCAAAAGACGCCTTCACAACGGAGGAACTTCAGAGCGATGTAAAAGGAGCCGAGCCTCATGCGCCAGCATCGACGGAAGAAGAGGAACATTTTCTTCGTCATGTGAAAGAACCACGTCCTAGAGCTCAAAGCAATGTAAAGAACATGCTTGAGAGCCAGAGAAAACGAAAGAAACCCAATCCTAAAATTGACCCTAAGATCATAGATGATTCTACCTCGGACGATAGTAGCGGCAGTGACGAAGAAGCCCCACTGGGGCCAGCGTTACCACATCCTCAGTTTCAGACCAGTCACGACATTTTAACTCAACAGGGTATTCCGGTTCAAAACAAAGCTCAAATGGGGTCATCCCACAATTCCTATGTCACTGGTATCACGATAGACAATGCTGGGAATCGACTGGTTTCTGTTTCCCTGGATTCTGAAGCAAAGATGTGGGACTTCAACTCTATGAATTCTAACATGACACCATTCCGAACATTTAAACCACTTGGAGAATGCCCTCTCCGGACCATTGAATGGTCGACCTATGGGGGTCAACTTCTGTGTTCAGGAAGGGCTAACTCTGCCGTTATCATGGATAGAGAGGGCTCCAGTCTTGCCCAGACTATGCAAGGAGATATGTATATAGTTGACGCGGCGAGAACCAAAGGCCACACTGCTTCTATTGCGGCTGCCAAATGGCATCCACATCAAGATTCTACTGCGTCTCAGATTACCACGACGTCATTGGATGGCACGATACGGGTTTGGGATGTTCATCGAACATCTCGGAAACCCATGGTCAGAATTCCAGTCATGACCCAACTGTCTGTCAAGAGGCTAAGAAACCGTCATGGAGGTCGGATAATCGCAACGGCTTTCGACTGGATGCATGATTGTCACAGTGCAGCTTTTGGGTGTAGTGATGGGACAGTAAAAGTTTTTGACATACGGTCAAGCACAAGTCAACCTGCATCTCAATCAGCAGCAGATACAAAACAGGGTGAAGAAATAACTGGTATATGTTGCTCTCCGCCTTCAACACAGCCCTTCGTGTTGGCTCGTAGTTCAGATGATTGTCTGCGTGTCTATGACACACGTCGCTTCAACGAACCTGTAGGGACATTTGAGGGACTTCCGAACTCTATCTCGGAGACAAATGTTTGTTTCCTTGGCCCCTCTGGTGATATCTTTGCAACAGGAACAAGCATGACAAAGAAGTCGGGCGGTCCAGCTGGTTCCATTAGACTATTCTCTATGAAGGAAATGAAAGAGTTGATGCAAATTGATTGTGGTAAGGACACGGGAAGCGTTATATCTCTCATGTGGAAGGAATCATTGAATCAATTGATCGTCGGAACGGGAAGTGGACATATACTAGTGTACTATGATACGATTTACAGCCACAGAGGTGTTCTCAATTGCCTGGCCAAAACAGTGAGTCGAAAAGTCCAAGGAATGGCTTCAGTTGGCGTCGGGATCGCGGTTCCGGGATCATCATTGCTTCCCAACAAGGGTAAGATATCAGCAATTGCTTCGGGCATTGACACTGAGACCATGTCAAAGAAGACCGGGACGTCGGTGTTGAAGCCAACTTCACTTCCGAAGCGAACTGGTGGAAAGTCGTCCACACTTGCTCAACATCTTTCGAAGCAAGAAGTATCCAAGGAGTGGTCCCGGGATCCGAGAGAAGCACTTCTTCAGTATGCTGATGTAGCAAGCAAAGACCCTCAATTCACGAAGATATATGAGAAGACCCAACCCACGCCTTTGTTAGCAGAAAAGACAGCAGAAGAGGAAGAAGAGGAATCGAGGAAAGCAATTTACGACAGGGACAAGCTCAGGAAGTTCAGGAAGCACACTGGTTCAGACCCCCATTAGCGTCAGTTATTGGGCTCTCTTTCAGGCTTAGATCAATTATCGTGTTCTTCGTTTCTCAGATTGAAGAGTTCGTTTTTGATATGTTATCTAGGAATTAAGATAAAGAGTTATTTCCGAAACTGGGAGGGATCTAGAGTAAAAGACAGTACCAAGGGTAGAAGGTTACCTCCGAAAATTTTTCTTGTTCATGCGGAGGTGATAAGGACAGATGTGTTGCTTTCACGGATCAAATGTGTACGAAAAAGTCAACGAACTTCATGTGCATGCCCGTAATACCTGTTCACGAGGCGGGACTTGACCTTTGAAACATCTGGCCACTCATTTTGTGGATAGAATTTGATCAGTTTCATGTTTCTAATCGCTTCCAATTCTTCGTTTGACATCGCCTCAATGCGTTTCTTACGTTGCTCCTTCTCCGCCTTTTGCTTCTGCTTCGCGTTCTTAACAGCTGTTTCAATAGCCTTCTTTAACTGATCAGTGTGCTTATCCTTCTCAAGCTCCTCATCATCCAAGGTTTCCTCCACAAATTCATCGAGTTCGTCCATTTCGTAGTCGAATTCGCACATTAGGGGCGCCTGCCTGCCTTCAAGATCAACTAAAACTGACACAACGGTGTCGACAATTTCGTCGTCTTCCTTGTCGGGGAAGAAGAAGTATGGAAGTACGTAGTCGTACTTATGAACGGCCTCTTCGCCCTTTGGTTTAAGAGACACAAATCTTTGGTTGCACTTCAGCACGTAAACGTTTGGCTTAAAGCGAGCTCGGAAAGCAACATTTGGTGGAGCGTATGCCTGCCATGAAATTCGTAGATCGGCCATTGGGACGATATCCTCCTTTGTTCTTTGCACACTCTTGAGCCCTACGGTGGCAGGAGGAGATATATCTGTAACGATTGCTGTTATTACAGGAACTGGAATCACTTCGCCCTTCTTGTCATCTTCGTCCACCATTATCAATTGTGGCTCCGTTCCGCCAAACAAGTAGATTTTCTTTCCAGCTAGATCTCCTTCGGTAAGAGCATCATCGAGATGATCGAAGTCCCAGTCTTCCTTGTATACGTCGTTTATCTGATCCCATTCTGTCCCAGCAAGATAAATGTCTTTCCACACTTCTTCGTAAACGGCCCTGGCAGTTCTTCTTGAAATTCGGATTTTGGCAGTTTTAGGCAGCTTCTTCGCTGGTCCAACGTCCTCATCGCGAGCAGACCTTTTCCCAAGTTTTTTACCAGCCGACTGAGACCTTGCCTTCGCTAAAGGGGATGATGCGGCTTGCTTCTTAATCTTCGATTCGGTACCATTCCCCTTTTCGATTGATGTAGCTTCCTTTACGACAGTGCGAGTTGAATTCGGCTTTGCGGACTTCGATGCAGCAGCCTTTGAATCTTTGGCAGAGGAACTCGCAGAAGGCTTCGTCGTCGTCGGGTTTGAGCGTGTGGCCCTTGTTCTACCCGCGCGTCCTGTTGTTGCAACTTCCGAAGCGCCTGCTCTGGCACTTGCTCTGGTGGCGGCTTGACGCCCTCTCCTCGGACGTGGAGGCATCTTGATCAGGGAAGACTTCGACAAAAGCTGACGTTCCAGGAAGAGTTTCGATGCGCGGGTTGTTAAGACGACAACGGCAACGGATATATATATGTGGGGGCTTTGTATAAATCTGAGCCTCGTGCTTCGTATTTGAATTATATTTGAATTGCTGTTCGTCGCCTTACAAAAAAAATAGACGTGCTGCGAGTGTAGAAAATGTTTGCAACGGAAGCAAAGGGGGAAAATGCCGGAATTTCGTGGTCATGTAGATAGATACATTAGTATCTATGTACATTCGCGCAGAGCTGGAATGCTTTCCATTTCAGGTCTTTCAGAAATAAAAAATAGCGCAACATTAAACCTTTTCGGGCAACAACTCCAATCGATGCGAATTTCGCCAAACCGGTTGGGGTGATGGATGATTAGCTCAAATAGATACTTCGCACGACTGTTTCGTTTTGGTGGGAAAAACCTGCCATTTTGGCGGGAAACTTCTCCATCAACTCGTTTGTGCATGGATGCCTGCGTCGCCAGTAACATCTTTGACGCCAGATTCCCATTCACAGCAATACATATCCGGCCACAATATCCGTTGTATTGGGAACTGGCAAGCGACTTTTAAAGTTTGTACAGAAGCGCTGCTCCTCTGGGTAACCCACTCAACTTAACGTTGAGGTTTGCCGTCGAGCTTGTCTGAATACTCTTGCATTTTCGAACACCACGCTGTATCAATCAAGGGACCAATAAGCCGTGCTCTGGCTCACTCGCACCAATGTCTTCACACGCAGACCATGGCGATGATATTCCCAGATTTTCCTTCGGGTCGATGGCCCTCGCTGAGGAGCAAAGTAACGTTGCGCGTGCGCAGTCCCGACTTCCAAACGCTCCAGGGGGTGATGACCCATCACCAACTGGCCTCAATGAGGCCATTGACATGATGGCTATGCTGGCGCGAAACGAACAATTCAGCCCAGAGGTCCTGCCTTACGAAAGTCAAACCGTAGAAGTCATCCGGACACTAGTAAAGCAGCAATCGGATCTCGTTGACGAGGAAGATGATACCGAGGACAGTATTTCATTCGAGTCGCAACTAAAGAAACTTGAACTTGATCGCATTAACTATGTTCTTCGCCACTACTTCCGAGTACGTATAAAGAAAATTGAGGAGAACATTCTGTTTTTATTCAAGGATACGGATATGCTCGACCACTTGTCTGACGCTGAAAAGAGATACGCTACCGACTATAAGAGTTTGTTGGAAGACCATTTCAAGAAATCGTTCTTGTCTATGTTGCCACGGAAGATCCAAGTCATTGAAAAGGATGGTTCAGTTGAGCACGACGCTGGTCCTAATCTGGATCGCTTTGTTTTCTGCCGAGTCCGGGAAGACGTGGGTCGTATCGCTGTCGGGGAGGACGCAATGAGCGACGCTATCAATCTAAACAAAAACGACATCCTTTGCGTACGATACAAAAGCGTTGCGAAGCTTGTGAAGAGTGAGGAATTGGAGTTGCTGTAGCACACATCCCATCAGCCAACGACTCTGTCGTCAGAAGTGTCGTGCATGTAAGAACAGTACATTGATTAGCCAGTCCCAATGTGACGTTCATGCATTATCGCAAGTTCAGTCACCAACGTCGCTTCCAAGCATTCATCCTCATTTCTGCTCTTGAGTACTCGCTGGCCATCTGCGTCGACAATCAGCACTTCTTGGTATCTAGTCTGTAATAAGTTCCCGATAACACAATTCATCCCATAATTTTGAAGTGCAGCCCCTGACTTTTTGGCTAAGAGGTCTGAATCTGTTTCGAGCTATGATCATTCGGACAACACGCGAGTGTATACAGGTTAGTCATCGCGAGAGCCAAAAAGTTTACTGGCAGTTGCGCAAGACTTACCTTGAAGGAGATAATGAAAGCCTCAGGAGCCCATTCTTGCCGAAGCAAACCGAGACATTTTGGAACTCGACTCAAAGTAATTACTAAGTCTTCCCCTTTTGACTGGATTTTGTGCTCAGGAAGCCGATCAGAAGTGATGTAAAAGTCTGATACAGCGGCGGCCAGAAAGAAAAGAACTGATTTCCCCAACGGCCTCAGAATTTGTGCCACTGCAAATAAGCTAAAGAGATACTCTTGAACTGTTTTGTAAGTGACTAAGAACAGGCGACGTTGTGTCTCTTTCCATTTTTTCAATGCTGTCGCCATGGATTTGTCTTGGAATTTCACTTCACTGTCTGATATTTGACTTAAGTCTGCTATTCTTTGCGGAGATATATCTTGAATGAAAGGAAGTTTCGAACCTTCTCGACACAAGAAGACAACAGCGTACGCATTTTCTTTGAAGCTTAACCCCCCATGTCCTTGATCCCGCTGTATCAGGAAATTTTCGGCGGACCTAGCCCCTCGGGTACCTGTGCTGAAATTGTCAAGATACCTCACAGCACGTTGTTCTAAAGGAACCGATGTGCCCCCAGACGTGATCACGGCGATCTTAAGGTTTTCATTTTTTGCGCGACGAACAAATGCTTCAAGCTTCGGTCTTTCAAAAGCTTCTGCAATAACAGTGGTTCCAAACACTTGGAAAGACGGGAGGGGATCCCCCATGCGTGAAGAGAGGTAATTAGTATACAAGAAGTGCCTCAACAAATAGGAGTCTTCCTCATAAATGGGAGCAGCTTGTGTATCCCTCTGTGCCGCAAACGCTAAGGTCTAATGACGCGCAGGGTGACTTGCTTTTTACAGTGTCACTCAAAAAGGCCGTATTCTGCACCTGAGATGATCTTCGAAACATAAGGTTCGAAACTATGACCATGGTTTTGGTGTTCAATTCTAGCAATTGGAACTGTTTGGTCCTCCGAAGCAGATGGCATGATCACGATCTTCGCTTGTCTCTGCACAACAACCGCACATGTAACATGGTAACAGAAGGGGATCCTGGACTACTATTGTTCCCGAATGATCCTTTTGATAGTCCTGTTGTATTTAATCAAGCCGTGCTTTGTAATGCACTTCACTGCTCTCTCATCGAAGACCATCTCAGTAATCCCAAGAGTATGCTCTCACGGAAAAGAAAAGTGTTGGCCGAAGCCTGTGCTCCGCAACCCATCTGGACTCTAGATTCTATCCCATTTTGATGAGGGTGCATAATACAGGAGGCTTGAATAGATACCGTATCATACGATTATTTCTCATAAAACAGAAAAGAACGGAAAAAGCTTTTTCGCATAATAGATAGATGCAACAAGGATCAACTCGACGAAGTCGAACTAAACAACGGGTAAGGCTCGCCCTTTTGCCGCTTATTGCCGAACCCAATCTACAAAGACCAGCAAGAAGTTTGAGCATTCGTCCTTCCGCAGTACCATTCTGGATCTCAAAAACTGTACCAGCTATCATGCCTGGAGTTTCGGACGATGTTTTTCAATCCATAGACTGTTGGTTACCTGTTTCTCCCGGGCCAAGCGAATTAAGTGCGAAGAGATGGGAGGAAGTTATTGACGGCTATCACGTGAAGAGGACTGCAGAATTGATTAGGAACTATGCAAACGGAAAGGCCTGCCATGTTGCGCTGCAGTTCCCTGATCACATGTTGCATGTAGGACCGTTCATTTGTGAAGCCCTACGTTTGTCAACCAATGCATGTGATGGAGACCACGAAGACAGTCCGACCATTAATTTCTTCCTGCTTGGAGATACATCCTATGGGGAATGCTGCGTAGACGAAGTTGCAGCGCAACACCTTTTCTGTGACCTTGTTGTACACTATGGAAACGCCTGTCTATCTCCAACCAGAACTTTGCCGGTATTGTACGTGTTTCCCAAGACAACCTTCGAGTATCCCGAAGATGCCTGCACCAAGGTTAGGGAAAGCCTTTTAGAGCTTGCTCACAGCGCAGACACCCAGAAAGTTATTATTCTCTACGATCTGGATCTCGAAAGTTGTTTTGCGAACAACAGATTTCAAGCTGGGGAGCATCAAGTTACATTTGCAAGTCTCGAAGTTGAAATTCAAGTCGCTGCGCTTCAAATACGTAATGCTGATACTGTCAGGGCACCTGGTACCAACAGAACAAGTAGCGACGGTGACGAGACAGTAGTTGGGCCTCATGTGATCCACTTTGGGGCGGTACCAGCGGACAAAGTAGCGTTCGTCTGGTACACTCGATGCGTGGAGGACGGTGAATATCCGCCATTACTTCGAAATGCAGCCATCCAATTGTGCTCGGGAACGTCTAACTCGTCACGCAAGTTCTTCTCTGTATCTCTTGTTGGGGAACGAGGTGATTCAGTCCAACTGATTGAACCTTCGAGAATCTTGAGGAAGCGCTTTGCTTCCATAGGGAAAATACAAGCAGCAGAGAGAATTGGAATCATCCCAGGAACATTAGGTGTTTCCGGGAACACTGACATAATTGAAAGATGCAAAGTGCTTGTTAAACTTGCTGGAAAACGCTCTTATGTGATCCTTGTGGGGAAGCCGAACCCCGTTAAGCTAGCGAACTTCCCTGAAATCGACGTTTTCGTACTCGTGGCATGTCCACAAAATGGGTTAATAGACCATAAAGAATATTTGCGACCTATCGTAACCCCGTTTGAACTAGAGGCAGCCATTCTCAGGGATGGGGATATATTCAGTACCACATATACTTTGGACTTCCAGGAACTATTGAAGCACAAGCTTTGCAACGCTGTGGATTCCGAAGAAGAAAACCAGTTAATCGCCAGAAACAGCGACTGGTCGCTCGCAGTAAGTGGTGACGGTAGCGGTGCAGATTACCTGAAGAAGAGGCATTGGCAAGGTCTGAATTATGGAGGCGGTGGCTCTGATGATGAAACTAGAATAGAACAGCTTCCTACTCATATCGAAAGTGGGGAATCCGGAATCGCTAGAGGCTACAGCAGGGAGCGGAATACGAATCCTTAGGCCAAGGACTAGTACATCCTGCACCCAACTTCAGGGATGAAACGATGCGATAAACCAAGAAACAGAACACAAGAACTGTACAGACAAGCTGTTATCTATGGAATGAAAGGAAACTTTTTACAGGTTATACCGGTTTGCACAAAATTGAGTATTCACCTACATCGGAGCTCTTCACACCACAACCGATGCGCGCTAATACGTCGGGAAGAAGTTCACATTTCATAGCCGCAGACAACAAACGCTCGGTATAAAACTAATCCGGAAGTTATCGCGTGGTTTCGACTGCAAGTATGTATGACTACAAAGAAAAACAAAAGCAGGTTGAGTGCAACTTGTAGAAGCTCATCTATTGCAATCGAATTCAGACGCGACGTCTGGCCATGTAGCTGGGAAAACTGTTTCAAGCTCGCCTCCAAGAAAAGTAGGGATGGATTTCGGTGCAATATACTTGCTGAGAGTAACAGCGGGGTCATCCTCTGCAGCCCAGACAATCTTCTCCTTGGCAATCGGGTCTATGATTGGGCTTACCACGGTGTAGGCGGCTCGGATGGTGACCGGATAGTTGACGAGGAAAATATAACCCAACCGGTCCGGGTAGAACTCTTGTAGTGTCTGGATGCCCTCTTTTACAAGACGGTAAGGGGCATTCCGGCGGATTGACCATTCGCGGAAGTCTAAGATAATGACTATTTCATCCAAGACATATGTGTGAGCAAAATAAATTGACTCTAGAAATGATAGCAAAGCGTTCTGGAACTGCGCACGGTCGACTTTTCTCTTGTCGAGGAGGCGCGGGAGGCCATAGGCGACAGGTTGCTTGCAAGTGTCAGGGTCAGATATTATGTGCAATGGGAAGCAAGCGTTGGGTCGGAGCATGTTGATAACATTCTGAGAAAGATAGAGGTGCAAATCGGTAGCTTGGCGCCACTTGAAGGTGTGGATCATCATGGCAAAGGCCTCATGGGGATTACCCTGGCGCGCTCGGAGAAACTGAACGAGGACACGACGGCGACTATGCACACTCTCATGAAGCTCAACGAGGAGACAATCATGCGTCATTGAAGCAACGTTAGGCGCAGGTGTGCCTACAGGTCCGAACGCTTCCTCCACGTTTACGCTGAGCTCAGTCAACGGCGTGTGCGCCGGCATGGATTGGGAGTCGTTCGACGAGGCGGTGTGAAACAACCTGCGCATGCTCGGCAGCGCGTGGACGTTAACGTGCGGCACGGGGACGTGCGGCACATGCGGCAGCGAAACATGCGGCAGCGAAACATGCGGCAGATGCGATCGCGACGACGGCGAGGAAGGCGGTGCGTCCTGCTGCGGCGTCGGCGGCGGCGTATGCGCGTCCGCAAGTTGGGAGTGCGACTGAAGTGGAGAGCGCTCTCGCGACGCGGGCGAGGAAGAACGCACGGGCGGCGCAGCAGAGGCGGCCGGCGCGCCCGAGAACGGTATGTACCGACGCATGGGCGAAGGCGTGGGTGTAACAAAGGCGTGGGCGTAACCAAGGCGTGGGCGAAACAAAGGCGTGGGTGTAACAAAGGCGTGGGCGTAACAAAGGCGTGGGCGAAGCAAAGGAGAGAGGCCAAAGGCGCTGCGACGCCGTTGACGGCGAAGCTGCGCGCGACGGCGCGCGCCCTCACGCCAAGCCGCCGCTGACGTGCTCACTAACTCTCACCGCAACCTTACGGCCACGGACATCAGCCGCGCATATCTACCGTTGGTATGGCTACCGCGCACGCGTTGCGCGTGGGTGGCCACCGTTCGCGTATTTTGCACACGTGTGACGAGCGTCACGCGGCGTCACCCGCGCTCACGTGCATGTGAGATTGGGCTGTTTTTCGGCAATTTTTGTTGATGTCGCTTGTCACGCGCTGCGCTTGACGGCGGCCGCCGCCGCGCTCGTTGTATTCGCCGCCGCCGCCTTCACTTGATCCTACCGCCGTCGCACCAGATCCCGCCGCCGTCGTACCCCTAGTCGCTTCGAGAGTTTGCGCCAGTCACTACGCCATGTCTCGTACTAAGAAGGCTGCGAAGGCTGCTAAGAAGAGCAAGAGGAAGGATGTCGCTGTCGCTGACGTTCCCGATGCAAAACCCGCCCCATCGGCGGAGGTGAAGCTCTCGAAGAGCGCCAAGCGCAAGTCTAAAGACCGCCCGTCTGCTGTCGTGTCTAACGCAAACGCCGTTCAGCTCCCTGATTCCACTCCCAAGGACTCTTCCAAGAAGGACAAGAAGAAGAAGAAGAAGAGCAAGAAGAAGCCACCCACCCCTCCTCCCGAGTCCGATGATGAATCAAGTGATGACTCTTCCACCAGCGAAGAACAATCCGATTCACCGCCTCAGAGCGCTCAAGTGGCGAAGAAGTCCAAATCCAAATCACGTGGAAAGCCCGAACCCGAGGAAAGCTCCAGCTCGGACGAGGAATCGTCATCAGACGAGGAGGAGGCTCCTGCCAAGGTCAAGCCTAAAAAGCAACTCAAAGGTAAAGCTAACGGCCGCAAGCCGGCTGAGAGTGATGATGAAAGTAGTGACAGTGATTCTGACACCCCCGACCAAGTTCCGTCCGCCAAGCAGAATGGAGCCTCCAAACCTTCTATCAAGTCTACTCCTAGTACCAGTGATTCGGATAGTGACCAAAGCTCTGAGAGCGAGGATGATGCCCCATCCAAGCCTTCCACCAAAGAGCAACAGGCTGACGACAGTGATAGCTCCGAATCCTCTGAAGATGAAAGCGAGGAGCCGAAAGAAAAACCCAAACCCGTCAAGCAGGTTAAGGGTAAGGCAAACGGGAAGAAGGCAGCTGCTGATTCTTCTGATGGAGAGGAAAGCTCCAGCGAGTCAGAGGAGAGCTCCAGTGACGAAAACGCTGGTGAAGATGAGCAGAAAACGCCAATGGAAGTAGACAAGCCCCCCAAGTCAGAAAACGATACTGGGGATGACTTCCAACAGAAGAGGAAGCGAGAGTCGTCCCAATTTGAAGTTCAGCCCAATAAGAGGCACCAGCCTACCGCTGCTCCGGATGAAGAACTTCGTGTGTTCGTCGGCGGTGTGCCATTCTCTTGCACGGAAGACGAGTTGGGAAGTTTCCTCTCGGAATGTGGCGAAATAACTGATCTGTTCCTCCCACGTGATAGAGAAACTGACCGTATCCGGGGCTATGCCTTCGTGAGCTTTGCTGAATCATCTGCCGTACAAGCAGCCCTTAAGCTGGACGGCAGCTTCTTGAAAGGCAGGCATCTGAGGATAAATCCCGCTGGGTCAAGGCCTAGTAACGGTCCGAGGCGAGGTGGTTCCCGAGGACGTGATGGTGGTCGTGGTGGTGGTCGTGGCGGACGCGGCGGTCGTGGTGGATACGTCGGTGGCTTCGGTGGTGGCTTTGGTGGTGGCTTTGGTGGTGGTCGTGGTGGTGGCCGTGGTGGTGGCCGTGGTGGCCGTGAATGGGGTCGTGGTGGCGGTCAGCAAGGAGGCCGCGGTAGAGGCTTCGGTAATCGCGGTGGGTTTGGTGGTCGTGGAGGCTCATCAAACTTTGCAAACGGAGGAGTTAAGGGAACAAAGACCACTTTCGAAGACGACAGTGACTGAACAAGCGTGCCTCAAGGAAGGGCCTGAAAGTTTCGAAACAGAAACTCAAATTCGTGTCGTGTCTGATACCGTATTCATTTATGCTAAGTTTTACGTCGTTGTTGGTGTTCAAGTCTGATATACGTTAACATGATTGCACCGCCTTTGAAAGCTCAACAGCCGTGTGTTTATTTGTCTGCTGGGTGTTTCTCAGTTACGGCGGCAACGGAATCGGCGAACCAGCGGCGAGTGTCAAAATATGTTCCCTGGACCTCAAAGCCGACGGACTCTAATTTCTTGTGGATGGAACTCACTGTGTACTTTCGCGACGTTTCTGTGTGGATAGCTTCGTAAGCCTCGAAATTGAATTCGAGAGGTCCGGATCTATTGCCACCCTCGGTTGAGTTGTCCGGTTTCATCGAGACTGTCTGAGCTTCGGTTGAGATTAAGTAACTCAAAGCGGCTCCATGTAGAGGGTCGTAACTGGCGTAATGAATAAACTTTGAACGGTTAAAGTCCATATTCAGCTCACGATTCATCCTGGTGAGAAGGTTAAGGTTAAAGTCCCTGGTTACTCCGAGCGAATCCGAGTAAGCCCGAAGCGTGACGCGTGGGTCTTTCCTAAGATCAGTGCCAAGCATGAAGAGATCCCCGGGTTTGAGGGTGCGACGGATTGTCCTCAGAAACCCAACTTCGCTCTCCTCCGAGAAGTTTCCAAGTGACGATCCCAAGAATAGTACAACTGTTTTCCGATTTGATGAGGACACTACATGTTGCACACATTCGACATACTCGCCGATTATGCCATGGACGTTAATAGGGTGGTCTTCAAAGTGATGGCCTAATGACTTGAACAATAGCTCCATTGCACGACGGGAAATGTCAATGGGGATATATTCGAAGCTAACATCAGCATTGATAAGAGCCTGCAACAGAACCTTAGTCTTCCGGCCATCACCAGCTCCAAGCTCGATAATGTTGATAGTCTGGGATCCATCTAAACTCTTTAAATGGTTGCTGACTATCTTTGTGGACTGGGTTTTGAGTATTTCCATTTCACAACCAGTCAAATAGTACTCTTCCAGCTCCGTTATCTTTGCATACACGTCTACGCAAAGGCGTTGGTATCAAGATGTGCAGAAATGTCAGAAGTTTGCTGCAGAGCAAAGTGGACTAACAGCGATTCAAAGTAACAAAGTTGTGCGAAAAATAGACGCCCTAAAGCTAACATACCACTTCCGCTGTTGTCGTAGAAATACATGGAAGAGAGTGCTTTCTCCGGCTTGGAGAGGCCTTTGATAACATCTGAACGAAAATTCCTAATGGCCTCTTCCTCGTCTTCATCACGTATAGTGGTTAGCTTGAAAGCTTGAGGAGCCATTGTATGAGTGACGATTTGGGGCTGGAGCAAAATACGGAGTAGTGAGGAAGATCAAGCCACAACAGGCGGTATGCGATGATGATCGCAGGGATGCACCACTGGAGGGTGAAGGAGCCAGGAAAAGAGCAATTGCTGTGCCGCTTATGAATGGTTTAGTGCAGTGCAACGGCCAGAAGGGTATGCATCAGATTTAATGTACCCTTGGTATTATATAGATAGGGACGAGTTTGGTGGGCCAAGTTATTCGAAGCAATGTATAAAATGAGCAAACACATCCTGAGATTCTATGTCGCGTGGTTTAGCTCTGCTCAGGAAACCTTATCTACATAACAAGGTCGGCGATGCCCATTGAATTTCGACGAACCAGGGAAAAGAGAAAAACTACCCAAGGCGCTTGGGCCAAGGGTAATACACACTGTGGGTGTGAGATAGTTCGAATCTCTGGCCACCGCGTCAGGCTGGTCCAGCCTATTGCTGATGAGGAAATGTGCGTGTGAGGTCGACATTCGACGGGGCCCATATGCATAGATTGTGTCTTTGATTGGATGGATTGGGAACCGAAAGCGTTTTCCGCGTGCTTGGACATCAGATGTTCCAAGGTGCTCACTTCGGTAACCGAAGCTCTGAGCTCAGTTGTCGATAGGTATCGTGAGTGCGATTTGAGTGCACAAGCACTCTCAATGAGCATTTCCAGTGTACAGTAGCATATATACCAATGTATGCCAACCCTATTACCAACGATACCACAACCAGTTGCGACGATTATCCCTCTGCGGCATAGTTCAGTGTTCTTCGGTTGTATACAGAAACCCCACGCACGACGGTGAGACTCACTGTCGTACCAAAAGATACATATGCGGAGTAACTTCAGCTCATTTGAGTTGCGACCGCTACTGAAGCGGGTTTTGAAGCGAGCCAGGATAACCTGGAGTTGTGTTAACGACCAACCATTGCGGGAGCAGGGTTACCAACCGCAGTGCCTCCCATAGCCGTGTTCTTTGGGTGGAATTCTGCTTGGTGGTGAGCATCATCAAAGAAGCTCTTACCTTCGCATCTCGCCAACTGGGGCACTGGTCTGATGATGATCATGATGATCGAGTGCTTTTGGGGCCACGTTGCCACGCGATTGCAAATTGGCTTCGAAATGGCTTCGCGCACAGCAGCGGTGCCACGGTGAAGAGCACCAAAGGGGAAGCGTTGGCGCTGGCACTGCACGCGACAGCGATACGATAGCGTCGTAGGCGTTGACCAATAGCAGCCGACTTGGCCGTGTCATACAGTCATACAAGAGCGCAGCACGCGTGTCAATCTCGCCCCGCTCACGAGTTTGAGCGCCGCCATCGCTCCGCGGCGGGTAAGCCAATCGCTCCATCGCCGCGCACCGCCTCCCTCCGCCCAACTCGCGACTTGCTTTCAATACTTGGCACCTCCTCCACGCGCGCCGCTGCGCCTCGTCGCGTCCCTCTGTCGTCTCTCTCGTCATCGCCGTCCCACCTCTTGCTCTTCGCTTCCCGCTCAAACGCGCTTTGTTCTCGCTTTTCCCGCATCCCGCCCCCTTCTCCCCACCTTACATATCACGCCGTTCCGCCCCGTGCTTCGTCGTGGCTGTGTCTTCTCCCCAGCATTATGCCCTTTCTCCGCACTTCTCCGGACGAAGATCCCTTTCTTTCGCAACAAGCTCGACGGCCTCGCGCCTCGCTTCTCAACTCGCTTCGCCACGCGAGACACCACCGTCGTCATTCCGCTCCCACAACTCAAGTATCTACTCACCCTTGCTCTAACCCCGCAGCGCATCTCAAACCAATATACATTTACCCCGGCCTTTTGCGAATTGTCCGCGAGAAGGCAATTGCTCTAGACAACCAATGCCCAGCAGTGCATTACAAGTGCCACAAGTGCAACGAGCAATCCCCCTCCTCGCCACACGCGGAATGCGAACATGCTGTTCGTTGCTCTATCTGTCTTGATAGGTTCCACGGAAAAGACCTGGTGCGAAGGCTACCGTGCGATGCTAATCATATGTTTCATTCAAAGTGCATCCTAGATTGGCTGGCCTTTCAACAACGATGCCCGCTTTGTAACAAATACATTTCTAATAGTCTACAAATATGTGCCTCACATGGCGCTGATTCATCTGGCGTACCGCTCGGTTTGCATCGCCGTTCTGCTGAAGATCGCAGGGACATTAGGCAGCGGCTTTTACGTTTTTTTGGCGTTGATATCAACCTTGCTCGCTTCACCAGAGAAGTTTCACACGTTCCTCCGGCTAATCGCCCACTTCGCGCTGATGTTGGTGATATTTTTTGTCCATCCTCTTCCAATCCAGAGCAAGGCCGATTCCATTCCAGCCCGCCAATTGGACAACAACTTAACCGCGAAAACGAAAGGGACAGCTCTGAGAATAGCAGAGCATCTGGTACGAATTCAACATCTTCTGATACCAACAGGTGTCAGCAGAGATCCAAAGGGCCTCGAACCTATTCATACATAATGCACGATAACGTTCGAATGGAGATGAACGCCTGCTTTCCTGTATGAACGGTAATCCCACCTCTTAGTTTTCCCTCATGTGAAACCGTAATATTTTCTTTCGTATCTTGGCAGAGCTTTCCTCTAGCGTTCAATTCTGTGATATGAACGCTTTCTCTACTGTTCTACCTAGCGTTTACTGGGTTCATGGTCAACTTATAGATCGAGAATTCGGTCAAACTCCTTCTACAGATACAGCTACAAAGTTTTCACACTGGACAAGGACTTAGGACTGACATCAACCATTTCGATTATGAGAGGTGTGCTATTAGCCTTCTTTCGTATTGAGTTTGACATTATTGCCCTGCATTGTTCGTATCCGGAACAATCATTCATTTGGCTTTTTCTGGTTCTTTTATCGAAGCTGAACTCAGATAGAGAGCAAAGTGTTAAGCTGTGGGCGTTGATAAAGAGTGCACGGCTTGTTGACAGCAACACTAGTCTCCCACATGCCAGCGCGTCTGACACTACTTCATCCCTCCTGCTGCCTTACTATTGCTGGAAATGAGAAATCTGTTGGACCGACGCGTGGGTTCCTTTTCTCTTCGTACTGTTCTGAAAATGGGCCACGTTGATTATTCTCGATCATAGATACACCCTCGTAATACGACGCGTGGTGCAAAGGCAATTTTCGCATGGAACGGTCGGGTTATTCGCGAGATGTGTGCTCCACGTTTGTAGATTTAACAATCCATAACGTTACGGCAAGGCAGTACTGGAGAGTTGTACCAGTTGTTAGACTTGGCTCTGAATCGGGGCCAGACAGTAGAGCAGAGAAGTGATCAGCGGTAGCTTTAGTTGTCAGCGTTCCTCCATGTATTGGGTTCTGAGGGATTCAGTTCTTGAAGTCCTTAGGACGTAAGGAAGAACAATTTTTTGTTTCAGAAGCAAGTTTCGAAGGGAACTGCCCCCTTAAACTGCCGAGCACTGAATTAAACCCATTATCATGTTTGCCAGTTTCATAATTCCGCACGATTATACCTCCCAGTCCTTATCAGCCTCCTTAGCCAAGCTCATTTACTTCGCTTTTCATAGCTGAAAACCTGTTGTACAACCTATTAATCCATATTGTCTACGAATGCATCGAATATGCAACGAACACGTATTTAGAGAGAGGTGAAATTGTGTGCTTGTAAAGAGAGGGAGAGGTGAAACTGAAGTTCAGAACGGCTTGTTTTGTCGACACATTTGCGGGCTCTGTTTATGTTTATACATCATTTGCGCGAGAAACTGAACGTCCGCTGGAGACGCTCTTGAGACGTGCTCAAAACCTGGTGTATAAGGAAAAATCCTGTCATCCAGTTTCCAACTAGAACCAATGGCAAGACTTACGCACGGAGATTTTGTCACGTACCACAGGCACGCCGTTTTCTTGATGAAGATTGTAGTTAGAAGTATTGTTCAAAACGCCGGTCTTCTTCACCGGTGGTTGTCTGCCAGACGCAGCCATACTCTTTTCTATCTCCGTACGCTTTTGAAATTCACTCCTCATGCCTTGTTCAAAAGCGTTGGAAAGCTTCACAGCATCCTGAAGCTCCTGATGAAGATGATGTATTTCATCTTCTTTAAAGTCAAAGACGTCTTGCAAGATCCCGAAATTCCTCTCCAGTGCTTCCAAAGTCTTCGACATGAATTCAACTGTCTTTGAACCTCCAGCTTGCACCTGTCTGTTACGCTCCGAGCGGATAGCCGTAGAAAAGATTCGCTTGAAGGCCGTAAACTTCAAATTCGCAGAATTCGGACCATCTGTATCATGGTCTTCATTTCTCAGGTCTCTACGTTCGTTGCTGCTGGCGCTACCAGCGTTCACTGGCCGTGCACCACGTGTTTCAGTTCCATTTCCTTGACTGCTTGTTTCACGTCGCAGCCGGCTGGTTATATTGCCGAATAAACCTGGCTGAGTTTCCCCTCTGTTGTTGTGGTTCGACAGTAGACCTAGAGACCTCTTCTTCCCACTCCTCGGAGTTGTTGTCTCGTCCACGTTCGCGTTTCCAGCTTCACCCTCCGTTTGCACATCCTCCGTTTCTTCGTTCCCGCCAATTCTGCCCGCATCTTCCTTGCCACGAGCATGGGAATCTCTGAACCGACCAAGAAGTTTAGAACTTTTGTGTACGAGGCCATTAAGCTGACCTCCCAACCAGTGCGAATTGGGCCGTTCTGAGATGTTGACGGATGAGGTGAGAGTGGTTTTTATCTCGTCCAGAACTCTTTCGAGCTCCTCCATTCGTTCGTGAATCCATCTCGAAGACCTTTCAGCGTTCTTCAGTTGCTCATCCAATTTCCTGTTTTGTAAAGAAGCCTGCTTCGCAACCAATTCAGCCATTTCGGCTTTGTGCAGTGCTCGAAGCGTCTCCACCTCATCGACGCTCCTCGCTGCTTGCAATTGCCCGATGACAGCTTTCAGGTCCTTCAAGGTCTTCACTAAAAAACGATTCTTACTTTGTAGTTCTTCGTTTTCTTCCTTTGCCTCTTTCAGCAAACAGGACGTTTTCCTGCGTTTCTCTTCATGTTCCCCGCAGGTATAATCCAGTTCATACTTCTCTTTGATCGCGAATAACATGTCTTCCCTCGCATTCTTAGCTTCTTCCGACTTCTCCCGAAGGCGTCTTTTCAAGGAGTTGATGGTTGCTTGTTCTTCACTAACGATACGATTCTCCTTTCCAGTATTGTTGCAAAGCGAAGCATGGGCGCTTTCCAACACGGCGATTAGTTCTCGTTTGTACACTTCTTTTCCAACCTTTACCTCTGCTCTTTTCCCCAGATTGTCGTCAGCCCCGCAGAAAGCATGATCAGTGCCACTGGAACGATTCCCTCGCATGTGACACAGAAATTCATTCCAAACATCGCCGACCATCTTGTCGAATTCAGCTGCATCAGCACTTTGAAAAGTGGCAGAATCTCTTGCACTTCCTGGTTCTTTACTTGGAGACTCGTCAGGTCGCTCTCCATTGCTCCCAGTGTTACTCTTACGAATATCTCGAACGTCGTTCATTTCGAAGAACGCAGTCAGGCGGCCAACAGACGGTTTATAGAAAGGCATTTTCTTGAAGATAAGCAAACGAATGCGACTGGCAAGATTAAAGAGCGAGGCAGTTTGGGCTGCACCGTCAAGCTGTTGGAACTATGGGAGAACGAAATACACACCATTACCTACAGCTTTGTGGGCTTTGCCTTTTATAGTAGTTTCTCTGGCTTTTGCTGTCACGTGGGAGTTGGTCACATAATAATTTCGTGGCGAGGAGAGGAACCCACGTAGAGAAGAAAGCGAAAGAAGTTGAAGACAAGAAACAAAACATCTTGAATTGAGCTGTTAGGGTACTCACAGTCCCGAGTGATGCCTTTTTAGGAATCAATCCATCCATTGTATTATCTACTATGGCATCAGCTCGTCAGAGGGGTTTCCCCGGTGGGAGAGTAGAATATACATAATCATGATTGAAGAGCACAATCATGCGGGGTGCGCTGCTTCTGTGATTGCGACTTTGCAGTCGGAATTTAGGACGCGCGATCAAAGTGAACCAGACGAACACAATCGATGTAGATTGCAGCAGCACAATGCGTTGGGCACAGACGCTCAACTTTTAGAGCTCTCACAGTGGCATTGATCAATGCCATTGATCAACGCAGGGGATATCTTGTAAAAGTCCAGAGTGTCTCTCTCATAGTTCGCGTTTCTGTCTCCCCTTTCACTCACACGCCCCGTCCAACCCAGTTTCTGGCAGAGGTAAGTGCATGGTTTCTGGACGAGGAATGATGAAGGTGTATAATCAGAGTATTGTTATGCGAAGTGAGTTGAACCCGGTCCATTGGTAGTCTGCTGCTGATCAACTTTGGGGTGAGGCGAGGTGAGGCCACAAGAGCAACGTTTGAGTATTTGGCAGAGACGGGGTATCATTATCTGTTCCTCTACGGAACAGGGACGTTGTTCGTGCTCTGATGCCATATGTTTGTAGCTAAACAATTGGATACCTGTATCTTGCATCGTATTGTAGACGGGGTCCCGTACGACAGCGCAAATTCCGTTTGCAAAAATGCGCAGCGACCATTTATTATTCAGTATTTCATTTCGCCGGCGTAAAAAGCACTCTCTACGTGCAGTCCGTCATTTCGTTGCGATCAACATCGCAGTCTTGTTCCCTTGTACAAAACTCTTCGCGGGACTCTCTTGTTGTGATCAGTGGTGAATATAGAAGGAAATTTCAAGCGAACGACTTCACTGCTGGTATCGGGTCGTCCTGTACGCCGTTCATTTCAGCTCTAGGAACCATCAACGTCGGTTGATCTTTTCTTGCTTCTTTGCAGGCCTTGTCCACTACTTCGAGCCCACAAAGCCAAGTCTCCATTAACATGAGACCTTTTTTGCTTAAAGGTCATGAAAGGCCTCTAACTCGGGTTAGGTTTAATCGGGAAGGTGATCTGCTTTTCACTACTGCTATGGACAAATCGCCTACTTGCTGGCGTGCCAGTAATGGTGAGAGGGTCGGTACATACAAGGGTCATAACGGTGCTGTGCGAGATATTGCTATTACCTATAACACGGAGAGAGTGGTGACGGCTTCAGCTGACAACTCTGCCATATTATGGCGAGCAGACACCGGAGAGAAGCTACATCAGTGGCATTTCAAATCTCCATCCCGTGCCGTTGCGTTCAGCCCTGACGATGTTTACGTCGCTGTTGCCACCACTAAGCTTATGGGACAGCCATCTCTAGTCTACATATTCGAGCACGACAAGATTTCGGATTCCCAGAATGACGAGCCCGTCATTGTTTTGGATGGCCATGACGGAACAATTGTCACTGTGGATTGGTATCCAACTGGCGAGTATATACTAACTGCGTCGGAAGACGGCACCGTTCGGAAGTGGGATACCGAGACATGGGAAGAAATTGATCATGTCGAAGCGCATAAGAAGATCATTACCGATTGTCAGTTTTCTGCAGACTGCACCATGTTCATCACGTCGTCGAAAGACCATACCTCAAAGTTGTGGAGCTTCCACGAATTTGAATTGTTGAAGACATATTCTGTAGATCATCCCGTGAACTCGGCTTCTATATCTCCATTGTTTTCTCAGATTATGCTGGGGGGTGGGCAGGAGGCTAGTATGGTGACGACAACAGGTGATCGACAAGGAAAGTTTGAAGCAAAGATCTTTCATCTAGTTTACGAAGAGGAACTTGGAAGAGTTAAGGGACATTTCGGTCCGATCAATACTGTGGCATACTCGCCTGATGGACGCATGTATGTATCTGGTGGAGAAGATGGTTTCGTACGGTTGCATGAGTTTGACGAGGAGTACTTTGTGAAAGGAAAAGAAGAAACAGTTTAATAAAAGGCGCGGACTTGATGAAACTAAACCTTGTCACTTTTGAGCGGATAATGTGAACTTGTAATTGTATTTCGTTTATATCTTTACATGAAGAGGTGTTTCGGTAGGTGGTGATGAAAAGCAAAAGTGCACCAAGTTAGTCATCTTCTGGTACAAAGCCACCCCAGTCGGTACCACCACTCTCGAATGAAGAGCCAAATTGTTTGACGTAGACTTCATCTTCATCCTGAAGAACACAGTGTATGTCGCTCTTAGGGTAACTGACGCACAACAAGGCATAACCGTTTGCTCTCATTTCTTTCAGTAGTCCGAGAGCCTGGTCTTGATCAACTTGACCGCTCTTTATCTTGACAGCGCACGTTGTGCAGCAACCATGCCGACATGAGGCCGGCAAATCTGCACCCTGATCGGTCATGCTATGCCACACATATCGATCCTCAGGTACAGAGTACTTGTGAACAGTACGGTTACGAGGGTCTTCAACAGTTACATTATACGTTTTTGCGCCTGGTGTCTGAGAGTTGCGGGATACAAAAGGCAGAAGCGGGAGAAGTGTGAGCAACGCGCTTTTGGTTGGATGTGAAACAAAAAGTATGGACGGATGAAGGTGAGCGACGAACGTACGCCTGGTAGTGAGCCTTCTCTTCTACGATTGGTGGGCTTTGCTGAAGTTTGTGGCGAGGATGGAGGGGAGGGCGGCTGTTGAACACATTTGGGCACTGGACGGGCGGAGGCTCCAGAGCGATGGGGCAAGAACGGAGACAAGAAGGCCAGATTCATTGCGGACAGGGTTGGTGGCAGACACGGCGACTGTTGGGCGCAATGATGAGCGCAGTGGAAATGATGGATGACGTGTTGGGGCGCACAGCTGGGAATGAATGGCAACGGGTCAAGGATGCACCGAAGGCAGCGTTTTACTTCGTCAGGTGCAAGCGGTCGGAAGCGGGCGTGAAGATGAGCGTTCGTGTTGAACACAAATGTTGTTGAATGATAGGAGATCGGAAACGTGTGCACGTGTGGTGGATTGCGGCGATTGCAGTTATAACTTACAAGGGCGTTGTACGTTCCACCACCACTGGTGCAGCACGAGAGGCAGGACAAGCGCAAGTTTGGTGGATGGGTTGATGTGGCTTGGAACGCTTTTGGGAGCTCGAGAGCCAAGTGCTGAGTGAAAGAACGCAGTGGTTGGTGTCGATAAACGTAGATAACGCGCTGCATCGTGATGAAGCTGCTGCCGATATGTATCAAAAGATAACGCAAAAGTGGTTTGGAGCCACCAAGTAAATACATTGCTGCTAACGTTTTACCTGTTACTGTACAAGTGTAGAGGCGATTGCGAGAGATTGCTTTTCCTGGAGAGCTTACCGCGCAGGTGAGTTGCAGTTTTAATTGGGTGGCTGACGAAGTTTATAGGATTATCATAATCATCATGATTTAAGGTTACCCTTATAGTTGTTGCGAGCGTATGTAACCTTTTAAACATGTGTGGCGGTATCCAAATCAAGTGCACCTATAGATAGCGGAACGTAAATAAGATGTGGCTTGCACCCCGAAGGCAGCAAAGGACGGCACGCTACCAAGGGTAGCTACGTACAATAGATAACAAGAGAACAATGAAGCAAAGCCTAAACACTTTAGTTTAGATATCTGTGCTTTGTGATATCTACGCACAGCGTCGCGCGTGACGCGCGGTCGCGCGCGATGATTGGCTTGTGCCGCACGTGTGACTGATGTGGCTGGCGGCTCAGATCAGCGGTACGGTGCGCTGTGCGCCTGCCGTTGCGCGCCATTCACCTGCAGCCGCGCGGCGCTTTAGGTGTGGCGTCCAGATACGCGCTGCCGCTGCCGCTGCCACCTACGTCAACTTCACGTCGTACATACCGCCGTACCGTCGTACCCGCCGTACCGCCCACGCTCCCGCTGCGTGCGGCGCGCTGCAGCCCCATACGTGCTGTGGCGTGCGTGCTGCTTGCCTTTTGTATCGCCCGCTGCCGCTGGCGCTGCCGTCGCCGCCGCCGCCGCCGCCGCCGCCGCCGCCGCGCTGAGCATGAACGCCGTCTGTCGCCGTTAGTGCCACCCTCTCCCAACACTTTGCGCTCGCCGCCTGCGTCATGGCTTTGCACCGTACTCACGCCTTCTGGGCGCTGCTCTGGCTCGTCATGTTCGCCGTCGCCCTGTCCGTCAACCTCGTGCAGTTCCCGTCCTACGAGCAGGTGCAATGCGAGCAGAAGAGTGACCTCAGTTCCACCGTTGTCAAGAGAGAGCCGCCCGACTCGAACCGCCGTAGCATCTGCGTGTGGACCGCAAACGTCACCGTCACGCAGGACAGCGCCATGTTCGACACCGAAGCCAGGACAAAGCGCACTCCGTGCGATCAACCGCCCGTCGTGTTTCGCCAGTGTTGGCTTTCTGAGTCCAATCACACCTTCCTTCCCATTGACATGGACGATGCCAACGAGTATGAACAAGCAGCTCGCGTTTTCTCCCGTCTGCGTCTGGCCTTCGTTGTGTTTGCTGTTTTCTTTGCCTCCTTCTTCTTCTACGTCATTCTTCGCTCCTTCGATGCACGCCTGTTTAGTTGCTGTCACTCCACTTTTTCTTCCAGAAACGATGCTCGTAGCACCGCCGACAATGAGCCCTATGTGCGTCGTCCTTCGTCTAACTTCTCCGTTACAACTTCTCGTCATGATATCATTATGCCTTCTTCTACGCTTCAACACCGCATCACCCTCTTTATCCAACAGCACTCCATGACTGCCGACCAGGTCAAACAGATTGCACATGAGCAGTGGACTTGTTGTATTTGTCTTGAACAAGTGGCAGAAGCTCCGCGGCTGCCTCACATAGTGCGCCTCAGCTGTTCTCATGCCATACACGCCGAGTGTCTCCGAATGTGGCTCTCTAAAGGACGCGCTGTCTGTTGCATCTGCAACGCTCCAGTGTTCTCTGCTTCTCTATTAGATTGCAATGACTCTGTTGTACCAAGTTCGCCGTCCTTCGCTGACAACCGTCCAACGGATTCTCTAATAGTTGAAATAACCGACTACTCCCCATCATCACCTGCAACCTCTGATATAGTGCAAACCTCTCAACCACAATCCGATTCATTCCCTGTTCAACCCAACTCTGCACGAGATGATCACTCATCTGCCATTGTTTGAACAAAAGCCGTCGCAGCACCCCTCCACATGGGTATTCGTCAGACCACAGCCGTTCAACTTGCTTCGTAAGCGAGCTGCAAAACGGCCGCTAAGAATGTGTACGTACAAGGGTACACCGAATGTGTTGATACATGTACAGCAATTTTTGTTTTGCATGAACGCGTCCATTGCCGATTTGGGAAATTCAATATTCGTTTCGCTTCCTTGTCTTGACACGAAATCATGCTTACTACATGCACGGGCTTTCATGTGTGGGTTGGTAACTTTATTTCGGAATGAAGGCATTTCGGTACCTTTGTATGGGGTTGAACTGCACGGCTATTGGGAAAGCAATTGGATGTGACGCGACCACATAAACCCAAAGAACGTACCACTTTTCAAAGTATCGTTGAGATTCTTGATTGGCAAATTGCTTCGAAGAGTAACAAGAGTTCTTCACGCGCGCTTGGCATGGGGGAAACATAGTGTGGTCCAAGTACATATACAGATACCATTGTTTGGAATTCTGTCACTAGTTCTTCTTCGTCCTGGCAATATGGGTCTGTTCAGTCGTAAGGCTTCGTCGAGAAACATTGGGCAGTCAGAAAGAAGTAATCATGGTACAAGTTTACCGCGAAAGAATTCCTCGAAGCACAAGTCGAAACTGAATGATTTGTTTTCTGATGGTAAATCGAACAATGAAATGCCTGGAACGCCAGTGACTGATGCTACTTGTTTTGATGAAGTGATTTCAGCGCCAACTGTTGCGTTAGATGACTTTGTTCAAGAATCAAAAGCATCGTCAGGTACGGAAGCTTCTGCGCCTGTGAGTCCAAATTTTGATCGAGACAGAAGTTGCAACCTTTCTGATCGAAGGGATAGAGACCGTGGAAATTCAGCTACTTCTAACCAAGACCGAACGATGCAAATGTCAGACCTGGCAAGGCGTAACACGATCAAACGTTCTGTATCGAGAAAGATTGCACGGTCCGAAAGCCGTCGGCAACTACTGAATATAGGGGACAGCAGTCTGAACGACGACCGTGTTACTAATGCCGCGATGAATCGTTCGCCATCGGGCTTGCTATCAAAACGCGCTTCTGTGAACCGCGGTCTGGACCGCTCAAGCTCTAAAAGAGTCATTGTGAACGAGAAGAAGTTTTCTGTACCAATGTCAAGATCAAGTTCATTCTCTGCACGCGTTCGAGCCCTGGATACAAAGGACCAAACTTCTTCAGAAGTGAAAGTAGACGACACTTTGAGTGCAATGGGTGTTATGGCGCTGACAGATGATGTTGACGAGGAACTTGAACTCAGTCATACCAGTTTGCGTAACTTTTCGAGAATGGAGGACCCGAAGGACAACAAGGTTGGGGATGTTGTTGCAGGTCATCAGGATGTCGGTATCCCCGGCGATACTTCTAGACAACTTTCCGAAAACCAAAACCACAAATCTGTGAAGGCCAGGAAGCGACCTCCCCCTCTCCTGGCAAAAGAAGAAGTGAAATCAGTAACGGATTCCACAACCGATTGGCCGAGCGGAGGGTTCTTCGGAAGTGATGGAGGCTTCGTCACTGGTGGCTTCCATATTACCGCCGAGGGAATGCTTGACAAACCGCTTTCTGTGACACGTCAGGATTCAGACGAGGACGAAGATGGTGGAGTTCCTCAGTCGCATCGCGTGATTGTTATAGCAAAGGGCCTGAAAGAATTGCGAACTGGTCCTACTATAGGCGCAGGCGCCGCCGGAAGGGTGTACATCGCAGAGCATATACCTTCCAAAACCAGAATGGCAATGAAAGTAGTGAATGTGTACGACAAGCATCGCCGAAACCAACTGTTGAAGGAACTTGAAACTCTCTCTACTCACATCAGTCGATATCTTGTTAGATTTTATGGTGCGTTCTATGACGGTTCGGGGGCTGTACATATTGCTCTCGAGTACATGGATCATGGTTGCCTAGCCACATTTGTTCAGCGTGTTGGACCAATTCCTGAAAGAGTTGTGCAGATGATAGCTCACGACTGCGTGAAAGGTCTCCGGTTCTTGCATAGACATCATGTGCTTCACCGTGACTTTAAGACAGCCAATATACTTTTGTCCCGACGACTGTGCAGGGCGAAGCTCAGCGACTTTGGCCTGGCTCGAGATTTGAATCCAGGTGTTTCAAAGGTTGATACCTTTGTTGGAACTGTGGCGTACATGTCACCGGAACGACTAAATGGCAGCCAGTATACGTATGCTTCGGATATTTGGGCCCTTGGAGTGTCTATCATGGAATGCCTCTTGGGCAAGTACCCTTTTGATCGTCCTCAAAACTACTTTGATTACATTGAGGCCACGATGACAATCAACGTACTAAGTGGTTTTAAGAGGGAGTGTGCTAAGTTTTCTCCAGAAGTCCGAGACTTCGTCGAAAGATGTACCTACACTGACCCGAAAGAAAGAGCCACAGTAGCAGAGCTTATGGAACACCCATGGTTGAAGGGAACAACTAGAGACACCGAACTATTTGGTTCGTGGTTGGATGAGTGTCGAATAATATCGATGCGCCCTACACGTTCGCAGACGGCTGGAAGAAAGTAAGTAGAGCTATAGAAAATGCGTATCTAGAGGCACAACTTTGTTTCGAAAACATACCAAGTTTCTTTTATGATACCATACCGCGGGATATTGCCTGGGAGCTTAGCTCCAAACAATCCCTTTTGACTTAGAACTCAACGTGATGTACATCAGGGTCTTTATCTACGTCCTATTGTAACTTGATTCATTGTCTAAACTATTTGGTGCGTCATTTCTTAACGAGGATGAAAAGGTTACCTCGATTTCCTCTAGAAATGCGAAGGTTTTCATCAAGGTATGTGACTTGCAGCCAGCCAGTGAAGCGCTTATTTTCCCTCACGTTAAATCTTAGCAAATTGAACACGATAAACTGGACAAAGTTGACATCAAACTTGGTTGGTGAGGCTGCAGAGAGCTCAAAATTGACAGCGTTGACAAACTGCAAAGGCCCAAACTTGAACGTTTCAGCGTTACTTCCCTTCAGTTCCTCAGCGTTGATTTCCTGTACAATACGGGAACTTTGTAGAAAAGCGGGATTATCGACAGCCAGAATGCTCTTCGACGTTGTGTAAATCATGTCCCACACTCCTGACAAATTCGGGTCTGTACCAGGACTGAGAGAAGGGTTTGTGGCCTCTACTTGTCGTGCCAAGTCTTCGATTTCCTGCTGTTTGACGGGGTCTTTCGCTACTGCGCGTCCGAAGTTGAGAGGTTGTACCAGATCTAGGAGGGTTTGTTTGAATGCGCTTGGTACTTGAACGTTCATTCTGATTTGAGCGACGCTTGGACGTGATACACGCCGGGGCGAAACTTGCGGGGTGGCGCGATGGTTTGCTGTGAATGGTAAAGGCGTTGGCGAGGCGAATGCCATTGTGTTTGAACGAGTGGGAGAAGAAGTTCACGCTAGTACTATGGAGTTTTCAAGCAGTTAGTGACTGAGCCTTCAGACGAAAAAGGCTGAGGTGGTCACTGCAGTCGCCGGTACGAATGACACACTAGAGAGGTGTGGAAGCACGTCGGATTTGTCCAAAGCGGATCAAAGTGTGGAAGAGTTCGGATGCCAAAGTCGACAGAAAACGCGCACCATCAAGTACGGCGACATTGGTGATGCAGATTCATCGCGGAACGGCCGCCGAGGAGCGCCATGGCGTTTCGGTGGCCAATCATCGCGAGCGATGCATCCGTCAGTTGTGCAATGAGTGGCTCCTTGGCACCGCAAAACATGTTGAATATCTGCCGCTTGGTGATGTTGCGGGAACGAACGACGTTCCACATTCTCTACCCTTGATACCGGCACGTGTACAACAAACTTTAAGGAGTAACTGCCACTGTCAATGTGCGTTTGGTCGGTCACGTCGCCACTCGGGACCATGTCACACAAGGCGGCTTGTGTGGCATCCTGTCGGCAATGCTGAACCGCATCAACAGTTCCTCCGTCCAAGATGCCTTTGTAGTGTCTTCACTTCTCTCACGTCAATTGTTCTCCTCTTGAGCACGACCAACGTTTCTGACAGCTCAGCATAAGTTACTTCACAAGTACCCGCCGGCTTCTCCAGCACACCTTTCTCACTACAGTTTTCACCGCCGACAGTTCGATTGTTTATCTTATATCTTTCCAATCTTCACCATGGCCGATTTAGCGCAACAATTCGGCGAGAATACCATCGAGGAACCCGTATCAGAAACCATTTTTCGCGATCTGCGACTCGTACGTGTATACTTTCCGCCACACCAAACGTGCAAACCGATATCCACCACCATTTCTAACTCGCTACGCGCTACTTGCGAAACGGCTCAACATAGGTCGGACGACGCCTTCTGATGGTTATGATTCCATCAATAAGCTCCGTAAGGATATTCATTTCATTACTTCTACCAAAACAATAGTCGAACAATGTTGGTTACTGACTAATTATCGTTTTAGAGTGAGAAGCGTGCGGAACTTCGCGATTGGGATCTGTGGGGCCCCTTCTTCCTGTGCATGTCCTTAGCTGTTATGCTCAGCATTACCGCACACGACCAAGCTTCAGTTGTTTTCTCAGTCATATTTGTTATAGTCTGGGTCGGTGCTGCTGTCATTACCGTCAATGGACAACTTTTAGGCGGAAGACTGTATGTGATGCTCTCTAATATCAAATTGCGTTTCGTCTGCGAGATTACTAACGGCAACCATCTTCTTGCCTTGCAGCTCTTTCTTTCAAAGCGTTTGTCTTCTGGGATACTGTATCTTTCCCATTCTTCTCAGTGCCGTTGCTTGTTGGATAATTAACTCATTTGTCAAGAACGACCTAGCAGTAATATTTCGCTTTGTGTCAGTTATTGTATCGCTTCTCTGGTCAATATGGGGTAAGGCTTGTATTCTTGTCTGCGCACAATGCTCACCGCGACAGCAAACAAATGTCTAACCAGTACGACGACGTTTTCTCCTCTTTCTTTTATACCCGCGGCAGCCTCCTCTAGTTTCATGACTGACGCCAGATTCCCAGAAGGTCGAAAGTTGTTGGCCTTGTACCCCGTGGTTCTTTTCTATCTCTCTCTCGCGTGGATTGTGCTAATTGGTTTCCAACGTGGATCTGTCCCACATGCAGCCGTCGCGGAAGGAACTCTCCCGAGTAATGGAACTGCTGCACCCGTTTCTGAAGGAAGTCGCATGCTTTTGCGAGATGATTATCTCAATGTACGAGATCGTGTGCTTTAAATGTAGCTATCATTTGTGACCTTGTCCTCTCCCCTTGGCTTCGTAGGCAGCTTCGCACAATTTTAAGAGCGAAGCCGCTTTCGTTTGTGGGTCATGGGCTTTGGAAAGTTGGGTGATGACCGCGATTCCATCTGCACCATGTTCGAAGACCGAGACTATGTTTTCTTCATGTATACCGCCAACTCCGATAAGCGTCGTGGATCCAACGACATTTCGAATCTGTGCTACAAGTCCAGGTCCTTCAGGTATCTTTCCAGGGTGGCTTTGGGTGGGGTACATGGTACCAACCTGAAGGTAAGATGGTTCATGAATACCTACCACTTGTTTTGCTGCCTGCATTGAATGAACGGCACATCCAATGATACCACTCGGTGGCATAACCTCTTTTGCTACGGGGAGAAGCTTTAGAATATCCTTTTCTTTGATATGGACTCCGAGACGGCAGTTAACAGCCATTACCTCGTTTGGATTCATACCGTTTACCGCTATTTTTGGTGCAGGGACGCCTCCAGTCAGGAGGGCTCGGATCAGCCGTTTTACTTGCGATGGGGTACTGTTCATATCTCGCACCTGTACTAAAGATGTTCCTCCAGTCAGGACAGTTTTCACTAGTTGCACAGCTGCCTCGATGTTCTGACAAACGTTATTAGGGGTAATAAAAATAACTGATGGTTTCGACAGGCTTTTGGCATTCTTCCCAGGATGAGTCATATATGGGGTGGAAACTTGACACTTGCGAGTTTCCCTGCACCGGAAACGAGCGAGCCGGTCAAAATAAGGATATGTGAACCACGCGCACTTTGGTGACGGATATATTGTCTCGTAGAAAGAGCCTCGGGGAGGAGGGCTTTCGCCACTGGCGAAAAGCATGTCCAGTTTCCCAATATATGCACTACAAGGGTAGAGGGCGTGGTAGAAGTTCAACATCGTTTGCCTTGGCAAATGTAGTTGAACCGGGTATCTTCGCATTTAAGTGTTAGGGCTGCCAGAATGAGAAAATAGTAATTAAGACAATGTGCTATGAGCAGCGCGAGGAAGGTACTGATCTCCCTGTTAATTTTATCCTGATCGAAAACCATGCGGAACGATGAGGTTTTTAAAAGTACACCAATATATAACTGGTTTCTTGTTTATGGCGAACATGTGCAGAACTGGATACAAGTTGTATATAATACTGTTGCCGAGGTCGAAGACCAGCAACTCTTCCAAGGTATTAATTGCCTTGGAAGTTATTATTCCTTGCGGAAAACAATAGAAAGTGACCTTGAAGCTGATTTGCAATGGTATCTACGCGTACCAAATGTGAGAGCGTAAGAGAGCGTTTCTTGAACAGAAACGCTCTCCATTGAGCCGGCTGGGTATCTCAAACGAGGTGGAACGCTGTGTTTAAAGGTGCTCGAAGAGAACTATGTCACGAATATATAGGCCTGTCTCCTCTTCGTGAACGACAAGGCTCAATTGTTTTATTAAGAAATGGCCTGAACATATAATATCCTTTCTTGTGAGAGAACTCTGTGTTCAACACAAGCAATCCGCATTACTATGTATAGGCTTGTGTCATCATAATGAGAGAAAGAGAGACAGAGAAAAGCAGTAATTGAACTGATGTACTTGTGAAAGAGAGAAGAACTTCATTTCTTCTTCTTCTTTACTGTAGTCCCGATATTACAATAAGGATCTGGGCCTCCGTTGGAGTCCACACCACCATCATTAATATCTTGTATAGTTGATTATCATATTCGTGTTCTTCTTCTGGGTTGTTCTTCCAACACTGCTTG
Source organism: Gracilaria gracilis (assembly GCA_030374805.1). Taxonomy (NCBI): domain Eukaryota; phylum Rhodophyta; class Florideophyceae; order Gracilariales; family Gracilariaceae; genus Gracilaria; species Gracilaria gracilis. The sequence goes on along the minus strand of JARGSG010000227.1, from coordinate 295,377 downwards.
AGCCGTTTTTCATTTCTCGGCATCGCCGTCTACTGAAGCCAAGAGCTCATAAGGCCCTGTTGCGAAGGAAGAAGGAGAGAGTGCAGTAAACAAACGTTTCTTTTTGAAATGGTAAAGCAATAGTTCTCCAGCTACTTCGAAATGAATAGCGAATTGAAGAAGAAAGAAACCTCCATCTCATTCCATACAGCACATATTTAGGTACAGGTAAACACTAATAACAGTGTTCACCTGTACCGTTGGTACGTGTACTTCATACCCTCACGCTTTACAATTTCGATGAATTCGTGGTTCGGTTAATCTCGTAGATGGCTGCAGCTCCCATCCCAGAACCTATACACATGGAAACGAGACCATATCGCCCTTGTCTTCGCCGAAGTTCGTGTATGATAGACACCGTTAAGCGAGCTCCGGTCATTCCCAGTGGATGACCTATCGCAATGGCGCCTCCCATGACGTTAACGATATCTCTGTTCAAACCTAACTTCTCAATACAGTAATCAGCTTGCGAACCAAACGCTTCATTGATTTCAAAGAGGTCAATGTCATGTAGGCCCAATCCGGCCTTCTGCAGAACAGCAGGTATTGCAATCGCTGGACCAATACCCATAATAGCGGGATCAACGCCGACAACGCTAAAGGCTTTCAAAGATGCCAACGGTTCCAGATTCCTTGCCTCTGCCTCAGAACGTTTCATCAGCATGACAAGTGCAGCCCCATCACTAAGTTGTGATGAGTTTCCTGGCGTTGTGCTTCCGCCCTTTCTGAAAACAGCCGGTAACTTCGCAAGCATAGACATAGTGACGCCCAACCTTACACCTTCATCTGCATCAACGGTAATGTCCCTCACACCAGTTACTTTCTTGGTCACTTTATCTACGACCTTCACTCGAGTTTTGATAGGTACAATCTCATGGCGCTGCCGTCTGGAAAGCTTCGCTAAAGATGCTCGGGCATGACTGCAAACGGCGAGTCTATCTTGTTTCTCACGCGAAATTCCGAAATGCTCGGCAACATTCTCAGACGTTTCTCCCATTGTTAGATAGCAGCTGGCTGCTTCTGCTCTTCTCCGAACTTTTGGATTCGGTCGTAGTTCGGTGTTTCTCATAGATGCCATGCTCATGCTTTCTATACCACCTGCAATAGCAATGTCGTAGTGACCAGCTTGTATTGCTGCCGCAGCATCAACAATAGCTTGCAATCCGGATGAGCAAAGTCGGTTGACAGTCTTAACCGGGACAGTTTCTGAAAGCCCAGCAATCATTCCCGCCACGCGGAGTTGAACAACGCCCGTATCACCCCGCTGCAGAGTAGTTCCAGTGATTATGTCTCCTACTTCGTCCATTCCTGTACCAGTTTCTTTTAGAATCCGCTTCAGTAAAGGAGCAAGAAGGTCATCGGGTAGCGTATCTTTGAAGCCGCCTCTCCCAGCACGTCCAACGGCTGTGCGATATGCGGAAACAATGACAATGTCATCAGGCATTCCTGAGAAGAGAACTGGGTTTGGAACACGCCCTATGGGCATAACGGCTATTCCTGATCTTTGAAGGGCAAAAGATGGCTTGAAGAGCGGGAAACCATCTGAAAGCTCGAAAAACATTTCAAGTCTCTTCTTCACTCCAAGAGACCCTCCGAACTTCTTCTGAGCCCAATACATTAGTCCACCTTTGAAGGCAGGGAAGGCCATGCCCATGATAGAGCATACATCTAAATCAGAAGTGGACACCGCTACTCCCTCTGCCAAAATCCGACAACCTTCGTTCACGCATGGAAGTAATATCATGTCCACAATGTCTTCGTCTGAGAAACTTCCTGCTTTTCTACGTATCCTTTCAATGTAGCTCGTGTCGAGCTTACTACGTGCTTCTTTCAAGAATGGCGCCATTCCACTTGGATCAGGAACCCCCATTTTAGCTCCCGGCCTGTAGCTGTAGACCCCAACTCCTGATTTTTGTCCCTTACGCCCTGCCGCCAGCAAATTCATCACCAGTGAACTGGTGCTCACCGCTCTGTCCGCATAAGAAGCTTCAAACACGCCCCCCACCGCAACTCCGATGTCAAGTCCTACCAGATCTAAAACTCGGAATGGGCCCATCGGTATTCCGAACGTTTCCAAGGCACGATCGATTCGATATGGGTCGATGCCCAATTCTACGACCAAAAAGCTCGCGACCATACTCTGCGGGAAATACATACGATTCACTGCGAAACCGGGACAGTTGCCTACCAACACAGGTGTTTTCTTCGCCTTCTTGCTCAGAGCAACAACATCCTTAATAACCTTCGGGTTAGTAGATTCTGAACGGACAATCTCAAGCAACGGCATTTTATGGGCTGGAGAAAAAAAGTGGGCACCGATGATGCGCCCTTCTTTGTGTGCCTTAGGTGCACCCATTCCGATGAGATCAAGATTGATGGTGGAAGTGTTTGTCGCAAGTATGCAGTCTTCCCTGCAGGCAGCCTGAAGCTCTCCGAAAATCTTTTGTTTCAACACGGGATTCTCCAAAGCCGCTTCGATGACTATGTCGACGTTTGCGAGATGTGAGTATTCTGTTGTTACGGTAAGAAGAGAAATTTTGGACTGGCGCTTCCCAAGATTCTTCTCCACTCTCCTCTTGGCCGCTTGTGCGAGATTCTCGTTCAGTTCCTTGACAACAACAGGAATGTCAACGAGTAGCATCGCAGCTGCAATTCCAGCACCCATGAAACCACCGCCAATGACCCCGACAGACTTTGCTGAGTCCCCTTCGTGATCAGGGTCCGGATCATTCGGTACGCTGAATTTGGTGGTTCCTCTTGTGGCAAAGAAAGAGTGAACTAGACCAAGGCATTGCGGAGATGTAACCAAGCTCATAAATACTCTGGCTTCCTCCAGCAAACCCTTTCGACCTCCATGACGTACACCGTACAATGCAACATCAATGAGCGCTTGATACTGTGCAAGATGCCCTTGGCGTGAAAGTCTTGGGATCATTTTAGCGCTTAATGTCTCCGCAATCTTGACGCACTTGGCTTCGTGTTCCAGTCTATCGCTACGATCGATTGTACACAAGCGTGGAAACACACCGCTGATCATCTTGGCGGCAAGGCCAACAGCAGCAGCAACATGGTCTTCGGCGATGACGTCAATCATTCCCGTAGACTTTGCTTCTCGCGCGTTAATAACAGTACTGAGCAACATCATCGAAACTGCCCTCTCAAAACCTACAAGCCTTGGCAACCTCTGAGTTCCACCAAGGCCAGGAATAATTCCAAGCTTCAACTCTGGTAAGGAGAAAGAACTCTTAGGCGAAGCAACTCGCGCAGAGCAGCATAGAACGAGCTCCAACCCCCCACCAAAGCATATACCATCAATTGCTGCAATGACAGGCTTCTGTCCATCCTCAGCAAGCGAATAGCAACGAGAGGTCTCGGGTGTGAACAAACTCTGGTCTGTTGATGCAGAAGCAAATTCCGATATATCTGCACCTGGAGAGAAGAAAGTCATGGATCCCGTGGCCGTAATTACTACAGCTTTTGTGGATGCGCGATTCATCGTCATTGCCATAGCCTCAGACAGTTTACTTTGCATGACTGACGAAAGTGCGTTTACCGGTGGGTTCTTAAACGTAATGATGGATATTCCATCGTTCCGATGATGGGTGGTAACTTCTGGCGCCATTATTCTGTGTTGGAAAAGTTCAACTACGTGAAGGCCAGATGAGCAGGTCAACGTAGACAATAAAGTGATGGATTGAAGACTAGAGAAACTTGTAGTTTCAGCTACCAGTCGAAGGCGTTATAGCTTCGCTCCACGTCAAGTCGAATGCAGCCTCGACGAAAGATATGGAACTTCAATTAATGCTGCACGGAGTTCCCCTGTTCGCATGCGTCTCTGGTATGATACATAGGCTCCCGCTCAGTATCTCGCACCCGTTGACTTTCAAAGACTCACCTTCAGCCAACAGTGACCCGGGGAACGAAATTGAGCAGTGGAACCTGATATCAGAATCTTGGTTTCTGTACGCTTGCAGGCCTTGATCCTAATCCATTACTGCACCTGAACAGTGAAGGGTTTTATCTCTCATTCTACTCCCCCGAAGGCATTGGCAGATGGCACGCCGTGATCTACCCGAGTCCCAATGCACTGCTGTTGGCTGTGGAATCTGTGTTTCGGATCAAAACTGGAGGTATCATATCAAAATTTAGATCAATGTACATGACTCCAAGAACAAAGGTTACTGTGGAGTCCAGAGTGTGGACTGTAGAAGCTGGTAGCCCGGTTATCTCAAATTCCTGATTTGAACTGCGCGGCAATGCGTCGCTTTTGAAAATTTAAATGTCAAGTATTTCGCAGGATTGGGAATCCCAAATTGGGATGCATTCGTGCAGACCGTCCGCATGGCGGTATTCACCTTCGAACTCTCATTTGGAAGGTGGCTGTTTCATCCCATTCTGAGGGAAACTACATCGTTCTGAGGACTCAACGCCTCAAAGGGCGCACTGCTCCCAAGGAGTTCCTCCTTTCCTCAAACTGAGCGTCTGCTGGTGTGTTTCAGAATTCGTCCCCGGATTACTTTCCCTTAGCTTGGCAATGTATCTCGAACGGATAATCCTCGAAGGGTTCAAGAGCTATGCTACTCGAACAGAGGTTAAGGATTTTGACCCCTCTTTCAATGCCATAACTGGTCTCAACGGGTCTGGCAAGTCAAATATTCTCGACTCCATATGCTTCGTTCTTGGCATAACCAACCTGTCGCAGGTTCGAGCATCATCATTACAAGATCTTGTTTACAAAAGTGGACAAGCTGGTATCACGAAGGCAAGCGTCACACTGGTGTTCAACAACACTGATAAGACTGCTTCACCGGTAGGGTATGAGAAGCCCGACCAAATCACGGTGTGCCGACAAATCGTGATCGGAGGCCGGAACAAATATCTCATCAATGGAGTTAACGCGCAACCCAGTCGGGTCCAGAATCTTTTCCATTCGGTTGGACTGAACGTCAACAACCCGCATTTTCTTATTATGCAAGGGCGAATCACCAAAGTAATCAACATGAAGCCTGCTGAAGTTTTGGCAATGATAGAAGAGGCTGCTGGAACAAAGATGTATGAAAACAAAAAGGAAGCTGCGCTTCGAACGATTGAAAAGAAAGAGCGCAAAGTCGAGGAGATCAACACTCTTCTTACAGACAAGATCAACCCCTCAATTGAAAAGCTAGAACGCGAACGAAAGAATTATCTTGAGTGGAATACGATTAACAACGATATTGAAACTCTAAAGCGATATGTCATTGCGTACAAGTACTGGCGGGCAGAACAAAGACTTTTAAGAAGCTCTGGTGAGGGTTCAGAACTCCATGAAAAGTTGAACGCAGCTAGTGAATCTATTGCTAGCTTGGAGAGATCATATAAAGAGGCTTCGGCGAGATTGAACCAATTGCTCCGCAAACATGACCAGGACCAACAAGAGGGAGGTTTAGAGTCAAAGCAAGACGCAGTCGACGAGCTCAGCAAGAAAGTTGTTCAAATGCGAAGCTCTTGGTCTAATCAGAAGGCAGCACTTGATTCTGAGCAGAAAGCCGTGAAATCTGTGGAGGACAATCTTTCTGGTCTATTACAAAAGATCAATTCTCTTAACGGAGAAATTTCGAATGTGAACGAAGACATCCCACAGGCTGAGAAGAAGTTGCAAGCGGCCAAGGAAGAGTTAGAGTCTGGGGAAACAGCGATGTTGACTGGAGCAAGTACTCAAGGATCACAGGGATCAAGCGCTGGTTCTATAATTGATCAGCTTGAAGCTGCGAGACGAGCCACAAGCAACGCTCAAACTGAAATAGAATCACTACAGCTCGAGAACCGACATGTAACAAAAGAGATTGACATCAAGGCTGATCAGCTTTCAGAAGACAGAGCGAACTTTCGCAACTTAGAAAACAAGAAGAAGGCAGTTGAGAAAGCCATTTCAGACGCCAAACTGGCAGTTCATGAACTCGATTTCGACGGTCGGGAAGCAGAAACTCTACAGCATCAGTTGCACCAGGAAAAGAACCAGGTAGCCGTACTAGAGGAAAAAGTGAATCAGCTACGAGCTCGCTTGGGAGCCTGTGAATTCCGTTACACAGATCCATATCCCAACTTCGATCGTGCAAAGGTACATGGACTTGTTGCGAAGCTCATTCGCGTCAAGGATTCCAAACTGAACACGGCGATTGAAGTGACAGCGGGCGGAAGGTTGTACCAAGTTGTTGTTGATGCAGATAGTACAGCAAACGATTTGCTCAAGAGGGGTCGGCTTCTTCGTCGTGTTACAATCTTGCCGCTTAACAAGATCAGGCATGAGGTTCTATCGGCTTCCAAAGTTCAAAAGGCGAAGCAGATTGAGAGGTCGGCAGAGCTCGCTCTCAGTCTAGTTGGGTACGATCATGAAGTCGGAAATGCTATCGAACATGTTTTCGGTCGCACCCTGATATGCCCGGATATGGATTCCGCAAGAAGGGTAACCTTTGACAGGGCAATCAGGACGAGAACTGTCACGCTAGACGGAGACAGTTATGATCCCTCCGGTACAGCATCCGGTGGTTCTTCAACGCAGTCCCGATCGTCGGTCTTGGATCTGCTAACCAATCTATCTCAAGCGGAATCTGAATTGGAAATTCATCGTGGGAATGTTGCTCGGCTCCAAAAACGCGTAGACATGGTCCATGAGCGAGCAAGGAGATATCGTCAGCTTCAGACAACAGTTCAAGTTCGGGAAGATGAAGCTAAACTACTTGAGCAGCAACTGGAAGAGACTTCAACGGGAAGACTTATGAAGGAGGTGGAGCTTTTGCGAAGACGAGTTGCAGAGATACCCTCCGCCCTCGCAAAGGCAAAAGAATGTCTCCGAGAGAACTCTAATAAAGTCCAAGAGCTGGAACTTGCGATGGAGAACAGGGAAAGTGCAAAAGAAAGGGAGAAGAAAGAGGCCGAAGCAGCTCTTGCGACTATTCGTGGTTCGTTCGAGAAAGCCGTAGCCGCCCTCCAGGGCACGAAGGACGAGCATTCACGTCTCCTCGTTGAAGTTGAAGCAACAGAGGAGGAGGTCGACAGACTTAAGAAACAGCTCATAAATAATCTCCGTCCGTCTTTGGAGAAACTCAGCAAAGAAGTTCAAGCTCTGGAGGCTAAGGCTGTCGACATCAGTTCTACTTTTGAGGATGCTAAAGAGGAGCTGCAGAAGGAGAAAGACCGAATGGCCAGCTCGAACAAATCCATAAGGACTGCTCGACAGAACACCGAAGAACTTTCAGAAAAGATTGAGGCACTCAATCTCGAAGCGGCACGGTTAACGAGCAAGGTGAAGGAGTCTGAACGAGGTGAAACAAGTGCGAAGAAACTGGTTGAAGAACTAGATGCGAGTTTTGCATGGATCTCCCAGGAGAAAGGTGAGTTTGGAGCTGAGGGCTCAGAATATGAATTCTCGGATTCAAAGCTCGCATCAAACTCCAGTACTCTAGAAAACCTTGAGCGTCGACAAGAAAGCCTCTCAAAGAAGATAAACAAGAAGGCTATGCACATGTTCGAAACAGCAAAGGAGGAGTACAGAGGATTGTTGAAGAAGAAGGCAATTATCGAGGAAGACAAAGAGAAAATCGAAAAGGTTATTAGTGGCCTGGACGAGAAGAAGATGGTTGCTGTGGAGAACACATGGAGAAAGGTCAACGAAGACTTCGGAAACATATTTTCGGATTTGCTTCCCGGGACAAGCGCGAAGTTGGAACCTCCGGAAGGCCAATCGGTCGAATCCGGCCTCGAGATCCGTGTCGCTTTCAGTGATGTCTGGAAAGATTCCCTGTCTGAATTATCCGGTGGTCAGAGGAGCCTAATCGCGCTTTCACTTATCTTAGCAATGCTACGGTTCAAACCAGCTCCTATGTATATTCTGGATGAGGTGGATGCTGCCCTGGACTTGAGCCATACCCAGAATATTGGAAGAATGCTCCGACGTCATTTTACAGGTTCACAGTTTATTGTCGTTTCGCTCAAAGAAGGTATGTTTAGTAACGCTAACGTGATTTTCCGAACAAAGTTTGTCAATGGTCTTTCAACTGTGAAGCGGACAGAAAACACAGCTGTGCGTGAGGCCATGACATCCCCGAAAGTCCAATCGACTTCGGGTTCTATTTGTGATAAGGAGAACATCGAAAACCAATCTAGAGAGAAAACAAGAGGCCGAAAACGTGCTTTACGTGACTGAAGGGAATGCTCACATAGGAACGATATCTTTGACGTAGTTCTTCTTATTGCTTATAGCCATCTATGACTGAAACAAGGAATGAAACCAATGTGTTTATGTAGAAATGTATTTGTGTTACGAACGAACTTGCACTTTGAAGGCGAACTCATGAGCTTGGTTATGATGTTCTGTACTCGTTTACATTTACAAAATCATACAGTGACAGGGAAAAAAGTTAGGTTGAGCCCGTTCAAGGAGTTATGCATGGAGACGAACAGTTCTGTCCCATGGTAAAAACTGTTCTCTACCGAAAACGACTTCTGTCTTAATACCTAGCATATCAGAAGCCGAAGGTCGAGGCAATTGCAGGTAGGTTGAGAGAATGTAAAGCTAGATAAGTTCCAATACCAGCAAAGAAACCTGCGAGAGTTGGAATGCTAGCCTTCTTCGCGTACCAGCCAAATTCCACTTTCTCCATTCCCCTGTTAAACACAAGCAGATAAATTCGAAAACAATAGGGTTAGCCTCAAGCAAATATGCACGACTGGAAGACTTACGCAATCAATACGCATGGAAAGGTAGTTGAGAGAAGGGTTCGTGAAAACTTACATGAACGCAACACCAGCAGCACTTCCAATGATTAAGATGCTACCACCGGTTCCGGCACAGAAGGCGATGAGCTGCCAAAGCAGACCATCAGGTGGCGTTTGCTCCAGTGAATACATACCCATCGTTGCGGCCACCAGAGGTACATTGTCCACAATGGAGCTCAGAAGACCGATCGCGGTGGCAATTATCTCTCGACTAGCAACATGACTGTCAAGGAAATGAGCCAAGGATGCCAGAATTCCAGCGGATTCAAGCCCACCAACTGCTAGTAGAATGCCAAGGAAGAACAGTACTCCAGACGTGTCGATGCGCTTGATGGCAGCGAGGCCACGGAGAGACTCTCTGTCCTCACCAGCGTGCAACACATCGGTCATAACCCACAAAAAACCGAGCCCCGAAAGCATACCAATGTACGGCGGAAGGCCGGTGACAGTTTTGAATATTGGTACCGAAACCAGTGCAGCGAGCCCACTCCAGAAAACCAGCGGAGCTCGGGGAGCAAGCTGGGAGTGGTCTTCGTTGGGGCGTTCAAACTCTCCGTTGCCAACCATTGGGGTGAACATGGCGAGAGAAACAATCATAGACACAAAGGAAGGGACGAAAAGGTCAGTCATTGTCTTGAGCGCTGAAATGTTGCCATGGACCCAGAGCTGTGTGGTGGTGACATCACCGATTGGTGTCCATGCGCCGCCAGCATTGGCTGCAATCACGACTGCAGCACCAAATAACCATCTTTCCTTCGGGTCAGCTACAAGCTTTCGAAGTAATGAAACAATAACAATAGTGGACGTGAGGTTGTCAAGCACAGCACTGACGAAGAAGGTAAGAATGCCAATGGTCCACAACAAGACTTTGCGGTCGTTAGTGGTGATGTAGTCAGTAACAACCTTGAAGCCACGGTGGGCGTCAATGATCTCGACAATGGTCATAGCGCCAATGAGGAAGAAAAGAATCTGGGAAATTTCGGCAATCTGATCAGACAGTAGTTCCTTCACTTGATGAGCAGCTTCAACACTAGTAGCATCGGTCATGAGAACAGTCCAAATACCAACACCCATGAGAAGTGCCACACCAGTCTTATCAAAGGCAAGAGTCTCTTCAAGAATGATACCGAGATAACCAAGGACGAAAATTCCACTCATGGCAATATCACGGTGTTCAAGAACCCATGTGTGTTGCAGAAGGGCTGCGACAATGGCGAAAAAGATGCCAACTCCCGCTGTGCGCCCAAAGTCGGATTTGCTTGTCTCGACGTCGACGGCAGCCTTGGCTGGGTCAGGGTGGATCATTTCAGGGGTTGGTTGCTCAATTTCCAGGTGGACGACATCTGACACAGGCTCTTCAGACGGCGCGAATGCTGGCGGGCCATTGGAAGAAGTCTTGACTTGATCTTTTTGGCGCTCCGGAGCAACCATAGAGAGCGGCAAACGCCTGACACTTGGTGGACATGACGATCGTATGGAACGTCGGGACAAAGTGTGTAGCGCAGGGCGGAAGGGGCTGGCGGCGAGACCAACGGCACTGGAAACAAAAGCCATGTGAAGAAATGGGGAGCAGAAGGGCTGCGGGGAAGGGAAAGCAATGAAATTGCGAGTAAAGCTGCTCCGCGAGGAAGGGCAATGAGAGAGCTATACGCTGTGGGCAAAAGCTTTGTCGTCATAAAAGCAATGGAGATGCACCACAGATTTGGCGCTACCGCCTCTGCCGCTAGCGGCACCGTTGGCGTCATAAAATGATGGGCGTGACATGCGCTCAGCGCGGTGGCGCTCGGCGCGGCTGACGGCGGCACGTGTCCTGAACGGTGGCGGATCGCGCCAAAGATCTTCGCAACCGAAAACACTTGGACCAATCGCACGCACGCCACATTCGGCCACGCGCGCAGCGACACAAGCGTCGACAACAGTATTTCAGTTACTTTTTTAGCATCGCTTGCGCACCACTGTGGCGCCCCATCGCTGGTCACAGCAGCGAGCACACTTCCATGCCAAGAGAACACATTCTCAGCACGCCGCCGCCCATCTTTCTGAGATATCCATATGGCATCGATATCTAAGATAGAGGCCGCCTCTCTCTCTCTCTCGCTGCTAAAGTCGAAGCGCTTGGAATCACCAATACTTCTTCCCAAACACATCTGTCGTAAACTCACGAGAAAGATCACTCTTACACCGTTTATCAACTATCTTCTACATATACCGAGATGATCATGGCCAGCAAAACCTCTGCTAACCTCCTTCTGTGTGACAGCTCGAGGCGCGCGTCTGTATCGAGCCGGCGAAATGTTCTTACACACCACTCCGATGCGCAACTGGCTTCTACCTTTGCCGGCGTCACCAGTCGAATTCTTCTGCACCCCGTCGATTGCGTCAAAACCAGGTTGCAGTACATTCGTACCCGCCCCGGTTCTAACGAGGCCTCGAGACACTTGATCCGCTTCATTGCATCCGAGGGACTACCGGGCCTTTATCGTGGCATTATTGGCGCACTGGCAGGAGTGCTGCCCTATTCGATGCGTGCGTTTTTTCTACCCCTACCCGCCTCACTCTCGCTTCTCGTTCCGCCTCACTAACATACCTGCCCGTTTATAGTATATATGCCGAGTTACGAGCTCGCTCAGATGCAGCTTTCGCGTCTTGCTCACGACAAGCTACTTGGTGTTCGCCATGTCGTTGCCGGTTCATTTGCCGGTCTTTGTGGTTCGTTGGTCAAGGTACCCGTTGATGTGGTCAAAAAACGCTTGCAAGCCGGCATTTATCCCCATATAGGTGCTGCTGTCACGTCTATTGCTTCCGAAGGCAGCGGCTTCGCGGGCGGATTTCGTCAGTTCTACACTGGTTGGCGAAGCTCCATTATATATGATGTACCATACAGCGCTATCCAGTTTACCGTACTTGAGAATGTTAAGCGGTGCGTGAGACGCCTGAAAAGGAGGGAACTGGTCGGAGTGGACCATGTACTCGTCGGTGCGCTAACCGGAATGATAACATCTGTTGTAACTGAGCCAGTAAGTTGTTCCTAACACCCTTCCATGTTTAGACTAGATGCCATTCTAACTCACCGTTTGCAAACCTAGCTTGATGTAATCAAGACCAGATTAATGACACAACGAATGAAAGGCGGTCGGCCTGCAATAACAATGTACCGCGGGTGGCTTCATTGTATGCGGACAATTGTACAAGAAGAAGGTCCATTGGCTTTATGGAAAGGAACATTGCCTCGCCTTATTTGGGTTGGCGCAAGTAGCGCAATTTGGTATGGCACTTATCAGGCAGTTCGCCAATCTATGAACCAAAAGAGGCAATTGGCGGCAAAGAGTGAAAGCGATGTTTCTGGTTCTCAAGGGGTGAAATGATCTCGTGCATATCCTGCTTCACATTTACTAGACATGCGAAAAATTTAGGTCAGCGAACCTCGCCACTTGGCCCCCTATCCAGACTGAAGAATGTTTTCGTCTACCACCCTATCTATCTTAAAACGACGACTAGAAACGAATCGAAACAGCTTCAAAACAGGTTTGGAAACGCCCATGCAGTTTATGGATATGTATTTGGCTAACGAGACCCTCAAGCAAGGAAGCCCTCCAAATAGTGCATAAGCACTTCAGGAACTTTTGCACCGGTCATGGAAATCAACTGAACTCATGCATCTGCCTCCATTACAGCAAGTGCGTGTTGATTGTTGAACAACGAATATGTATGCCCTTCTTGGCTACATCTTTGAAGAAAGCAAATTGCGTCTCCATGGCATTCTGATTACTTCTTTTCAAACACAAGATGGTATGTCAATACATTTTGCTCGAGGATCATGTGATACCGAAACACTTGCAATCTTACCACTCGCATATTTCATTTTACTGTACCAATATCCCCGATAAACGTTTCACGACTATCATATATTTGAGTGTTTGAATTACTTTGCTACATTTTGTTATCCTATCATTGTACCTTAAATTTGTACGTACTAGCAGTGACACTCCAACCAAGTCCTTTTTCTGAAGGAGAGACTCGCCTTTTTTCATTAATATGGACATCAACTATCAATTTACTATCTACGTTGAAGTTCATCATTCTCTCTTTTTAAAGAACTTTAAGAAGGCTTACAACCTGTGTGGAAATTGTCTAATCAATTCTTGAGAGTGAGATTGCTTCGTTTGTCTAACGGAAGAAATTCTTCACGACGCAAGGGGGGTTGTCAAAAAATATTGCAAAACTACATGTTCTACGTCTTTCTTGACATTCACACCACACTCGCACCTCACTAACGTTTAGTCAAACGTTGAACTCATATACAGCGGTTAGCGCTCAAACTTGAACACGTTCGTAGTGTTCTTGACGCCCTGAAAAAGCCAGAGAAGCTTATAATGTGAAGCCTTGGACACGCCTTCAGTGGCCACTCATAGGCCGTTCATTTGACAATAGTTTTGTATCCCGAAGAGACAGAAAGTCGAAGAACAATGTGAAAACTGGCCGAGTTGAACACTGCATACCGACACGAAAGCTAAGATATAGTAAATGTTATGTCGGATAGACCCTATACCCAAAGATAGAGGGGGACCATAAACCCAAACTCACAGCAACCAAACCAAACAGTGTAATTCACTAGGACCCAAAAATTATAAAAATTGAAAAGAACGAAACTTACCGGTTTTGCCAAAAAAAATTGAATCCTCTACCATTGGCAGTGCCAACGCGAGAATCTGGCCATTTTCACTGGGATCATCCAAAAAATGACTACTCCGACAGAAGCAACAGTCGGCGCCCAACCATCTCGTACCATGTGGAGAGGCAGCCTTAAGGAAATCTCTGCGAAATGTCGGATATAGGATATCAAATGTAACGCAAAGTGCCCTAATGCTAGGAAATGATCACTTTTAAGAAGACAGTGTACTATAGTCAACGTAACGCAGTCGATTCTTTCTCTTTTTTGGTGTTTGTTGTCTTGTTCGATAGACAGGATAGCAGCAAAGACATGGAAGGAAGATAAACTAGAACTATAAAACGACAACAACGTAACACAACAGAAAATATACTTGAATTCTATCATGGATTTGTAAAAGTGCTGCCATCTGGGATTGAATATCTTCTAAGCACAGGCGCGTTCTCCAATTAACCACTTGCACTTGACACAATCTGCCCAATAATGAGACCCATCACTTTTACATGGCAGGACCCCCAAGCGTCAAAACATATTTGGATACGGAAGCGCGCCTAACTTCTGTGCGTGTTCTTTGCTTCTCTCACCGCATGGCCCGAGTCTTCTTCAATTTGTCCCGCAAACGCACGCGCTTTGGCGCTAGTTCTTGCAAACGCCTAAGATTTTCCAGGGTCTCATACACAGGCTTCTTTGCTTTTCTCTTCGTATTTCCCCTAGCATTCCGGCGAACCTCGCGATCTTTTAATGCCATCAACACCGACTCGCTTGTAAGGTTCGCACTTTTTTATGTCTTCACTGGCAAGACGCCGTTTTTTTCAAGTACACCACCGCGCAGCAATGAACGCGGGGACTTTTGGTAAAATTTCATGACTTCATCTAACGTAGGTTTGGCATCTTCTTTATCTGCAAATAAACACTGCGGTGGATCTAATGACGCTTCTTCGTCTTGAATATTATACGTATCCGTCTTTTGAAAGCCGCTACGGATGTTTTTCATCTTCAACGACTTTCCATACGCGTCGGTGATGCAATAGCCAACATCGAAGGCTTGGAGCACTTTTTTTGACCCGGCCGCCCTATGGGCAGCTGCTTTTAAATGAGATTCGAAGGAAGAAAAGACGCCAACGTCTAACGGCTGGAGGACGTGCGAAGTGTGTAAGGGTAGTTGTAATCACCTTGTTTTCGCATAGTGGAAGGAGGGCTTCTAACTGCACATGGGCACTGAACCCATCTAGAACCAGCATGGCATACTCTTCGTTCTTTCGGAAGCCTTTCAACTCTTCTATGAACTTCAGGGCTCAGTCTGCAAATATACTGGTATCAACGCCAGCTGGATCACATTGGTACAGATGGAAGTCAGGCAACGCGGCGTGGAGGGATTGATAGGAACCGTCAACCTTGCGGTACCTGGCCAGCTTATCCGGGTAAACCACGACAGAAGGTAATGTGTCACCGGCGGCGAAAGCCACGGGCATAACGGGGACGTGATCTGAGTTGCCTTTCGGTCTTACCATGGTCTGGACCAAACGGGTAGAAATCGGTCCCAAGGCTTTCCTGAGGCTTCGATGGACAATCTTTGTGAAACTGATACCGGTTTGGTCGACGTTCTAGATAGGGTGAGGATTTCTTATGCGGTAGCGCTCCATTACCGCATTCAAACGACTGACGTGCATCGATATGTTTCCTTTCGGAACGGCTTCGACACGACGATCATCCACTACCTGCACAGATTGGAACTGAAGCTCTGGATGCCTGCGCAAGAATTACCGCATCCAGCGCTTCCCGGGCCTGCAATTTGTGAAACAACGCCCCACCGCTACCTAACGGCTATGCGGAAGCTTTGATATGTAGTGTTTCACGAATTCAAAGAGGGTCACCCTCGTCCATGGTGTTTTCATACGGGCATATTCCTTCACTGCTTTGACAATGACCTCTTCCTCCTCCGTCAACAGTACCGGAGGGCGCCCTGGTTCGTTTAAGGTGACATGCATATCCTCGGGTTCCATTGGTTCTTTTTGACGGCAACTATTTAACCATCGTGGCCAGTGGCGGTGAAGGGACGAAAGTGGAATTTGAAAGTGCTCTGCGGTCTCTGCAAGAGTTCTCGCACTGTGTTCGTACATGTAGAAAAGGGCTTCGCGCAATGTTGGCAGTTTGTAGGGGTTCTCGGTTTTGTTGTCATTGTTAAGGTCAATAGCGCTACGTTGGAGCATGTAGTCTCGATTTTTGCTACTTACCGTTTGAATGAATGCAGCCATAACTGGTGAAGTTGGTTTATGGTCATGAACGTAGTAGGACGACTTGGGGTTTGGGTCTCCTTTTATGGGGGCATTGCGCTGGTTTTGGCGCTTTATCTTAGCGCAAACTAGGGAGGGAGATTGGGAAGGAGTTCAGTATCTGCCACCAACATTGCGAAAGATTTTGTGTCTCCTACACCAAGATGAGGTGTCTCAAAGGGTTCTAGCCAATTGTTTTTGCCGCTTTTGCCATGTATGTAAATTTCGTAGTGTCTACTCTGTGCTAAGGCCATAAAACGTTGACGTCGGGCACCATAGCGGAAGAACGGCGACGGCAAAACACGTACGGGACGTCGTTTTCACGCTTGAAGAGGTCTTTTCGTGGAAAGCGCTCAAAAATTATGTATCCCATATTACGGCACATTTCCCGACATTGGGGCAAGCTGCGCTACCCTACACCCAAACTCAGTGGTACCCAAAAATCAGTGTAAGTCATTGGGACCCAAAACTGAAAACTGATAGTAGAAATCAAAATTGAGTTTTTCATTTCTCATTTCAACAACACTTCTCAACTTTGTACATTCTATCTACCAGAGGTAGGCGTGGGCGGAGCCGGAGGCTCCGCCATGTTAATGCAGTTCAACTTGTCTTCTGTGTCTCAGAAACATCTCGGCCGTTCTTCAAGTACGAATAATGAACACCTCCTCCCAGACGCACTTTAAAAGCTTCCTCAAACCATATCTCCTTCAATCTCCTATCATTAAGACTTCAATATATCATTTCGTACAATTTCCGTTTTCCTTAGAAATGTCTTAACCCAAACATAGCGCTTTATTAAAGATTTTTGGCTGAGACAATATTTTATAACCCATGTCTATCTGATATAACATTTTAGTTTATGAACAACTCTGAAATACATAAAACGTGTACACCAGTCGAAACATATTTTTTTCCATATCTCATAAAAGCCATATAATTAATTTTCTATTTCGAACAAACCATATACAAACATGTAAGAAAATATACATAACATCGCATTATTTGTTCTCTACAATAATATAATAAAGTACGTCGGTATCACTTTATCAATCAGAAAGCGGAATACGCTGACGAACGGATATATCAATCAAGAACCGTTCAAACCAAGTCGTAACGAACAGTAGTGTTATAAATAATATCCGTTGCTGTCGACGCAATTGTACTGCATTCGATACCGATTCGATTCACGGTATTCCAACACTGATTCGGTTAGACTCATTAGCATTGACGTTCCCGGACAAAACGTACATAGTACTTCTGCGATATCTCCTATGAAACTACGGCTCCTAGTAGAAGCAAACGAGTCTTTTTCTTGATTACTGCTCTGTATGAGACTTAAACCGTTACTTGCATTTCAGTTACGCCTTCGATCCCTAATTATTCTCATGTAACAATTTCGTATAAACGTATCTGATCTGCTTCTATCGCCCTAATCCGCCGATCTTCATGTAGTCGAAGAAGGAAAACTGGGAATGTTTCTTGAGAAGCACAATGGAAAGTACAAGATATCTCGGAACATCTCTGTTGAAAACTGCAAATTATTTACCGTCCCTCCGTCGTAGATACCCACTCATGAAAATGGATATGCTTCGTTTATTAACTTGGAAGGTTATTGTTTACCAGAAGAAACCTTCTGTGGGACTTCGCCCTACTCAATGAGGTCAAGACTACGAGGAAATCCTCAGTTTATTTACTTGGGAACCGATTGCAAGTAACGAGGAAAACGTTTCTGTGTTCTGGCATCAAATGCTGCTCAACCAGCGTCGCCCGATGCAAGCAGACTAACGCTCGTCTGTGGAAATCCACTCCGGAGAAATCTATGACGAACGAAGAAAGTGTGGCGGAGACGAAGATAAGTGATAATCGTTCAACAGCTTCCCAATATCCTCCAAATGAAAGTGAGGGGAATTATGTTTAGGAGATATATTATGTACACAAAGATGCTAGTTGCCCTTCTTATCGAAGAAAGTATTCAAATCATCCGCTCGAGCCAAGCATTTATCCATGTGGTGTGTCTCAACGAGAAAATTATGGCATTGATGGAAATGATATATCGGAGTATGACAGAAGCCTGGCCAAACAGGTCTTTTTCTTTGCACAGAACGATTTCCCTCTTCTGTGCAAACACGTTGACTTTGTTTCGAACTTGGATCAGCTCGAATCATTACAACATGCCGAGAATCCGCAAAAGAGATCTCCGAACTGGGTTTTCAAGGTGGGAAAAATGAAGTGTATCAAGGACGCAAGTGGAAGGCTTGCTGGTTCAAAACTACCAGACTTTATTGGTTGCTCACATTTTGGTGAACAAGGAATCAGGTATTCCAAAAAATGCTCCCTGGTAAAGTTACCGCCCCACTTCCAAGGAGGAAACCCCCAGCTTGTATGTCGTTTGATTGCAATGGCACAACATGGTATTTTCACCGAAAGCTCCCCTGCAAGTGGAAATTGTCCACCATATCCATTAAGCAACCGCGGGAAGTTCTGCACAAGATCAGTACATCTCCAAGAGTCCCCAACATTAGTGCATCTCAAATGTGATGTCGAATATAATTACTTTCTTATGAAGAACAATGGGTCGGAAGGATATTTGTCATGGGCAGTTTTGGTTGGTACTGGAACGCATACACACACTTGGCCCGTAATGAAGCCATCTCCAAAGTTGGTTCACATATTTATATCAAATCTTTGTGAGGAATCTAAGATTCTCACCAGCCCTATGATTCTTCAAAAGCTTGAGGAAAAGTTTGGCTGTGCCCCATCCCCTGCAACCGTGAAGAGTATTCCCAGAACCATTCGGAAAGAGCGACATCACGCTGGAAAGTCATTTGCAGCCTTTCTCGAGGCCTTTCATTCTCAAAAGCAGATTGTTGGAAGTGGACATTGTTACGTGCTTTCAATTGAAGACCACAGGGAAAGGGATGAATTCAAACAGACCCGAGAGCAGAAAGGTATATCCGTTATATTTGGTGAGCCAAGGCTGTTAGATAAGACTGCCAGAAGTCCTATATTTGATTGCGATGGAACATTTGGAATTGTGAACGCGTATGATGAGAACGGTGAACTTTTGGTATTTGAATTGGTTTCAATTGTTGCTAAAGATGATATACTCTGTAATGCATCAGCTTTGCGCGAGAAAGACAACAAATTCACGCTCATTGCTTCTCCGTGAGTTCGTTAAGCAGTTACGGTATCGCGGCCTTCGTGATCCACTCTGTGCATCGGGCAAAGAATGTCTTACGATGGCTACAAACTTTGAAACAACATATGCATTTAGTTTAGCCCGGACTGTGAGCGAAGAGTTTAGGTCAGGGACTGTTATTGAATATTTGAAGGCAATTGCAGTGGGATGTGACGTTCATGCAAAGCGGTGCATCATGGAAAAGTGTAACTTGGGGAACGAGCGAGCTCTCTTTCAATGGCCAATAGAATCACGAGACCTGAAATCTTGTGAAGAATGCAATCATTGTATGATACAGCGCTAGATTATATGAGATGCATGGGTGGGAAGTAGGAGTCCTTCTCAAACTGGTTGAGAAGCAACCAGTGTGCTTTCATACTATGGTTTCAGAAGCTGAACTGCTCCATTCCTGTCGGAGAAAGACATCTTGCACCTCTCTTTGACACGAATGCAAACGAATCTTACCACAACAGAGTGAAGTCATTGCCACATTACGCAATGAAACGTGGCCGAGGACTGGAGTTTCTGGACGCAATGCAGTTGTTGAGGGAACTCGACCAGCGAGATGCATCAAATCTATGCAAAATTACGCCTTTAGATGGTAACCAAAAAGCGTTACGACCTGAGTGGAGACGTACACAATCCAAGGCGCGTCAGAGAAATGCTACAGAAGTTATCGTCATTGATGACCATGAAGTTGCGGCGCAACAAGCAAAGAAGGCTAAGAAAGCTAAACAGACTTCAAGAACTCGAAAGTGCGCAGCCCCACCTACCAAAACAATCGACGAGTTGAACTCGAAGATAGAGAAACTTGGAAACATGCTGGTAAAAGTATTGGAACAGTGACAGAAAGATGCGACATAAAGCTTCGGTAATTTGACGACTTCATATATAAAATTCAGTACCATTTCATAAGTATATACATAATTCAAAAAAATATATTCCGGAATTTATGTTCAACTCCTTTCTTACTAGCACGTTTGATAATCTTAGTGTATGAAGTAAACTATTAGATTTTATACGAGTCAAAAAGAAAATTGTTCTGCATATGAACCAATAATGTAATTTAATATATTTTTCTTATGAGTTTTATAAATATGTATGTCAAAATAGCAATCTACATAATATTTCGTAGAAGCTGTACGAATTTTATAATCTTTAAACTTAATTACGACGACTATATCATAAGAGATTGAGATTCTGCCGTTGAGCTTTGTCAATTTACCTTCATTTTAAATCTATGGAATTATTTTAGATTTTGGTTGGAAGAATTGAACTTACTATATTATGTTTCATGCTGGCATGGCAGGTTTTGCCACACTCACTGATTCTGTCACCGCTTAGATGCAAAGGACGCTCTACGTACTTGAGGCAGGTTTCCCATCTCCACTCTGCCGTTTCTGTTCTGCTGGCCTCCGTTCACTGCGCGCGTCAATGCCCCGAGAAAGCGTCGTCCTCCGGCACGTCAACATGAAAATGCCGAAGCCACCCCTCCTACTGGCGCCTCCCGCCGCCGATCACGAGTGGCACAGATGTCCGTGCCTGTGAACTTCCCACGGCTTGAAGCCGCGAAAAACTATTGAGAAGAAGACGCCTCGAAGGCAGCCGAGAGCGGAAGGTACCACACCGCGCGCCGGTATCTCTTTGCCACACCCCAGATCTAGACGTGCTGCGGATGCCGCTGCTCACAATGCAGAAGCGTCTGCTGGTTCGTCTGCCGCAACGCCACCCGTCACACACAGCAACCCGAATACTGGTTCCGACGCACCGTCCGCTTCCCGATCGCCGGTGCTGCGTGTGCCTCATCCACCCAAGAAAGCCCTGCACCCTCGCGTTCTGCTCCGTCACACTCTGCTGGTGACGTGACACAGGCACAAGAAGGTTCATCGGCAGCACCGCCCAGCGGGACGGGAAATTCGCGCGCCACTTACGTTGGCTTTAGTGACTCAGGGTGCACTGGGTGAAAGTGGTGACAACCAAGGTGTTTCCGGTCGCGATATTGTGTCATTGCGGTTGTAAGAAGCTTGTAAAGGAGGGAAAATATGAGCGAATGAGCCCAGAGGGAAGCACGAAATGTGTGCATTGCGGTGGTGGAGGTGAAAGTGATTTTTGTAGTCGCCAGGAGCTAATCAATCATCTAAGAACGAAGGTATGCAGGGAGTCCTGCGGTGTTTATGTTTCCCAGACAACTCCGAAGGAACAGCTTGGACGTATTCTAACCCGTAAGATCAACAACCCCAAGCACGAAGTCCTCGTGAATGACAAATTGAAGTTTCCCTGCGTTTACTGCGACAAGTACACCAACCACCACGAGCGTTACAACCACTGCGTCAAGTGTTGGCTCGTTACGGATAAGGTGACACCTGTCCAGCACACTGTGAGAAAAACTACGATAGAAAACCTGGAAGATGAAGACAACGATGTGTCAGAAGAAGTGTTGCAAGGGGGCGATGGTCACAATGACAACGAACCTTCCCACAATAATACTGAAAGCGTATCTTGTTAGTAGTTGCCCGTAGATATCGCATTCCAAGTAAACGTTTTTCTGCTGGTCCCACGTACCGAACTCCAAGCACTTCTCATCCCAATCTGAACCAAATGTTCATTAAGCGCTGTGGTTTTCGCTATTGTTTCTGTGCAGTCCTTGCCGCGGTGAACCACTGCTGCTGTTGCCGTTTCTGCTTCTCTATCACACATTCATACGAAGCTTGATCCACTTTTCACCACCTCCTGCTGCCCACACCGTCACCGTCGTAGCCAATTTCAAATGCACCGCGGTAGCGCGCGCGCGCTTGCCCCCAGCGCCAATCCGGAGCACCAGCGCGCGCCCGTGCTCGCGAAGTAATCAGAGAGCGCCCTCGCGCTTAACACGGGATATAGGAGCGCGCGCGCGCTCCACAAGGAACGACGGGCGCGCGCGCTGGCAAAGTGGCCAGGAGCCCGCCCGCGCTCGCAAGGTAACAACGAGCGCGCACACGCGCTCAGTAAAAAGGAAAGCTTGGGCGCTCCCAACGCAGCGGTGAACGCGGGCGCGCAAAAAATGTAACGACGAGCGCACCGCCATCAAAAGTTGAAGAGGAGAGCGCTTGCGCTTCAAAGATAACGACGAGCGCCTGGACGCTAGTAACCAGGAGCCCGCGCGCGCTCGAAAGGTAACAACGAGCCCGCGCGCGCACTCAGTAAGGAGGAACGCTTGCGCGCTCCCAATGCAGCGACGAACGCGCGCGCGCAAGCAATTTAACAACGAGCACACCGCCATCGAATGCTGAAGAGAAGAGCGCTGGTGCTTCAAAGATAACGACGAGCGCGTGGGCGCCAGTAACCAGGAGCCCGCGCGCGCTCGCAAGGTAACAACGAGCGCGCGCGCGCGCTCAGTAAGGAGGAAAGCTTGCGTGCTCCTAATGCAGCGATGAATGCGCGCGCGCAAGCAATGTAGCGATGAGAGCACCGCCATCGAAAGGTGAAGAGGAGAACGCTGGCGCTTCAAAGATAACGACGAGCGCGTGGGCGCCCGCGAGGTCACATCTAGTGCGCGCCGCTCACCCAATGGCGAGGGTGAGCGCGCGTTCGCGCCAATCATAAGAGGCGTGCGCGTTTTTCGGGATGGGTTAAGCAGCAGCACGCGCACGCCCCCAGAAGCGGCGAAGGTCCCGGAGAGACCTTATGGTGAACAGCCAAGTTTCCAGGGGGCGTGCGCGTGCTTCACGCTCGTTCGCTAGACGGTTCATGACAGCGAGCGAGCGCGGGCGTCAACCTTGTGATGAGGATGAGGGCCGGCGGGTGGTCGAAAGATTTCTCTACGCTGTAGGCGTCAGGTAGACATGTGTGGAATGTCCACGTGTGGAATTTGGGTATATGCCTGTTTGGGTATATGGTCCATCTGATATCCCCACCGAAATGTCGGAGTGCAGCGGGTCAGGCTCTGCCTTAACAAGCGTTGAATACGCGTTGTCGTTGTCGCAGCCACAACGTGGGCGAAGATGATTGGCTGGAAGATGGTCCCGGTTGCTGCCCCTACACTTTTCTTGAACTACCACTACAATGGGTTTTGCTGTGAGAGAACAGCGGTTCTAGACCGATCCAAAGCCCCTGGGGCTTGGCTTGGACCTTCGGGTTCTGGCGTTTTACTTTATAGTAGAGATCATATCACACTTTAAACTTTTAAAGCTTACACCACATGTGCTCGCAGAACGCACCAGCAGCGATCCCAAATTGCTTCCCCGGCGCACCAATCGCGCGCGTTAGTGCCCAGAACGCACCAGCTGGGCTCCCAAATTCCTTCCCCGACGCACCACTCGCGCACGTTGGCGCCGCTCTAGTCTACCTTACCCTGAACGCAGCTGTTCCGCTGCGGCGGTAGTGACCATTATAACAATGTGCAACTAAAAGAAGTCCCGGAGATCCGTGGTTCTCCAGGGCAAAAGCCTTCATCTCCCGTACCATATGAGAGTTCTCAGAAGCTCCCAAAACCACCGAGTAAAGAACAGGGCCGCAGCGCGTTGCTCACGAATTGTACAACAGTCCCGGTCTCGAACGTCAGCAGCGCCGAAACGCAAAACGTTCGCCGTAGTCCCCGGAAAGCACCCCCAGGCGCCGGCGCAGGAAGGACAAATTCGACAGAACAGACCTCCGTAATTGGATCCAAATTTCAATCTTGCGAATTCAAGGACAGGGTAAAGGCAGGTCATCTCTACCCCTACATGAACTGGAAAACTGTGAAACCGCTCCATTTGATTGCTAAACAATGAAAGGTGAAAATCAGTACTCGCACGAAAGAAGAAGTCATCTCGAGGTGTATGATATATACTTTTGCTCGCACTCACACGGCAACAGATTTCGAGGAGCTCGTCTGGAAGAACAGAAGCTGCAATGACTACAAATCTTGGGTGCAAGATTCTATTCAAGAATGCAGAACATGGGATATTCTTCCAGAGGTTCAAGCCCTGATTCAGAAATTGCATCCGACCGACAGGTCTTCTGCAATTAAGGCGGTGCGCTTGGCAATGAAAACAACTGCAAACGAGAGCGAGCGCGCGGGCGATGACAAAGCTAACTTCTCCCTGAATAAATTTTCCCGTCAACTCGTACTGCTTAGGGATGACAATAGGTGCCGACATGCCCTGCTGAAAGCATGTGAGGCAGATTTGTCGAAAGATGAAATGAGCATTCGAATTACACGCGAAGGCGTTCTGGGGCATTGCACAGCGGTTCAATAACAACCTAGTCAATTCAAAGGAGGACTTCACAGGACACCTTGAGGAGGTGGACTCTAATGCACGTGCTTTATGTGAAAGAACAGCCTCTGATCTTAAAGAGCACTTCTATTACGCGAGGCGGGAATTCACGGAGGTCTATGATAAGTGGTCTGCCTCTGGGCGGAATTACCCAGATCGAATAGTGGCTTTTCTTCGTCTTTCGGGTACTGGAGACTACACACATTGGGCTCTAAGAGGACGCTGGTAATGTTTTTGGTTTGCAGGGTAGGTACCCCACAAGAGGAAACTAATCTCCTTCAATTGACATCCAAATTTATTGGCAATGGTGAGGGTGGGCTTGATGAGGGTATCAATGGAAACGCGGCACACGTAAGTGGAGAGACGAGGTCCCAGAAGAGACGCAGCAGCAATGACATACAGGGCAGTCTCGATGAAATGTCCAAGTCGCTTAGAAACCTCACCGGCTATGTGAAGCGGCAGTTAGAATATCAAAAAAACAAAGCGAAACTGGGCTGAAACGCCGCCGTAGCTACGCTGAAGACGAGGACGAAGAAGAACACCTTGTTGGTAAACTGCTAGCTAGTGCTGAAATGCACAAGCGCGCTAGGGAACTGGTGATACTGAGGTGCAGAACATGCTTCAAGGCATTCTGGTCTGCCACAAGAGACGTCTGAAGGAGTTCTGCAACGGAAGGACAACAAGCGATCCTGACAAGGGGATGTAACGAGATCTAACATGCCTTTGTCTACTATTTTCCTTTTTCATTTATATTGCTACAGATTCATGAACATATTAGAGGCATTATTTCTGTGATCGTGGTGGCGCTAGTGTCTATTAGAGACAGCCCACTGGGTGGTGGCGGGATACGATCACTTCTATTCTTCATAAACCAAGTACCCTTTGCTGCTACACTAGATAGTTTCTATATCTCTGGCCTCCGCTCGTGAGCCATCTTGCTCCCGACAGCATACCAGTCTCTGACGATGGCTGGTGCTTTGGCCGCGAGTCCGTCGAGGCAGCGCCGCAATCCATGGTAAAGGCACGTTCATCGTAGTCACAGACAACGAGAATCGTGAAAAAGAAAGCAACCTCGTCATAGCAGCTGACAAGGTCACTCCTGAGGCCATTTCGTTTATGATTCGACACACCTCGAGCTTTATCTGTGGTCCACTCGGGTCGTTGCTTCTGTTAATATTATAGCCGTTCCTGCCGCGCGCCACAACCCGATCAGCATGTCCTTTTACCCATGCACTTGTCATGACTTCCCGCTCCTCGACATCGTCCATGTCGCCAGTTTTCACGCCCTGTGCATCCAGTTCAATATCACTGCCGCTGCGCTTCAATACACGGATGCGCCTCCTTCGTACCCCACCAGGAGCATGGAATGTATGTCTAAGAACAGCACCAATCTCACCAACGTGGAAGTTGAAGCCAGAGAATTGATATTCGCGTTCTTCTTTGTACAGTCTAACAGAGCCTGAAGGGGTGGTTGGCCTATTTTGATTATAGCTTGGAGCTCGATGGGGTGGGTTCTCTGAAGCGGAAGCCAACTCGGCACTTCTCGCGACCGCGGTCACGATTGGATATAATTACGAGGCGCACCACGAGGCAAGGGACGCGTTATTTTCTTACATGCAATGACTTGCACCAAAGCGTTTCTCTTTGATATTACAAATACACCACCTATCTCAGTCTCCTCATCCCCACTTACCTAATCAGCGTGTCGCTCCTTACAACACTCATACCGGGCCAAAACGTCCCGAGTGCGCTCACAGAGCTCGTCCTCAGTAATATCCTTTCCACCAGATCATCCATTCTCTATGCAGAAATTGTGTAGCTTCATACAAACTGCCACAATTTCGCAGTTGACGTTCACAGAGAACTCCAGGTAGTTCAGAATCCTCCACGAAGCGACCAACCTACCAAAGGCCTGTTCAACATGTATCCTTAACGAGGATAAATAAAAGTTAAATGCGTCCTCCCAGCACGTTCGGACCTGCGAAATAGGAATAGGGGAAATGAGACTGTTAGTACAGACGTAGGCCTCATCCCCAGCAATCCAATATTCAACTCGTAGATTCTTTTCGGCAAGATAGCGTCCCAGTTTTGAAACAGCATGTGCCAATTGGTCATGCGTAGAGCCAACGCATCGAATTGAGAAGTCCAAAAATTGATATCGCGAATCTACTAGTGCTTGAACCGGAAGCGAGTAGTAGTTCTTGCGACAATAAAACGCCGCTGCATTAGTGCACTTCGGCTTCTTTTTCTTTACGGCGATACCATCAATTGCTCCAACACAGCCCGATAGAGGGCTGAGACGTTGCCGCGAATGTTTGAATCCCATCGAGAGTTTTCGAGCTCTGCCACAGCTTGCGGCAGACCAGGAAGGCTTATCGCCTCCATAATAGCCTTCCTGGTCTTGTGGAATACCTGATACGCCGTTGATCGCCCCACATGGAAAGAAAGCATTATGTCCGCATAACGTGAGCCGGCCAACATGCGAAGAGTGATAGCCAAGCGAGTACTTGGCGAAAGAGTACGGCGCTTGGATCGCTCGCCCATTTCAACGCTTCTTCCAAGACGATGGGATATCTTCATAAATAGGCCTTCAAAATGGTCTCGTGTCATACGAAACACATTGCGAAACGCGCGAGAGTTCAGATTGGTAGACAAAGTTTCGTAGGTTAGCAATCGCTTAATTATTGTTGGACGTCTTCTCTGTACAGAATAGTTTTTCGAAACCGTTCCGATGGCATTCAAAGAGTGCTGAAATGATTCTACGACGAATGCGCTTTTTATCAGTACATCCCTGTGATATGCAGTATGCGTTTGATAAACGCAACCATTATACCGCGTAGTATCGTTTTTGTTAGTTTGTAAACAGCGGCTTTGATTTCACGGAACTAATTCGAAGGAATCGTGCTCGTGCTTATCGTCGATCATCGGTCATTGACTGAGGGTATAAGTCGCAGAAGCAACTGCGGAAGATCAGGTCAGCGCTTTTCAAACGGCAGTTGTGCGCGGACGACAACGGTCGGAAGTCGTTAGCGGGAGAACGAGCGTGGATGAGCAATAGTGTGCGTTCACTATGGTGTTTGGTATGAAGAGCATGTACCCTTGGTAGATGCACTTGATCCATACTGGTTATGAAGATCTACGTGCTCTCCGTAAAGAATCTCTTCCAGATATCGATATGTACGTCGGTGTTATCGGAATGCCAGTTTTGGTGTCAAAAATGACCGAATTAAAATGATCGAAAAACCGGTGAATTTATCCAAATTTGGATGTGCTTAATTTCCGAAAATATTTCCACATTTCCACTTGTGCTAGTTTATGTGGAAAGAATCATTCACGATTATTTCCATCATTGCTAGTTTGGATGGAAGACAAACTAGCATGTTACTTCCGTTCATGCTAGTTTCCGAACCTAATGTAAGTGTGTAAGTGGCACATAATTAGAACTATAAGGCGGCGAATAGAGATATATACACATAGATAGCTCCTTATGGAATACGATTAGAAGAATACAAACCCTTCGAATAGGAACTCTCTATAGAGATACAGCACATCTATTCAACAACTCTCATATCAGATATCGGCCGTCTATTCTCTCACTTTTGAAACGCCTTCGCATCACGTGCCTCCTCCCCCATCATTCCGTCCCACCCTCCGTGCGCCATATTACGCTCCCCACCACTACGTACCCGCCTCTCCCCCAACACCCCCACACCGCTCCCCGCCATGCCTAATTGTTGCTTTGAAGGCCGCTCCTTCTTCGCTCGCACCATCCCCGCCATTCAAAGGCACCAAAGAAGATGCCCCAACCGTCTCACCGCCAACAAGCGTTTCCTCTCCCCCGGCGGCAACGTCCCTCACTTCCCCCCACGCAAAAAGCGTCACAAGTCCACCCCCCTACTCCCACCACCACCCCCACCACCTCTCTCCAATCGCCCTTCCGATAACGTCCCCATCGCCGACGACGACTCCTACCACCACCAGCAGCTCTCTCTCTCCGTCCACACCCAAGACGTATACCATATCGTAAGCACTCCCGTCTGCTCCCTCTCCCCCTCCCCACCTCCTCCACCGCCCCCCTCCTTCCCTCTCCTCAACAACACCCACCTCGAACGAATGGTCCTCTACATCTCTTCCATCGCTTCCACCCTCGGCCCCCGCAAGGCAGACGAACTCATCCCTCTCCTCCACGATCCCTCCTTCTCCAAATCAGCCTTCCACAACGCCGTCTCCTCTGCCTCCCAGTGTCTCAAACTTCAAACAAACCTCTTCCAACACCGAGTCACCAACATCGGTTTCACCCCCACCACCCTGCACGACCCACAGCACCTCTTCACAGCCACCATCTTCTGAAAGGATGCTATCCAAGTCCTTAAAAAACAACTCGCACTCGCACACTCCGACAACACCTTCTTCCACCACGTCCCCCATACAACCTCCTCCGGCTCTCCCGCTTTCGCCCACCCCATGGCTTCTTCCCTCGGAAAAGAAGCTGTCCCAGCCCTCAAGCACGCAATCATGCAGTCCTCCAATAACTCCTGCATCTGGTACACCCCTGAGAACACCGGTATCGACTCCTTCATCGGCTTCGTCCAAGTATACTCCGACCAGTCCTCCATCTCCGTCAAATCCTCTTCCATCACCTCCTACCCCCTTCACATCACCCTCCTCAACTTCTCCGACTCGTTCCGTCGCAACTGTATCGCCGACAACCTCACCCTTCTCGGATACCTTCCAACCTCTTTCAATCTCGCCACTTCCTCTCAAGACCTCGATACCATCCCCCAAACCTCATCCAGCATCTCCCGCTCTACCAAAATGCATCTCATCCAGCGTGCCATCTCCAACCTCCTCGACCCTCTTCTCTCCTCCGGCCTCACCGGCTTCCCCTTCCGTGACGTTAATGGCGTGCTCCGCCATGGTCACCCAATCATCGCCAGCTACTGCGCAGACATCCCAGAAGCAAAGGACATTCTGGCCATCTCCCACGGCACCCGCCACCCGCATCCATGCCACCGATGTACCGTCCCACGCTCCGACCTCCACCTACACATTCCATCCCCCCTCTTCGATCCCAGACCCAGACTCTCGATGCCCGCAAATCACACTCTACCCTCCTCCAA
The DNA here is from genome assembly GCA_030374805.1 of Gracilaria gracilis. Taxonomy (NCBI): domain Eukaryota; phylum Rhodophyta; class Florideophyceae; order Gracilariales; family Gracilariaceae; genus Gracilaria; species Gracilaria gracilis. The sequence goes on along the minus strand of JARGSG010000227.1, from coordinate 266,110 downwards.
GATGCTGAAAAGGCCCTCCTCGCCAGAAAGCCCAGAATTGCCCGAAACACCAAGGAAAAGGCCATTGAAGCACTCCACTCCCTTTCCCTCGCAAAGTACTCCCTCTTCGAATCTTACCCTCTCCTCAACATCACCCCTCTCCTCTCCCCTTACAACATCTTCCCCTTCGAACCACTCCATAACTTCCACCTCGGCATCTCCACGCTCATCAAGCTCGCAGCCATCGAGAGACTCAAGTCAGAATCACTCTTCACTACCCCCCGTTCCTCCAAGTCCCGTCGTTCCTTCAACTCCGTTCGCTCCTCCATCCTGAAAAACGCGAACACCATCCTCGCCGCCATCGAAAAGCACTCCCTAGCCACAGGACTCCAATCGACTTTTCCTCCTCCGACAACGGTCAGGCCCTTAACGGTATTTTCACCTCCGACGGCCTACATGGTATGCTCGAAGCAAAAGACTACCGCTCACTCGACATGGTCTTCCCCTTCATCGGCGCCTTCTTCGACCGCTGCTGTGACGAGGTCGATGCAGCTCCCATCACTTCCGTTTTCACCAAGTACTCCGATCTTCTCCTCTTCTCCATGAGATACAATACCTCCGCAGAATGGACCGACTCCCGCCTCACCGACCTCCAATTCCAAATCCGCTCCTTCAAGCGCACAGCCGTACTCATCCTCGGCCCCCACCACACTTCCAGCCTTGGCACCCTCAAGTTCCATCTCTTCGACCACATCGTCGAGGAAATTCGCCGCTTTGGAGGCCTCCACTTCAACGATGCCGGCCTATTCGAACACGCTCACTCCCTCTTCAAGTCACACTACTCCAAAACCTCGAAGCGCAGGTCCTCCGCACATGAAGAAACCATCCGCGCCATCCATCACTCGAACACCACCAAAGATTGGAACCCCCTTTCCACCAACCCCTCCCTCACTTCCTCCACTCCTGCCCTCGCCTCTCCCATCCAATCCCGCCAACCCGGTTTGGTCCGTGACGGAAAACTCATCTCATTTGCTGATCTCATCACCGCCCACAAATTCCTCCACTCTAATCTTCATTTCAATCCGAAATCTCTACAAGACCTCTTCCCCACCGACACTCTCTCCATCCTCCAACAGATTCGAAAACACTCCCTCCCTTCATTCATCACCCTTTCTCTCGAAGTCCTGAACTCTCAGAGAACTCCCCCACTCTCCGTCGCACCCGAATCACCGTAGTCAACTTCGCTTACGTCGCCGGCGGTTATGTCCCATCACTCGACCACTACATTGAAGAGCGGAACGAGCTCGCGCTCCCGGATCCTCCAGTCCCTCTCATCCAACGAATATTTGCCGCCACGTCCTTCTGTCCTTCTAAATCCCCAAAGTTCTCTCACGTCCTCGTCGCAGGCACCAGCTCCTCCAACTCCACCCCCATCGTCTGGGTCTGCAAACTCATCTCTCTTCTTCGCTTCACCCTTCCTTCTTCCACTCCATCTTCCAAGGAGTTCGCCTTCGTACAGTTCATGGAGCTCGTCCCACCAAGCGACGAAGTCGATGTCACCCTCAACTGCGTATGCCTCCGATGGGCAACAGACGACAAACATAACCACACCGCCCATCCAGTTCCCATCTCCACCCACTCCACATCCGACAACGTTTCTCCATAGTTTGGACTCATCCCTTTCTTTTCTATCCTTGGCTCCGTTCATGTTCTCTGCTAGGTATGGGATGAAGAAGATATACCACATCTTCATCATCCCACAGCTATCTCCACTCCTCCCACTCTTATTCACCCTACCCTCTCCCCGCTCCTCCTTCTGCCCCATCCGTACCCTCTTCCCGGTGCCCAACCAAACGACTGAAACTGGGCTCCTCCGGTCGGCACGCTGCTATGTAGCAATCAAGAACCGCTCCAAGTCTCCGCGAAAAATTCGCCATAAAGTATTCCTCCCTCACCGCTAGATATACTTTCTCCCTCGATGGAATCCACAACCCAACCGTCGCAGTTCTATCCGAATTTCCGGACACACACCTCGGATCCCCCTCTAAAAACCGATCGTTCTCAAACTCTTCGCCGTGCTCGTCCCCCACCAATTCCCATGCCACCTTCAATATACCCTCCACTGCCCTCGGCAGATACCTCCCATACAATGTAGAAAACAAGAGCTGCCTTTGTCCTCCACGTCCCACACCCTCGTTCATCGTTTTCACAACACACCCAATCCACGCATCAAGTCTGGCGAGGTGCATCACCGTCTCATCCACGTAATGCTTTTCCCCATTATATTTGGTCTCCACTGCGTATTCCATGTACTCCTCCAACACTGCCACCGCCATTCCGTTCTTGAAATACTTGTCTTCAATATCACAGCTCCACTGTGGATCATGCACAGTTGACCCAGAATACGCAAGATCTTCGAAACGGCTCATTCTCCACGCACACAACTTGTTCATCCCATCTTCTTCACTTCCCATAAGCTTCTCGCGAGCCTCGTCCATCTGCTTCTTCAACTCCTCACCAAGTTCCGTCCCCTCGCTAGGCTTCGCCCGCTTCGCAATCAAATCATATCCCAGTAAAGATAATAATCTGTCCCGAGCAGCCCGCTTTCGCACCCCAATCACATCGCTTATCGTCTGCTTCATCCGCTGCTTCAGACACTTGTCCCCGCTTACATTCTCCACGCACTCTTGTTTCCTCCCCGCTTCCCTTATCGTCTCCCACGTCTCTCCCATTATTTCTGTCTCGACCACATACTTGAACAACACATCACTTCCACCCTCTGTCGATGGTGTGTACGCCCTCATCTCATATGCAACCTGAATTGGGCACCTAGGCACCATCTCCTTCTCCCCAACTACAAACATGCTCCCCTCTCTACTTTCTCCCACCGTCTCACTTTTGTTCTTCCAGCTGCTACCAACGTTTTCCGTGTCGAAACAAAGTTTAGACGCCTCCAACTTCGCATAATGAAGAATCCTATCATATACAGCCCTTGCGAATCCATAAAAACATTCTTCCACTCCAATATCATACTTTCGACGCCCTCTCACCTTCTTTCCTCCACCACCTCGCTTTCTCCCCTTCACTGCCTCCCGAAGACTTTCGATCAACACATTCTGTCGTTTATTTTCCTCCCTCAGCCGTCCCAGCTCTTCCTGCGTCAGCTTCAAACTCACCATCAATGTATGGTGATCTTCCTTCATATTTCCCAACTGTCCCTTCAGTGAATTCACCCTCTGAACGAGTGCAGACCGCGGCAATACGCTTAAGTTCTCCTCATTCCCTTCCCGTTCCCTTGTAGATCCCCATTGATCTCCTCGAATTCTACCTCCGCTTTCTCCACGACCGCCGTCACTTTCGTCTCCCACATCCTTCGGAAGTAAAACGGTGTTGCGCCTTACACGCATCCCTTGAGGCGTTAGTGCCGCCGTCTCCACGACATTCACTTCCCCACGCCGTTCTGTTCGTACGTTGTCCTCCCCTTCGACTTCCCTCTCAACCACTGCTGCTGTCCCTCCGACAATTCCCTTGGTTGATCCACCACTTCTACGTCGTACCACTCTCCCGTCTGCGTGTTCTCGTCGCTTATCTCCCCCCTTTTCCACAACTTCAACACCCACCAATCCATGAACCACACTCCCTATTCTTCTCTCACTACCCTCCCCTGTTTCACGTTCTGCCATTGGCCGCACACGCCCCACTCGTTCTTTCTCTCGGTTCGCATTCTCTTGCTCGAAACCAATGCTTTCCTTCTCTGACACTCTATTTGGTGTCACAACAACCAAACTCTCCACTCCTCGCGTCCTCGCCGGGTGACCACACCTCACTCTCTCCCTTTCTCCTTCCACCTCTTCGGGTACCCCAGCCTTAGGCACTTTATCACCGTTAGTTCCCTTTCTTCCTCGAAGACCCCCACTACCTAATATGGTACTACTCCTTGCTATCGTTCTTCCCTCGACACTCATACGAAGCTCTTTACCCTTCACTATCATATCCCCGCTATCGCTCTCCTCTAAAACTTGCGCAGTCTCTGCGCCTCTTCTACGACCATCTCTCTACCGACCACCGCGCAGAATCTTTTTCGGCATACCTCGCTGCGCTCCTATGCTTTTCTTCGGACTAACTTCTTGATCTCGTGCGTTCGCAATAGGTTTCGTCATCACAATGCTTACCGTTCGCTCCGTTCGCTCTGTTCGCTCCGATGTTCCGCCCCCGACGCTCCTCGCCGCACCGTCTCTCCTCGCCGCAACGTCGCTCCTCGCCGCACCCTTCCTCCCCTTCCCACGTAAACCACTCCGAGGCGCACGCGTACTACGAGCGGTGCGAACTTCGCCACTTACCGTTTCGCCACGCCTTCGGCTCTTTGACGCGCGACCGCTAACCTCCTCCGCATTCACACCCCTCGTCTTACGTTTCGCCATATACAATCCGAACGGTTCCTCGCGGTTGACGCTGGGCTCACGAAGTCTTAGCCGCTGACCGTGATCGAAGGTCACTGGAATCGGAACTGCTCTGCTCTCGACGTGTTTGGCACTCGCCGTGATCGAACGTCACCGATCGAATGCACACCCCAATCGAGTGGAGTGTGGTGGAAATCACCGAGTGCGGTTTTTTATTTCCCGATTCCGAAACGAAAAAATGACACCGAAATCTCCATTTCTGAATAGTTCTCATAATGTTAAAAAACGTACAAGGTTTCGCATCATATTCGATGCCCTTCACTACCTTTTATGTATCTACGTACTTCCATCTTGCACTTGAGCTAAAGTGTTTAGTTTCCAATTCGTGCTCAACGGCGAAGTTGGAATGCAACAAGTGCCACTTCATTATCGAGGTTTAGGGTGTTGTTTTACATGTAGCTAATTTACTACACGTTCTAATCGATTACTATAATAGGATTTTCCAATGTACTCCAGCTATACTCTACTCCATAGTCCGCGAACAACTCCTCTCCCACTTCCAGTTTCCGAAGTGCTCGCACCGCAAGCATTTGTTATTCTCGTAGTTGATGCGGGGTGCGTCCTGTACTTGAAGTTCGTATGACCCGCACATTTGCAGTCCTTCGTTTCGTCACACCATCCGCAACTGCATCAATGTCCTTATCACCTTCCATATATTTGGGATCGTTAATCGTTCCACCCAATGAAAAAGGAGCGGGGACAACCCATACAGGTAATAAACTTACTCCTTGTCTTCTTTCTGGGAAGTTATGGAATATATTGCCGCGGACGTTAAACTCCATCGCATACTTCCAAAAGCGTTCGGAAGTGGCTCCCAATAAACCTTCACCATATTTCTTGTGTACCTCTTTTCTCTTCGTTAGGTCATGGTACACCAGTGTTCCATAGAAGTAACATATCTCTTCATTTTCCATGAATCGGCGTGTAGTGAACACCCACACTCCTGCGCCAGGGTGGCGAATCGTCTAGTTCCCGATACGACAACCGCACATCGTCGCTTTCAGTGCCAACATGGCATTCCAATCCAGAAGCCCCATCTTTCCTTGCAAAGTTTTAGGCCATTTGTGAAGGGCCTTACGCCTACCAGTCGTGACCAAGCTCTCATCCCGCCACATTGACGGCAGAAAGTCTACAATATACGTAGGAAACTTTTGATACTGGGGGTACCCGGATGGAGCCTTCCATGATCTCGATGGGCGGACATTCGACTTCGGAAATAAGTTCAACACCCTAATCATAGGATTCCGAACTTCCTGCGTTACCTGGATATCCGTCTCATTTTCCCGCACGCACAATGCGAATTGAACAATTGCGGCGTGCCTAGCATCGGCAAAGCAGTCAGGGTCCGGCTCACACCCGATGAACCTACGATGCTGTTGTAACTCCATGCATGCCATTGCTGTCGAAAAGTCCCCGCAAACAAGTCGACCACAATATCCCCAGCCTGGGAAAACCGACTGATTAGCTCCTTCAACAATGCCCGAGGTTTCTGTTCGGACCTCACCTTTTGTAAAACGTAGCCCTCACCTTCCTTCTTTGTCTTCCACTGAAGAGTCTCCCCATTAGACATGGGGGGTACCTGGTCAATGACACTGTGGTACCCCGGGTACCTCGACTGCACGAAGTTGAAGTTCTCATAGTTCACCGTCACATGCTGTTGCGCGTAGCTGAGACCATTTCGAACTCCATGTACAGCATACTCCATTGCAGGGAAAAGGGAGCACGACCTACGTCCAGGGTTACGCATCGGGTTGCCTTGCGACCGTACCAAGTGCATTGGGACCTGGTCCACAACAAAGGAACGCCTTGGTACTCCGTTTTCGTCTTTTGCCCCAATGGCAGAAAGTACATCTCTCCATTGCTGGACCTGCTCGAAAGCACTAAAGATCACGAAATGGCCCCCAGGACGTAGCAGTCTTGATAGAAGCTTTGCAGCCTTATTCTTGTCCTGAGGGCTCAGTACATCGTACCAGCTGTTGTTTACGGAGGGTCCATGAGAACCAGTTGAACTTTTCCTAACGGAGACAAACCATCTCTGCGCAACGTCTCGTCCATCTCTACCATATCCTCAAACCCGCAATTGTACAAGCGAAAGTACTTCTTCATCTCCTCCTCACAACTTCGGAAACCAATTCTGTCATCCAACGACGCCATGGATGGTGGGGTATTACGCCTACCCCGGACGCTTCGTCACAAGTACTTCCTTTCCCAATGTCGGCCACTATGTTCGTATCACCATCTCCTTCTTCGCCTCTCCCATCCTTCGGCTCCGTTGGTTTCCCAATTTCCTCCACCTTCTCCACATCATCTTCAATTTGTATGGAAGGTTCTGGTTTGGATATCGGCATTACCCCCATACCAGGGACGTTCACTGATTCTTTCAGTTTCAACGGGCTTATGGCTTCCATGACGGAGGAAACAAGCGAATTCGAGAAACTATCGAATCTCTGAGCAAACGCCCGTGATGGGTCTCTGTTAAACGTCTTCAGAACTGTCCATCGTCCTGGTTCGGAAATTGAGAAGAACTGCTCATTCACAATAACCTTGTTGAGGTCCGAAATGAACTCCTTCGCAAGCATTCGGAGGGCAGCATCGATGTCTTGAGGTAAATTCAATGCCCACGCGATGACCTCTGTTTCAATAACAGTTTCACCTTTGCTCGGTAGCAAGCGATGCTCGTTATCCCGGTGGAAGAACCCCTCTGCCCTCGTCTCAATCGCTTCAAACTGCATTTCGTCGTACATGACTCGGATGAATGGAAGAACCATGACCTCCACAGTAGGGAATCCCAGGAATTGAGGGAAACAATCCCATGCCTTCGTTATGAGCTGCACACCAAAGCCAACACGCTGAGCTTGGAGTTTGTTTGATATTTGGACATTCACAAAAGGTGTGGAATATCCCTTGTCTCCTCTTTTCCTCTTCTGGCCTACAACTCTTTTTTCCATGGAAACTTTCTGAATGAGCGAGAGAAAGAGAATCCTTTGGAAATGTGTGGCAACGGTTGTGGCGAACGGGGGGACCACCCGTCCCACTCGCTTAGGAGGTATAGTCATGGACTTGAAGAACTCGGTCAAAGTCACATTCTTCGGTATTCGTTTAAAGTTCACCTCGGTATAAGCATTCCAGAAGTCCCTTACACGCCAGTCCCTATCACCGTCCAAAATGTCCAATAACCTCGTTCAGAGGTATACCTGACGATAAGACCCCTTCAGAGATACGACCCGTAGTTCACTGTCAGTAAACGTCGGATGTCCTGGACCCACAAGCATATAGAAGTAATTCTTGGCCAGCGGTAGGACGTTTCGATTCTTGATAATGTAATCAACGAACTCGCTGTATCCCACCTTCCTTGGCCGGTCTTCATCTCGCATTGTCGACGCGTAGTGATCGCGGATTGCCAGGCATACTGTGTAAAGCTCATCTCCGGAGCCATACAGTTTTCCAACCTTCATATCGGAGCTTGAGGGTGCCGGTGACGTAGACCTCGATGCACTATGTGGAACCATTTTATGCATGCACGGGAAGGGGGTGCGTTGATGGGTTATGATTCGAATTTCCGGAGCGGACGGGAGATGGCAGCGGAGGGGAGAAAACAGCGCACGGGAGAGTGCAGCGGGCGGGGGATAACTGCCGACGAGATATGAAAGTGCGCGGGAGACGGGAGCGGGCGGGAGAGGATAGCAACGATACAGCACGAAACAGGTTCTTTAAACACAACAGGGAGATGTGCAAGATGCCTGAGATGCACCTGAAGCCGTAAAGAGGTGTCAGGGAAAGCGGCGACACTCGAGGGATACGGAACTTGGTGATTGCAAACATATACGCGAAGTTATAGGGAACGGCTGGTAGGACAGCGAACCGGGGTGGAGTGGGGCTTCATCAGTGCACTGATGAAGCGCCACGACCCCCTGGTCCGCTGTCCCAAAAAAAAATTTAATTTTCCATATTTTTCAATGACAGCCTGGGACAGCGGACCGGGCTGTCGTGGCACTTCATCGGTGCACTGATGAAGCGCCACGCCACCCCGGTCCGCTGTCTCAAAGCGCCGTGAGTGATGAAGCTGTGGTAGAGGTACACGTGGCACCGCCAACGCGCTGTCCTACCAGCCGTTCCTTATATCTTGGCGTATATCTTTGCATCATATTTACAATCTTAGTAAAATGGTTGGGACAAAATACGAAAACCTCCCCAAGCCGCAGAGTATTAGGAAATAAATTAGAAGATGTACTATTTCTATGTGACACAAAGGATGTCCTAATCTTAGCTACGAAGCGTGAGAGTGTACCACGTTCGCAATACTACTTACTATGGTTACTCTATTTTTAGCCACATGGTAGTGACAAAATACGAAACACCCGCATAGGAATAAGACATCAATTGCACAAGATAAAGATAGAAGATGTACTAACTTCATCTCATCCAACGGATGTCCTATACCCAGCTACGAAGCGTGAGGGTGTGCGAAACCCTCCACAAGCAGCATAGGAATAGGACACCCGTTGCATTCAATAAAGATAGAAAATGTACTAACTTCATCACATCCAACGGATGTCCTATTCTGAAAAATATTTTTTGGGACAGCGGACCGGGGAGTCGTGGCGCTTCATCGGTGCACCAATGAAGCGCCACGACACCCCGGTCCGCTGTCCCAACGCGCCGTGAGTGATGAAGGAGCGGCGGTGGCATACGTGGCACCACCAACGTGCCGTGACCGATGAAATTGGCCCGTTGTCAACGCGCCGTGTGTGATGGAACTGGGGTGCTGGCATACGTGGCACCGCCAAGGCGCCGGGAACAGCGGACCGGGGTGTCCTGGCGCTTCATCGGTGCAACCGATGAAGCGCCACGACACCCCGGTCCGCTGTCCCAGAGTGAAATTAGTGCGCCACAAATTTTATTTATTTCTTTACTGCTCAAACATTTTTGTACAAGTGTACTATAGATGTTAGTAGCTTCATGTAGATTTCTAAACGTCCCGCGAGTACGCTATAAAATTTTTAAATAGGCACAGTGTATAGTTTAAACTAATATTGAGCGGACGCGCATCCGTGATGAAGGAGACGGAAAGGAACGGGAGTGAAAGTTACAACTAGCTCCCCGATCTCGCGAGCGTTCTCGACGGTCGTAAACAATCTTTTTATTCTATCAGCCGGGTGTAACCGCGATGCCGCCTCGCAAGCATAAAAGGGGACGGGATTCAAGACGAGCGAACCCAAGTGCAGGGGTGTTAGAAATGCCGCCCCTAACACGAGAGAGAGGGAGGGCAAAAGGCACTACGCCGCGTATGCCACCAGCCCGAGCAATGACGAAGAAGGTTTCGCCCGCTGCTACGCCGGTAGTGAAAAACGGAGATGCGGTGCATTTGTTTGTGACGGTTGGGAAAGAAAAGAGCAGGGTGAAAGTGGGAACCGCGGAGGTGAGAGGTGTGGGGTCCGCCGGTGGTGCAGGGAAGGCTCTTTGCCGTTCGCTCCATGGGCATCTTTTAAGCGCGACTGCCCTACAAGGAGAAGAGTTGGTTGTGATCTGGAGGACGAAGATTATTGTAAGTCATGGAAGCGCGAAGTACCCTTACCGTTTTCAAAGTCCTGAAGACGCACCAAGTACGCGGAGCGAGTTGTTCTCAGCTGGGTTGTATGCGTGGGATACGTCGATGATGAACCGAATCGAGATTCCGCAAAGTCCTACTCCAGGGTCCGGGGCTGGCAAGTCTTCTACATCTCAGCCTGAGAAAGCGGTTGCTCTGGAGGTCGAGAAACCTGCTGAGGAAGCTTCCAAAACTCGAGGAAAGTCTTCTAAAGGGATGAAGAAGCCCGTGGGAGCGAGCGTCAGCATCATAGAGGACTCCGACGACGATATTGTGGAGGTCTTTCAGAAGAGTAAGGCTCCGCTTACTGACGCGGAGGAGGACTTGTTCAATGAAGGAGACAGTGTTCCGTCGAAAGAGGTTGACAACACCCTGTCTCTCAAGAAGATTTCCGTCGCCGACTATGTTCAGCGCAGGATGACGATGGATATCGAGATGATTGAAATCCCGAAGAAGACAGTTCGAAGTGTGAATCTGGGACACAAGGAGGCGACGATGATGAAATGTCGCAACTTTGGGTGGCTTCCGTCTACAGGTTCGATTGCTGTGGCATTTCTGGGGCAGCATGATGTGAAATAAATAGTTGTTGATCGGAGAATTGTTGTGCCCGTAACCCTCATAGACGGATATCACCTAATTCTTGTGCTACGAGACTTGCATGGGGAAGGCGGGAAGTGGGTGGATATAGTCCGTTCTTTGGATGTTGTGCTGTGGGGAAGAAAGGATGGGAATGAAATGACAATGAACGAGGTACTAGGACTGGGCAATCTTCTGAACGAGATGAGTTCGAATGTGCTGAAGATGTCGTTTGCAGACAAAATTCATAGCACGGTATCTTTTGTGCAGAACGTCGTGGACGAGTCACATGGGGTTGTCAAGAGCATTACTTCGAAGCCGTTAGCTGGTGCTTTGAAGAGAAGTGAGGCTATCAGATACTACAGCGTGCGTCACTTGACTCGTTACGCGACATTGGCTCTGAAGTTTGTGGAATGTGAGGGGCTTTTGGAGTTCTTTGAGAAGGTTTGTGAGGAAGTTCCAGCCCTGACGTTGACGCATGTCTCGAGTGACATCCTGATGGGTCTCACCGATGGACAGTTTCGATTTGTCGTACGTTGCTTGCAATGGCATGTGGAACTGAGGTTGTCTTCTTCTACGAGAACCGGTCGTTTTGAAGACATGAGGAAGCCATTATTTCAATGTGCCATAGGTATGTACAACCTATGTAATATCACTGGGAAAAAGAAGAAGATTAGTGTTGTGTAAGTATTGCAGACAGTATTCAACTTAGGAGGAAAGCATGTGTCTGTGATGGAATATCTGGGTATGCGGACAGCAAAAATGGAACTTGGCGGTGCGAGGCGTTTATGGGACGGGATGGTGTCTAGAAGGGTGAAGACCGCGGGTAACAAGCTTCAAGAAGTTTTCAAAGTATCGCTTCAAACGTCAGAGGAGGTGAAGGAGGTGGGGGAGGAGGTGGTTGAAGTCGTGGGTGTAGGTGATGGTGCGTCAACCGCAGCACCTAATGAGGCAGAAGATGCTCTCATGTTGTTGGAAGCTTCCATGCAAGGGGACGACCCTGAAGCAGAGCCATCAGGGTTGAGGCGGAGCACACGGAAAAAGATAGCTCCGGGCTGGCTGAAAGAGGATTGGGGTAGCAAGGCTGGGAGCAAAAAGAAGAAGAAGAAGAGGAGGTTAATTGATCTTACTGACGATGAGGATGAGGTAGAAATCCAACCTGCTCCGAAGAGGATGAAGAAGGGCACCGTGAAGACCCCTTCTGGAGATATACCAATGGATGTTGTTACTTTATTCAGGAATATGTTGAAGCCGGCATTGAAGAAGTTCTTCAAAGAATAGAAAATAAACTTGGTGTCGTCGAGCGAGGATGAAAGTGGTGGCAGTGAGAACGATAGTAGGTTCGTTCAAAACGAGGAGGAAGGGGTGGAGGAAGGAACGATGCGTGGATTTGAAGATAAGAATCACGAGAAACCACCGAAAGGGATGAATAAGGCAGGTGAGTGGGCTGGTGGATCGGATATGTCATGGACGAGTCTGGTGAATGCGTTACCGAGTGAGTGGCCGGGAGGGAAGAATGCAGTGAAACATCAGCACCCGTGGATGGAGATGATTCATTTGCGAAAGGAGCACAGGGCGGGATGTTTGGGGGTGGCGGATTTGAGAGCGGTCCATCACGCGGTGTACTGGCATGCCGCCTGGAATGTGCACAAGGAGCTGGGTAGCACGAAAGATCCAGTTCTTGGGGTGAAGCTTCCGTTGAAGGGAAGGCCAAGAGGGGAGGAAGAAGCTCTTTGGATGGCGGCGATGGAGAGGGATGACCTCGCTCGAGAGTGCTTTGCGACGAAGAGAATGGAATTGATGGAAAGGGGTTTCTGTGTTTTAGAACACTTCGGAACTGATGGAGGTATGTCAGAGGAGGCGAAGAAGAAAGGCGTGGTGGTGGATGAAGATGTGACAGAAGGGTTGCTAGAGTTTTTTGAGAAGGACTTCAAAGAGCAGCCAGACTTGAAGTTTGAAGAGAACCGAACGAAATTGAATCCCATCATCAACGCGGGGGAAGGAAAGGATGCTGGGGACAGGATGCAGGGAATTAGACGATATATTACGACGAAGAAGGGGATTGTTGATTGCATGGAATCTGATGAGAAGAATGTGATGATGGTGAGAAAGCGGGCGTTGTTGGATGCGAGGTTTGGGCAAATTGCATCGGCTCTTCGCCTTTGTAACAACAGCAAGGCTAAGAAAAGAATGTATGCGCCGCAGACCGGAGGGCGTGTGTTGTGTACGGGGGAGGGATGCCCAAGGCAGGTTTTGCACACTGATTTTCGAGGGTTGACGAATGTGTAGAAGGATAAGGGAGATCTTCCGGGGTTCTTCGTAATGGCCTCTGGAGGGAGTTCATTTATGATATGGGTTTGTGAGAGGTCTCACAATATGTATGTGACGGATGACAAGAGTTTGAGGAGTTTATCACGTACAATGGTTGTGAAGAAGTTCAGGGTTCCGCCTTACTCTGTGTTTATTGGGAGAGGGGATGTGTTTCATGCGGGAGCTGGGTACATGGATGCGTTGGTGAAAGAGAATTGCCTGAGATATCACATGTATTTTGTACCTGAAGGATACAAGCTCCCTGACGCGGTGCACAGTGAGCCAGCGTTTCGGCCAAAGTTCGTAGATGAGGACTTTGGGCTAGGAGAAGACCCAAACGACCAGCTGGACGATGATGAAGGTTTGGAGGAAGAGAGTGAAATGAAAGATATAGAAGATGGAGACGACGGGTACGAAGAGGAAGATGAAGAGATGTCAGGTGGCCCTGCTGAGAATACAGATGGGGATTACGAGGAAGGACAGATGATAATGGATGACGACGATGAGTAGGTATAATGTAGCACTTATACTGTTGTGTTTGTTTGTGATAGAGACTTGACATAAAAAGTGAACAGGTGATTTGTTCAAGCGGCAACTTAAAAAGAATTGGAGAACAGAAACGGGTTGTGTGTGTAGTTGCAACGAGTACGAGGTTTACAATTTGTTCTAATTACTAGAGAATGTGATGTCTGAGAAAATTGATATAATTGGTGTGGAAAGGGGCAGGGTCCTGCCTTCCGGCTAGTTTTTCATCTGCGGAGGTGAGATAGAAGTAAGCATTTCTAGATTCATACTCCGAGAAAGAAGCTGAGAAAGAAGTAAGGGTGCTGTCGTATTCCAGAAGTGATTCCACTGTAGAAGGGATATTGAAGGAGAGACCTGTGTTGAAGGTGACTATGCCTAGAAGCTCCTTCATTATAGTTGAGACAATAGTTTTGTACTTGGTATCCACTTCACACATGGTAACGAATCCAAATGAAGAACCGACGAGATTGAAGGAAGAGATCCATACGAGCTTTTGGTAGTAAGACTTGGAAAAGGTGTTTTCGTCGACGATACTGCAAGTGAGACCTGCGGTCCAGAGGCGTTCGGCTATTGCCAGAGCCCACTTTCCGGTGGCTGTGGTTAGACCATTGGGAGAGAGAGGCGTGACACCATCTTGTGGGGAGGCGCCGACAGTGGGAACGGCGATGTAAAGAGCGGCTCGTGTGCAGTGCTCAATTCCGTGTTAGGACAGGATGAAAAGAATGTGACCATTCTGGATGAAGACCAAGTCTTCTGCTCGTGGTGCTGGACAAGATAGAATTACTTTTTCGAGAAGGTCGTTCCTGCCACAGAAGAAGATTGGACCTTGGGGAAGGCACTCTGCGGAAATGAAGACTTCGATGGAGAGAAAGGTGTCCTGAGGGGAACCATTGTTGTGAAGCATGGTTCCAATACGGCCTCTACCTACGACAACAGCTCGGATGATTGTAGAACGGAGGGAAGATGAATGGGAGCTCATTGCGATGAGTTTGTTTGATTGAAGGTATGGGCTGTTGGAAGGTGTTGGGTGCTTGTAGCTGTGAAAGGAAAGTGGTCTACATTCTAAGGAGTGGGGAAAGCTTTAAGTACAGGACTGGGCTGTTGTTTTGGTCATGGAAAAAAGTGTTCCAGGGGATAAGGGATTTGTATGATTCGGTTATGGAAAGAAATGGGCAGCAGGGCTGTAGAGGAGGTAGGGTCGAAAAGTGTGTTTATGAGAAGGTATGCAGTGAAGTAAAGCATAGAAAGTAAGAGTTTATGGTACCGTTGGTACTTGAGAGGTGGTGCATCATGGGTTTCATTGGGATATGGTATGGACCGAGGTTGTTCTAGGAAAAAAATGGAAATTTTGTGGAATGGCGGGAAATAGGAGTGGATGTGAATGGGGTACAAAGGGTTGTGCAGCGCAAGTGGGTGTGTGGCCGACAGTGCCACGGGTGTGCGGAGTGGGGGGGAGTGCTGCAACTGTTGGGTTCATCTCGCTTGTTCTTATCTATCTTCGTTATCGTGAACCGCCGTTTATTTCTGCGATGTCGAATGGGTACGTCGAGGACGAGGAGCTAGTGGCTCTGCTTCAACGGACGGAGGTACCAGAGACGCCACCGGGAAGGAAGGAGGAGGGTGGGGACAAGGTTTTCATGAGGGAGAAGGAGGGAAGTGGGGATGGAGAGGGAGGTGGAGGTGATGGGGGTGGAGGGGGTGGAGGGGGTGGAGGGGATGGGGGACCGGAGAGGAGGTTTGCGGCGGAGATGGAGGAGCGGTTGAGGAGGCTTGGAGGGGATCTGAAGGAGCATTTGGACGACTGGCTTTCTGAGATGGTTGGTGAGATGGGAGGGGTGGTGCTGAGTGTGTCGGAGATTGGGGTGCCAATGGATTTGATTTCGACGATTCGGAAAAGGATGAAGTTGGCTGGAATAAAGACTGAAAGGCATGTGAGTTGGATGGTAGAATGGGTTGGGAGGGAGCTGGTGACTCTGAGAAGGGAGAATATGGGGTTTAGGGGACGTGTGAAGGTGTTGGAGGCGCAAGTGGGACAGGTGGAGAAGGCGTGCCAATTGTTGTTGGAGATGAAGGAGCTGGTGAGGGAAGGAGGCGTTGGGAGGGAGTCCTGAAGAGAGAAAGGGTCACCAGTGACGCCTGGCCCCCTGGTGGGGGTGGGTGCGTGAGGGGGAGGAGCGGAGAAGGGGATGGAGGGGAGGTTGGGGGAAGTCAGCTGAGGAAAAGGCGAAAGGGTGGGGTGATGGTGGGCGAGGATGGGGAGGTGTGTGTGCCGCGGCAGCTGCCGGGTGGAGCACCACTAGTTGGGTTTGGTAGTGCGGCGGCGGCTGTTCGAACGGCGGAGCGCATACCGTGGGAGCAGGTAGAGAAGAGGCTGGGAGGGGTTGGAAGGCGGTTTGGGGCTAGGAGGGTGCACGAGAATGGAGAGAATATTCCGTTGGAGTTCTTCAACTTGACAGTTAGGGAAACTGAGACTCAGGATCCGAGTGCAGGGATGGAATAAGGGAGCGCTGGTGGTGGGTTCGTAATTTTTTAGAGTGTTTTTGACGAGTGTGGTGAATGTAAAGTTACGAACGGTGGCAGGGGAACTGCAAACTAACCTTCAATTCCAGTAGATGAAGTTTGAACTGCACTGAACGGAAACGTAATTTCCAAAAAAAAAATTTTGCCTTGTCAACTAGCGCAAACTGCAAAAATGATAGTTTTTTCGGACTTTTATTTCCACAACTAACGATCTAGCATACTAAACTAGCATTCCGAGAACACTGACGTACTGCTTCAGACAGTGACGATGTCTAACGCAGTGCGTAATACAGAGAGGAAGTTAGTGGGCCTCTCGGAGGAGCGGGGCAGATCGCAGTTTAGTTTGCAGCGAGATATTCTTGAGAGACTCAAGAAATAGCGTCAACGACCGACAAAGACAACGCGTCGTCAACGCTTGTTAAGAAAGGCCCTCAGGCTGGTGGCACGTATGTCGCGAGTGTAAAAGTCTCGACTTTTTACCGTTATGAGCAGCCTCTTGGCATGCCTCGTCCGATTATGTAGCCTTCTCATCGAACATACAAGTAGCACAACTATTCTTTAAGCTACCGGAACAAAAAGACAAATGGACACCGTGGACCAATAATTGTGCGCAAATTTCAATGCCAGCCTTCGTGAACATGCAGCAATTTTCCGAACTTTGGCCGCAGGCGTGCGCCAGTTTTTCATCCCAACCGCACACTCCCACAGCTATAATCTCAGAGCGTTCCCCGGCCACCTTGCGTTTTCCGGCCACGTAGATGCCCGCCCGTATTCGTTGTAAATACTTGGCGATTTTTTGCATCTTGCAGTGCACTCTCTCTTGCTGCGTTCCTCATCAAAATTGGCGCTACCTTCGAACCTTTGCTTAAAAACCACCTCCAACCACTAATTTGTCATGAACTCTGAAGAGAAAACGGAAGAAGCGGATTTTCAAGCACATCATTCTCTGTCTTCATCGGACCAACTTGCTCCCGCCCCAAATGCCAGAAACGTCTTGACTGCTGATAAAGATACGCCACAAAAAACACGTTTTCAAACTCTACGCCTAACATCCGTCCAAGACGAACTTAATTTCGTTTGGGACTTTTTGTTTTCTCAAAGCCGCAAATCACTACATTTGATCCTCAAAAAAATGATGCGCCTAACAACAAGCTCAAAAAACGTTCTTCGTGCTCGAGCAGTGCTTCAAGTTCACACTGAACTAGTGAAAAATGTACTCCCGTACTCTCTTATTTCAACTATTGATTTGAGCGGCGTCAATGGCCATATGCGTCTCAAAAAGGGCTTGCAAATAATCAAAGTGCCAAAAACATCTACTTTGCTAACAACGCTACCGAGTGTATCTGAACTTGGTCTATTTCGTGAAGAACTTGAACTTCTCGGTAATGAAGATTTGGAAGAAACCACAGCAGGAAAAACCACTGATCCGAAGAACAAAGCCATTGTGGAGAAAACGAAACTCCCACCATCAGACTCTTGTGATGACGAATTTGCCAGGCTTCTTTAGTTAATTCGTGACGATGAAGAAATTAAATGCAACATTTGTGGACTTTCTACCACTCTACCTCGAGCTCGGCAGGATGCGGGGATTCGTCAAGAAGATCTATGGGCAAGGATTGCCGTGCGTTTCAACGACGAAAAATTTCGCCCCGTTGAAGACTTTCCCAGCCCAGTTGAGTCTGTACTGCCCGGTTTAGCTCCGCTGGTTCCGCGAAGTGGGGAGAAACTCCCGTCAGTATGGCGAGACAACAAGAGTTGCTGGACCAAAACTTTGGCTAACTACGAAGTATCTGGAAACAATGGGGAGCTCTCTTTTACTGATTTCTGTCACAAGAACCCAAGGAACAAAGAACTTTCGGCAGTTGGAAGAAGGACCTTTTTAACGTATTGCATTTTCGGTTTGAACTACGAAGATCGTGACCAAATTGTTGGCTACTTTTTAACGCGGTACCTGCCTGGAGGCGCGGGAGGAAGTTTGGATGTAAGTAGGAATTTGAGTTCTTTGAAGGGCAAACGGCGTAAAATTTCAAGTGGTCGGGAGATGTTAATGGGTTCCAAACGTACGAAGTCGGCGCGCAGCAGTAGTGTTGAGGTGTTCCATGAATCCATCACTGGTTTGAACTCTTCAATGAGCCAATTGGCAGAAAGTTACAAGAAGAGAGTTACTTTGCAGAAGCAACAATTCGAGCAGAAACAAAAATATTCGCGCGTGATTCAGTCTTCTTTTCAGGGATCGAGTGCCATTGAACCTTTAAGAGCTACGGAGCAACGCACTACCTCTTTCATAGAGGTTCTTGGTAGTGTAGAAGTAGCCTACACCAAGTACCAAGACGCCGTGAGGAATTCGGCGGATCCTGCATACATAGCGTGCTTGAAGGACGCCTATGAGAGCATCAAGGCGTTCTTACATACAATCCAGACGGATATCAGGAAAGCAGCAGGAGCCACAAGTCATTGAGAATGGTTGATCTCGTCATACTCGTCTTTCAAATATCTTCCACGCTCTCTCTGTCACTATCTGCTTATGAAAACACAGCCTCGGTATAAACTTTTTGGGATTTCTTGAATCTCGTCTTCGTCATCTAAATCCCGTGCTATGAGAGCGTTAATAGAATGAACAAGATTTCGTTGCATTTAGACCAACTGCAGCTCACCAAGGAAAATGCAAAACCAGAGTCTGGCGATGATATCTTCCACAAGGCACCGTAAACGCGATCAGGCCACGTTCAAGCCACTTAAACAAAGGAACGCAGAACTAGATAAGTCGTGCAGTCATCAACCAAGGCTCTTCGTTTGCAGGTTTTCTACGCATTCCGAGAAAGGAATTTGCTCATAGGGTCCTCTGTGATGTGTCGTCGGTACGACAGCCCATACGCTTGAGCACGAAGTCTTGGCGCACCAGCTAAGGCCGCCACTTCCAGCTCATCTCTTCTTACCAGCCGTCCAAACCAGAGAACTGCTAGTGGCACTCATTCGATTTATCCTAGATTGGCTGCACATTCTGTTGCATTCGGGCTTGTGCCAGCCAATCGAGCGACAGCACGCTCATTCGCTATCAGTTTAGGTTCCGTCATGCCACAAGTTTCCTCCGTCTCTTCTTCTGTTCATCCACCCTCCACGTCATAGCCTTCCTTACATGTTCCATCAACTAACGCTAGTGTCTTCTCAACGCAAAATCCCAACTCTTCCACTGGTAACTCGACAACAGAATCTAGTTCGCCACAGCGTGTTGCGAATAACGATTCTCTACAAGTATAGTACCTCAATGGCACACCTCCAGCATCTCCTAGAGATACAGGCAGACCATCTGCCCACCTTTAGAGATCTCCTGCGTCTCGACAACCGGCTTCAACGGTCAAGTACCCCCGATCATCACCGGCGTTAGCCTCATCGAAACAGCTTCCGGTTTCATCGCTCCTTCTTGCTCTGCATTCTCCCCCGGTCTCCACCGTCGGTTCTCGTTTCAATCTACGAAGAAAAACAGTTCGGGAACCCAATTACAAGACCTTCTACGTTCGCGCTTTCGTCTTCATCTGCTCACTTTATTAATTTGGGTCGGTCAGCGTCAAGAGGTTGGTAGGACGCATAAAAAAACTTGCAAAACGTAATTAGATGTAGTTACAGATTAAATTCTATTTCTGTATTTTATTTTTGTCTACCCCAACACTCCCTGAAATCGAGCCACCAAACAATCTTAAAAACATGAAGAGCATTGGAGATGCTTGTAGTCATGGTTGTAGTCTTAGTTGCCGTAGGAAACGTAGTTTAAAGATGATTCCTCCATAAATCAAAACGACGCTAAAATATGCTACGGAAAAACTCATGAAGGTAGTCAAATGCCGTTATTTTATATATAAACGTTTTAATTAACAATTTGACGTTGGGATCTCAATTTTGAATATTTTTTTATAGATAGGGTAAACAAGTTTGGTGTACATTGATTTAGTGCCGGTTATCGAATTGTTTTTCGCCCTCGTTGGGCAAAGGAAGAATATACATCGTTTTCATGATAAGAAAAGTAGAATGTTTCGTTTAGCATGCGTCGGTGTTCTCGGAATGCTAGTTTAGTATGCTGGATCGCTAGCTGTGAAAATAAAAGTCCGAAAAAACTATCATTTTTGCAGTTTGCGCTACTTGGCAAGGCAAAATTTTTTTTGGAAACTAAGTTTCCGTTCAGTGCAGTTCAGACTTCACCTACTGGAGTTGAAGGTTAGTTTGCAGTTCTTCTGCCACCGCTCGTAACTTTACATTCTCCACACTCGCCAAAAAAAATCTAAAAACTTCGAACCCACCACCAGCGCTCCCTTATTCCAGCCCTGCATTTGGATCCTGAATCTCAGTTTCCCTAATTGTCAAGTTGAAAAACTCCAATGGAACACTCTCCCCATTCTCGTACACCCTCCTAGCCCCAAACCGGCTTCCGACCCCTCCCAGCCTCTTCTCCTCCTGCTCCTCCGGTAAGCGCTCCGCCGTTCGAACAGCCGCCGCCGCACTACCAAACCCAGCTAGTGGCGCTCCACCCGGCAGCTGCCGCGGCACACACACCTCCCCATCCTCGCCCACCATCACCCCACCCTTTCGCCTCTTCCTCAGCCGACTTCCCCCAACCTTTCCTCCATCCCCGTCTCTGCTTCTCCCACTCACACTCCCACGTCCACCACGAGAGCCAGGTGTCACTGAAGACCCTTTCTCTCTTTCCGCCTCCCTTCCAAAGCCTCCTTCCCTCACCAGCTCCTTCATCTCCAACAACAATTGGCACGCCTTCTCCACCTGTCTCAGTTGCGACTCCAACACCTCCACAAGTCCCTTCAATCCCGTATTCTCCCTTCTCCGCGTCAGCAGCTCCCTCCCAATGCACTCTACCATCCCACTCACATGCCTTCCAGTCTTTATTCCAGCAAACTTTATTCTTTTCCGAATCGTCGATATCAAATCCATTAGCACCTCAATCTCCGACACACTCAGCACCACCTCTCCCATCTCATCAAACATTTCAGAAAGCCAGTCGTCCAAAAGCTCCTTCAGATCCCCTCCAAGCCTTTTCAACCGCTCCTCCATCTCCGCTGTAACACTCCTCTCTGGTCCCCCATCCCCTCCACCCCCATCATCCCCACCTCCCTCTCCATCCCCACTTCCCTCCTTCTCCCCCATGCAAACCTTGTCCCAACTCTCCTCCTTCCTTCCAGATGGCGTCTCTGGTACCTGCGTCCGGTGAAGCAGAGCAACTAGCTCCTCGTCCTCGACGTACCCATTCGATATCTCAGAAATAAACGGCGGTTCACGATAACGAAGATAGAAAAGAACAAGCGAGATGAACCCAACAGTTGCAGCACTCCCCCCCACTGCGCACACCCGTGGCACTGTCGGCCACACATCCACTTGCGCGGCACAACCCTTTGTATCCCACTCACATCCACTCCTATTTCTTTCCATTCCACACAATTTCCATTTCTTCCCTAGAAATCTCCACATTTCCCCAACCTCGGTCCATACCGCATCCCAATGAGTCCCCTGATGCACCACCTCTCAAGTATCAACGGTATCATAAACTCTTACTTTCTATGCTTTATTTTACTGCATACCTTCTCATAAACACACTCTTCGACCCTACCTCCTCTGCAGCCCTGCTGCCCATTTCTTTCCATAACCAAATCATACAAATCCCCTTATCCCCTGGAACACTTTTTTCCATGACCAAAACAACAGTCCAGTCGTGTACTTAAAGCTTTCCCCGCTCCTTAGAACGTAGACCACTTTCCTTTCACAGCTACCAGCACCCTACACCTTCCAACAGCCCATACCTTCAATCAGACAAACTCATCGCCATGAGCTCCCATTCATCTTCCCTCAGTTCTACAATGATCCCAGCTGTTGTCGTAAGGAGAGGCCGTATTGGCACCATGATTTACAACAATGGTTCCTCTCAGGACACCTTTCTCTCCATCGAAGACTTCATTTCCGCAGAGTGCCTTCCCCAAGGTTTAATCTTCTTCTGTGGCTGGGACGCCCTTCTCGAAAAAGTAATTTTATCTTGTCCAGCACAACGAGCAGAAGACTTGGTCTTCATCCAGAATGGTCAAAATTTTCCCATCCTTTTCCAACACGGAATTGAGCACTGCACACGAGCCGCTCTTTACATCGCCGTTCCCACTGTCGCCGCCTCCCCACAGGATGGTGTCACGCCTCTCTCTCCCAATGGTCTAACCACAGCCACCGGAAAGTGGGCTCTGGCAATAGCTGAACGCCCCTGGATTGCAGGTCTCACTTGCAGTATCGTCGACGAAAACACCTTTTCCAAGTCTTACTACCAAAAGCTCGTTTGGATCTCTTCTTTCAATCTCTTCGGTTCTTCATTTGGATTCGTTACCATGTATGAAGTGGCTACCAAGTACAAAACTATTGTCTCAATTATAATGAAGGAGCTTCTAGGCATAGTCACCTTCAACACAGGTCTCTCCTTCAATATCCCTTCTACAATGGAATCCCTTCTGGAATACGGCAGCACCTTTACTTCCTTCCCAGCTTCTTTCTCGGAGTATGAATCTAGAAATGCTTACTTCTATTTCACCTCCGCAGATGAAAAACTAGCCGGAAGGCAGAACCCTGCCCCTTTCCACACCAAATATATCAACGTTCTTAGACATCACATTCTCTTGTAATTTGAACAAATTGTAAACCTCGTACTCGTTGCAACTACACACACAACCCGTTTTTGTTCTCCAATTCTTTTTCAGTTGCCGCTTAAACCAATCACCTGTTTACTTTTTATGTCAAGTCTCTATCCATTATCATCTGTCCTTCCTCGTAATCCCCATCTGTATTCTCAGCAGGGCCACCTGACATCTCTTCACCTCCCTCTTCGTACTCGTCCTCTTCATCTTCTATATCTTCCATTTCACTCTCTTCCTCCAAAACTTCATCATCGTCCAGCTGGTCGTTTGGGTCTTCTCCTATCCCAAAGTTCTCATCTACGAACTTTGGCCGAAACGCTGGCTCCCTGTGCATCGCGTTAGGAAGCGTGTATTCTTCAGGTACAAAGTAAATGTGATATTTCAGACAATTCTCTTTCACTAACGCACCCATGTACCCAGCTCCCGCATGAAACACATCCCCTCTTCCAATAAACACAGAGTGAGGCGGAATCCTGAACTTCTTTACAACCATTGTACGTGATAACCTCCTCAAACTCTTTTCATCCGTCACATACAAATTGTGTGACCTCTCACAAACCCATATCATAAATGAACTCCCCACAGAGGCCATCACGGAGAACCCCGGAATTCCTCCTTTATCCTTCTCCACATACGTCAACCCTCTAAAATCAGTGTGCAACACCTGCCTTGGGCATCCCTCCCCCATATACGACACACGCCCTACAGTCTGCGGCGCATAAATCCTTTTCTTCGCCTTTCTGTTGTTACAAAGGCGAAGATCCGTTGCAATTTGCCGAAACCTCGCATCCAACAATGGCCGCTTTCTCACCATCATCACATTCTTCTCATCAGGTTCCATGCAATCAACAATCCCCTTCTTGGTCGTCATATATCATCCAGTTCCCTGCATCCTGTCCCCAGCATCCTTTTTCCCCCGCGTTGATGATTGGATTCCATTTCGTTCGGTTCTCTTCAAACTTCAAGTCTGGCTGCTCCTTGAAGTCCTTCTCAAAAAAATCCAGCAACTCTTCCGTCACATCTTCATCCACCAACACGCCTCTTTTCTTCGCCTCCTCTGACATACCTTCGTCAGTTCTGAAATGTTCCAAAACATAGAAACCCCTTTCCATCAATTCCATTGTTTTCGTCGCACATTACTCTCGAGAGACGTCATCCCTCTCTATCGCCGCCATCCAAAGAGCTTCTTCCTCCCCTCTCGGCTTTTTCTTCAACGGAAGCTTCACCCTAAGGACTGGTTCTTTCGTGCTACCCAGCTCCTTGTGCACATTCCGGGCGGCATGCTAGTACACCGCGTGATGGACCGCTCTCAAATCTGCCATCCCCAAACACCCCGCCCTGTGCTCCTTTCTCAAATGAATCATCTCCATCCACTGGTGCTGATGTTTCACTGCATTCTTCCCTCCCGGCCACTTACTAGGTAGCGCATTCACGAGACTCGTCCATGACATATCCGATCTACCAGCCCACTGACCTGCCTTATTCATCCCTTTCGGTGGTTTTTCGGGATTCTTATCTTCCAATCCACGCATCGTTCTTTCCTCCACCCCTTCTTTCTCGTCCTGAACGAACCTACTATCGTTCTCACTGCCACCACTTTCAACCTCGCTCGAAGACACCAAATTTCTTTTCTGTTCTTTGAAGAACTTCTTCAATGCCGGTTTCGTCATATTCCTGAATAAAGTAACAAACTCCATTGGTATATCTCCAGAAGGGGTCTTCACTGTGCCCTTCTTCATCCTCTTCGGAGCAGGTTGGATTTCTACCTCATCCTTATCGTCAGTAAGATCGATTAACCTTCTCCTCTTCTTCTTGTTCTTGCTGCCATCCTTGCTACCCCAATCCTATTTCAGCCGGCCAAGAGCAATCTTTTTCCGTGCGCTCCGTCTCAACCCTGATGGCTCTGCTTCAGGGTCTTCCCCCTGCATGGAAGCTTCCAATAACATGGGAGCTTCTTCTGCCTCATTGGGTGCCGCGGTTGACGTACCATCACATACACCCACGACTTCAACCACCTCCTCCCCCACCTCCTTCACGTCCTCTGAAGTTTGAAGCGATACTTTGAAAACTTCTTGAAGCTTGTTTCTCGTGGTCTTCTCCCTTCTAGACACCATCTCTTCCCATAAACGCCTAGCAACGATAAATTCCATTTTGGCTGTCTGCATACCCAGATACTCCACCACAGTCACATTTCCCCCCCTAAGTTGAATACGGTCTGCAATACTTCTTCAACCCTAATCTTCTTTTTCTTTTCAGTGAGATTACATAGGTTTTACATAACTATGTCATATTGAAAGAAGTGCTTCTTCATGTCTTCAAAATGACCGGTTCTCGTAGAAAAAGACAATCTCAGTTCCACATGCCATTGCAAGCAACGTACGTAAGGCAAATAGAAACTGCCTATCGACGAGACCTATCATGAAGTCACTCGAGACATGCGTCAACGTCCAGGGTGGACCCTCCTCACACACCTTCTGAAAGAACTCCAAAATCCCCTCACATTCCACAAACTTCAGAGCCAATGTCGCGTAACGAGTCAAGTGACGCACGCTGTAGTCTCCGATAGCCTCATTTATCTTCAAAGCACCAGCTAACTGCTTCGAAGTAATGCTCTTCACATCCACATGTGACTCGTCTACGACGTTCTGCACAAAAGATACCGTGCTATGAATTTTGTCTGCAAACGACATCTTCAGCACATTCGAACTCATCTCGTTCAGAAGATTGCGGAGTCCTAGTACCTCATTCATTGTGATGGCCTTCCCATCTTTTCTTCCGCGCAGCAACACATCCAAAGAATGGACTATATCCACCCACTTCCCGCCTTTCCCATGCAAGTCTCGTAGCACAAGAATTCTGTGATATCCGTCTATAAAGGTTACGAGCACAACAATTCTCCAATCATTATCTATTTCATTCATATCATACTCCCCCAGAAATGCCACAGCAATCGAACCTGCCGACGGAAGCCACCCAAAGTTGCGACATTTCATCATCCTCGCCTCCTTGTGTCCCAGATTCACACTTCGAACTGTCTTCTTCTGGATTTCAATCATCTCGATATCCATCGGCATCCTGCGTTGAACATAGTCCGCGACGGAAATCTTCTTGAAAGACAGGGGGTTGTCTACCTCTTCCGACGGAACATAGTCTCCTTCATCGAACAAGTCCTCTTCCGCGTCAGCAAGCGGAGCCTTACTCGTCTGAAAGACCTCCACAATATCGTCGTCGGAGTCCTCTATGATTCTGAGGCTCGCTCTCACGGGCTTCTTCATTCCTTTAGAAGACTTTCCTCGAGTTTTGGAAGCTGCCTCAGCAGGTTTCTCGACCTCCAGAGCAACCATTTTCTCAGGCTGGGATGTAGAAAACTTGCCAGCCCCGGACCCTAGAGTAGGACTTTGCTGAATCTCAATTCGGTCCATCATCGACGTATCCCATGCATACAATCCAGCTCGGAACAACTCGCTCAGCGTACTTGGTGGGTCTTCAAGACTTTGAAAAAGGTAAGGGTACTTCGCGCTTCTATGAATTATAATAATCTTCGTCCTACAGATCACAACCAAGTCTTCTCCTTCTAGGACAGTCGCGCTTAAAAGATGCCCACGGAGCGAACGGCAAAGAGCCTTCCCTGCACCACCGGCGGACCCCACACCTCTTAACTCCGCAGTTCCCACTTTCACCCTCCTCTTTTCGTTTCCAAACGTCACAAACAAATGTACCGCATTGCCGCCTTTCACTATACAGCCATTGCAAATCCGTAAAAACATTCTGGCACTTCTATATCATGTTTTCGACGCCCCTTCACTTCCTTCCCACACCCCCTTCGCTTCCTGCCATTCACAGCCTCCCTTAAACTTTTAATCAACACATTTTGCTGCTTCAGCTCCTCCCTCACCCGTTCCAAGTCTTTCTGCCTGAGCTTCAAACTCACCATCATGGTATAGTGATCCTCCTTCCTATTTCCCAGCTTCCTTTTCAACGAATTCACCCTCTCCACCAGTGCCGACCTTGGCAACACGCGTAAGTTCTCTTCATCTCCTTCTGATATTCCTGTAGTTCCCATTTCCCTTGCTCCGTTCCTCTCTCCACCATCCCCAGAATCGTCGACTCCTGCTTCATGCACATCGTCCTCAATCCGAACGGCTTATACCTCACACGTATTCCTTCAGGCGTTCGTACCGCGGTTTCCACCAAGTTCCCTCCAGTTCTATGCCTGTTTCCGACAACGACATCTTCTCCTTCGAATACCCTCCCATCTACTGGTATATTCTCTCTCACATTCTCAATCACTGATCCACCACTGCTACGCCCTACAACTCTCCCGGGCAAATTTTCTCGGAGCCATTCCATCCTCTCCACATTGGCCTGCCTCCCCATTCCATCGCCCACACGCTCAATTCGCCTCCCACTGTCCTCTTCGTTTCCATGCTCCCTCATATGCCTCATACCCCCCCCTTCCTCTTCCTCCCGCATCGCAGTATGGCGCAGTCCACCAGTTATTTCTCCGCCCACCATTCGACTCCTCCTAACATCAACCACAACCTCCATGCCCTCGTTCCCCGCCTCGTGAACGCCTCCTCCTACTTCTCTTAGACACATATCCGCACACACTTCTAATATGCATCTTTCTGTGAGAGAGGCCTGTCTAATTCCCTCCCAACGCACTTCTTTCAACTCACTTCTTTCAACTCACTTTGTACCATGGTCTTCAGCAGCGCATCCGCACCCCCTTCAACAGATGGTGTGAACATTCCAAAACTGGCGAGGAGCTCCACAGGATTCTTGGGAACCATCGCGACACCATCCCCCTCGTTTCGAATTATCCCTTCTCCATTCTCTGTCGCTCCCTCCAATATCTCAGCTAGATTGATCCAATTCCGTGAAGGTTTCTCACCTTCAAAACAGAGTTCACTGGTCTCTCTCCTGGCCCAAGTCAACATATTGTGATACACTCCTCGCGCAACCCCTCGAAACGCATCTTTTACAGCGATTCGATGCTTCTTTCGTCCGGTTCGTCCGGGTTCACCGGTACGGGAAGTGTTACTGCCCTCCTGCTTCAATGCACCACGTAAACCTTCAATCACCAGTTCTTTCTGCTCAAGCTTAGTCTTCAATGCTGTGCTTTGCTCTTGCGCAACCTTTACAAGGATTCCCGGTATCATCAAATCCTCCTCCAACTTCTTCACCTTTGCTTTCAATCTATTGATTTCTTTCAGCAAATCTCTGTGGTTTACAGAAGACGGGATTTCTTTCTCGACAGTTCCCCTGTCTTCTTCCTGCTCCTCCTCCACTTCATGTACCTCCCTTGTTCTCTGTACACCATCTACTTCTGTTCTTCGTGAAACAGTAGAGGTTAAAGTCCTCTTCATTGCACGATATACTGGAGTTATTTCATCCCCTGCATTATCCGCATTGTCTACAGTGTCACCACACGCCGCTCAGAGTTATCCTCTCTGAGTCTTTTTCGCCGTGACAAATTCGAGTTCCGAAGATTTACCCTTCCCACACGCTGTATGCCGACCCGCCGGGGCTTCAAGGCAGCTGTAGATGCCCTTCGCGTCGAAAATGGTGATAGCCGTGGAATGGTTGTGGGATCACCCACACTCCGTCGTAGGTCTCTTGCAATGGGACTACTTTCCGGTTTATAGACACGGACATTCTCTTTTTCCTCTTGTGAAACTCGAACCTTTTCCAAAATATCCCTTGTCAACGAACCTGTCGGCTCTCGAGCTTTCGGAACCGGTGAAATTTCTTCAGAGTTGAGATTTTGTTCTACGTTGCCAGTGGACCGCGTTGGGGAGCTCGGCGATGGCCTACTTTGAGGTACATCGCTAGTGTTCTCAGAGTACCCTTGCGCCGAGAATGGCGGTGACCGACGGTGGGATTAGGCCCGTGGTTGGCCTTCGCTGCTGGTGATTGTCGTGGCGATGTTTTAACATCCACTCGTGTTGAACCTCTGTTATCCTCAGCAAGTTTCTTCTTCTTCCCGACAGGCTTCTTGCGCGAATGGGTGCCCCGCGTTCTTGCCTTGTCCACCATGTTGTTAATTGGTACCAATGCCCAAGTTGAGAAAACAAAACAGGGAAGACAAAGAGATTGGAGATTAAAGGGGATTCGGAGAACGGTGTGAAAGAGCGAGGATGGTTGGACATGGAAGGGAGTATGATGAATGGAATAGCGGAATCAATAACGGTCAGTTTACAGAACCTGTGTAAATCATTGGAAACTACAAATCGTGCAGCTACACAAAGGGAGTTGCCTATAGACCTCGCAACCACTCCTCCTCCTCAGCGGGATCAAGAGTGAGAGCCCAGTCTCAATTGTACTCCGCACCATAACTGACATAGAGCTCCTCACCAACTTCTATCTGTCACTGGTGCCACGTATGCCATAAACACAGGTTTGTCAGAAACAGCGCGTTGAGACAGCAAACCAAGGTGGCTTGGCGCTTCATCGGTGAACCGATGAAGCGCCACGACACCCGGGTCCGCCGTCATCGGCGCGCTGGTGGTGCCACGTATGCCACTACCACAGGTTTGCCATACACGGGACGTTGGAACAGCGGACCGATGTGCAGTGGCGCTTCATCAGTGCACTGATGAAGCGCCACGACACCCGGGTTTCCTGTCCCAGGCTGTCGTTTTAATTAATTGGAATTATATGATCTTTTTGAGACAGGCGTCCAGAGTGGCGTGACGCTCCATTGGCGCAGCGATGAAGCGCAATGAGACTCCATCTACTGTCCTACTTGTCCTTATTAGTAACATCGCGTATATCTCCACATTTATTTAGTTCCGTGTCTCTCGCGTCTACAAGCTTTCCTTAGCATCTCTTTGACGTATCACCTGCCATATATGAAGTACCAATTTCTCTTGATCCCGTCTCCGCGCGCCATGAAGGATAAAGCTGGGGTTCTTGTAGGTCTGCTTTGTCGGCGTGTAGACCAGGGAGCCCGTTGTGCGACCCGCTACTGTGCATTGACGCGGTAGACGGTAGACCGAGGTGAATTGTGGTTCATGGATGCAACGATGAAACGCCATTGCACTCCTGGCCATTGCCCAGTCGTCGTGTTTTCCGAAGAGTGTAGTACGAAACTTTTCCTAAGGGAATGAAACTTTTACTCTTCCACCAAGATATTCGTCTTTCTAAAATCCGAGTAATAATATAACTATATATATCAATAGAGTTGTTTCAATTCTAAACTAACGTCACAGAGGCGACTGTCTGGCGCGGACACCGTCCACTTGATACATATCGCTGTATAGCCGTAGGCGAAACACGCGGGTCTCTACAGACTACTGTCACGCACGAATGCTCGTGCGCAAACATCATATAAGTCATTCCTTTACAGAATAGGCTCACATGTAGTTATATCCTTCTTTACGGGGACTTTGAGCCTAGTAAGACACTTATGGGGCCGCATTTATTAGTCACGTTAGTATAGTGAGCACTGCTGCGGATGCTCTGGAAACACCCTAAATTAGTGTGTTATGGTGGTTTTCAATCCCTCCAAACGCATCCAGGACCATTGGTCTAGACCACACCCCGGACAGCGGACCCGGGTGTCGCGGCGCTTCATCAGTGCACTGATGAAGCGCCACTGCACATCGGTCCGCACTCCAAAAAATTAAAATTTCGTTTTGCCCTGCCGCCCCGGGCGGTCCCGAATATCTGTATCCGGGGCACACGTGCTACTACTACTGGATATCGCGTTTGCAGAAACATCGCAGCCATGTACAACTAACTCCCGTTCGGGTCTGTTACACAGCCCCCTGTACTACATTCTTTAGTAGCTTACGCAGGTCTGTTGTCCTCACTATGGCCCGGGCGTCATGAGTGCTGGCGAGGCGTACAGTACAGTGACGGTTTTGGCCCGAAACCGGTCGGAACAGAAAGGGGTAAGTTATGGTTTCAGATATAGGCCGTGCGCATAGGCAGTGGCACAAAAAACGAGGACGGCGTCGATTGAACGGTATGGCACCGAATTCTTGCTTTCGGTGACGCTTTTGGCTTTTCTAAGATGTCAAACGGATACGTGAAGGACGAGGAGCTTCTTGCGTTCCTGGAAGGGAAGGAGCTCGGAGGAACGCCGTCTCCGAAGCGGGAAGTGGCCGAAGTTGCGCCGGTGGATGGAGGGTCACGAGAGGAGAAGGTTGTGGCTGTGAGGAAGGCAGGGGCTGCGGATGTGGGCTCGAAGGTGGTGGAGAAGAAGGGGTAGAAAGATGGGATATGGAGGAAAGGGGCGGTGCACCTGAGCCAGTTGGGGATTAGGGAGCACATGGAGGGTGGAGGTGGAGCGGGAGGTAGGAATGAGCAATTTAGGGGGGAAATGAAAGAGCGGGTGAGGTTGTTGGGAGTTGTGATGAAGGAGCGAATGGATGATTGTATTGCGGAGAGTGTGGCGAAGATGGGAGGGGTGGTGTTGAGTGAGGAGGAGAATGGGGTGTCATTAGAAGCAATATCTAATTTGCGGAATGGTTTGAAGGTGCTGGGAATGGAGATGGGTCGTCATGCGGATGGGATGGTGGAATGCGTAGGGAAGGAGATACGGGAGCTGAGGGAGGAAAATGTGATGCTAAAGGGGAGGTTGGAGATGCTGGAGATGCAGATCGGAGAGGTGGAAAAGGCGCGGTTTTTGTTGGTGGAGGTGAAGGGGATACTGACGGGGACATGAGGGGAGGTGGGAGGAAGTTGTGCCAAGGGGAGAATGAAGGTTGAGAAGGGATTGCCTGTGACGCCAAAGACTAAGGAAGTTGGTAGTCGCTTGAAGAAGAGACGCAAGGAGGGAGGGAAGGTGGCAGGAGAGGAGGCGCGGCCGGGACTGCGGGTTGCGACGTTGACTGGGTTTCGAAGCGCGGCGCATGCGGTGCAGATGGCGGAGCGCATACTGGCAGAGCAGAGGGAGCGGAGATGGGTGGTATGGGGAGCCGTTCTGGGGCGAGGAGGGTGTACGAGAATGGGGAGAGCTGCCCGCGGAACTTCTACGAGATGACGTTTGAGGAGACGGAAACGCAGGATCCGAACGCGTGAGGTGCGGAAATCGACTAAAGTATGGTAAGGGGGTGGCGGTGTTCAGTGGAGGTGGAGATGGGAAGGAATGAGCGGATATCTTATGGTTGCTGGGTTGGCAATTGCTTCGCATTTTCGGGCGAAATGGAAATTGAAACTAGCACGGATGAAAAATTTGGAGAGGGTCGTGGAAAAGAGTGTAGTTGGGGTGGGTTGCGAGGCGAGCCTCTCGAAATACTAGGAGACCCTAGCATTAAACTGCGCGGGATGGAATACAATATTCCAAAATTTGTTAATTTTTTGAGTGCCAGCCTCTGCCACCCGCGCGCGCGCCCAGATAACGCCTAAAACTAGCAACTATTCCACACATAGCACCCAGTATTCCACTTTGCAGAACACCTGTGACAGGCTGATTATCGATCTTGCTTTGTTCCTGCACGTCACTCAGGTGCCACACATGATTCAACAGCTTTCCAAGCTACTGCTCCGTACGAATTACTCACCAGCGCACAGTTGCCACAATGGGCAGCTGTAGTGGCGGATGATGCCTATTCTAATGAGCACTGTATCCTCACGCCCTTTCCAAGTGCCGCATTGATGCAAAGAGAGGATGGTTTCAATGCATATCATTCACTGTGCCGCACGGTTGTCAAACAGGCGTTCGGTATACTTGTACACCGGTTTGGCATTTTCTGGTCAGCACTACACTATCCACTACGAAAGGTAAGCCTAATAATTCTGGTCGCGTGTAAACTACACAACTTTATTATCGACAACGCCGACGCTTCTTTGTTTGATGTGATTCCTTGTCATGAAGATTATCATGTAGTTGGGACTCCGTTTGTGCACTTTCAGGACTTGTTACACATGGAGCAAGATCAAACACGAGCAAGAAACCGTACTCGGGAGTCATCTATTCTGCGGGATGCAGTAGCCGATCAGCTGCATGAACTTGGGTATTCTCGCCGCCGAACGTAATGCTGCTGTTCTTCCGACCGAAATGGCTCCGATGTTTCTGCCATTTACACAGATTCAGCTCAGAAGGATCGCAGCCATTCTGTTCCGATCTCATGAACAGGTGCCAGGACCCAAAGATGCTACGAGATACAATCAGTTACTTTACTTTGAATCTGCAATTCAGATTGCCAGGAGTCATCACGCCTCTTGTTCGGTATTCATGGAAGCAGCATGACGCAATGCTGCTATTTTCGGGCGACTTTCTTCACGTACCACTGCACCTGCTGTTCCTGCGCACCGTGCTGCAGCTATGGCGCTCCCACGCTGTCGATGGCGCGGGCATGCTGCGTGCATTAGACAGCTGCGAGCAACTTGGCGCCGTGAATCACTTCATGGAGGGCGAGGCGTTGTGGCGCTTGTATCAACAGGTGGCGCCGCAGTTGACGCGCCCACTTGAGCACTTAGAACAGCAGCCGTGTTATCAGTCGCAATCGTCCGAGATCACTTCTCAATTTAGCGCCTTCGAGAGCAAGTTGAGCCACGCTCAATCGGTAAACCACCTGCACGCGCTCACGCATGTTTACACCTCGTACGCCACTTTTGTCAAACAATCGCACCCTCTCTCCTGCATCAGTATGTGTGAGTGCATGCTTGCTGCCGCCTACTCCCACCCGCTCGCCTGTCTGCATTACCTCTCGTATCTTGCCACACTTGCCGACAAGCGCCGTCTTGTTGCCGTCGCCGATCACGCCATTCGCAACGTGCCCACCTGCATTCCCGTGTGGTCTCACGCTGTACTCGCCACCAAATACCATCCAAACCCCGAGCAACAGATGTGCAGCGTGCTGCCTCGCGCCTACCCGTTCGACACCACAAGCGAGCAGTATGAAGCCGCCGAGGCGCTCTCCAAACACGCCTGGTCGCTCTATGAGCCGCTCGCCGCCCCCACCTCCCTGCTGCCCGCCTTGAATCAATACTTGCGCTTCAATATGTTGCACTCCGTGCATTGGGCCTCTGCTACCTGCTTTGCTGTCGCCGTAATTGCAGCTGACAATCACTTCAACAGCGCTGCTCAGCTGTTTCAGAGTGTGCTCAATGCCAGACCAGGTGAGACAAAATGGCTGCTTCAATTTGCCACCGTCATTTCTACCAAATCTCGGCATCCTGTTCGCCACATATTTAAACAGGCAATGACGCAGTCGCATTTCCCGATCGATTCCAACATTCTGCGCGATGCTTGGTACGCCTTTGAGCTCGACGTCACAACCGAAAAAAACCCTCCTGCACAGACTGCACCTTGTTGACCTCGCCAGCGCCAACAGCGTGCAACATCTACCGCCTGTGGCTCATGATTCACACGCCGCCCACAAGCTTCCCAACAAACGCCGTGACACACCGCACGCATCGAAAAAGCACACAGTGCAAAATGGTGCTCCACCACAACATGACCATCGCACCAACGTACATACTTTGGATGCTGTGAAGCTAGCTCTACAAGCTGTGCCACAAACCGCCCCAACGGCAGTGCTACCTGGATGCTGTGAAGCTAGCTCCACAAGCTGTGCAACAAACCGCCCCAACGGCAGTGCTACCAAGCGCAAATACGCCACCGCACATGGCACAAGCGTTCAAAACGCTTGTCAACGCCCGAACCTACAGCATGATGCGCCAGACCCAAACACCGTATTTGTGTCCAATCTTCCATTTAATGTTAAAGAAAAACACTTGTCACAGTTTTTCGCTCACGCTGGTACCATACGCCACATACGCCTTCCACTTCGCTCAGACGGCGCGCCAAAGCGAATCGCGCAGTAGAGTTCGAACAAGACTCTGCTGTGCAAAATGCAGTGGGGGCTCATTTACAAGCGATTCACGGAAGGACCGTATCGGTCAAGCGCTCAAACCATCCACAAAAGAAAAGGGGGCAACAAACCTCGTGCATCTTCTACAAAACGGCAGCCCTTGCAACCTCGTGCTTCCGCCTCCCGAAAAGTGGCGATTTCCACCATACGCGTGTCAGACAACGATGTGAATATGAGTGACAACATGCAACAATCCGACAAAGATGAACACGCTTCAGATCTTAAACCTATGAATCAAGACGACTTTCGCGCTATGCTAAAGGGATAAGCTCTGGTTCTCGAGTAAATCTGCCAAATCGGTAGGCTGATGCACACACAGCGTTGAATATCTTCTTTGCATGTAGTAGAGGCATTTCAGGTGATAGAATGCCCTGCTCTGTCGCTTATTCTTTGCTGATTATACAGGCATGGATCCGGGACGTGGACAGGGAGCGCCAAGGACGACCAGCAGCATATAAACGATAAGATGAATCTTGCCTGTAATTTGCGTGACGCGTGGGCACCAGATACGACAAAACTGGCACTGAGGATCAAAGTGCTGGGTGAAAGCGTGAGTAGGCGAAACACGAAACAAATGCCGGTAAGCCAAACAGGAAAACCATAAAGTATAGGTTCAGATCCACGAGGACGGTGGTTCCTTAGCTAGGTTCTCAATCGCTCGCTTTAGCGTTTGTTCAATTGCCCGCTTTTCCTCCTCACCTTCCGCTGTAGCCATCATTTGCTTTGCTTTCTCAATAGCATGTAAAGTTTCAGTGTTCCAGCGCGCTTTAGCCTGTAGGGCTTCATACATTAACTTATCCTTCTCCGCTACTTCTATTTTCCTGGCAACATTTTTGTCTTGCGGCTCGAGTGCTGAAACCAGAATGTCAATGGCACTGACATCTGAAGAATCAGGTTTTCGTTTTCCCTGGTGTTGCGCGCTGGTCGAACTAGACCGGACAGTGTATATGCCACCGCCAACCCCCTTCCCTCTCTGCGCATCCCCGGGCATTGCCCCTGTAGCAAACGGAGTCAGAACTGGGTGTTGCTCCAACAGACAATGCGCGTACATAATATATGTCTTTCCGTTCGCGAACCTCGCAAAAACGTCAGGATCTCCTTACCCAGATGCACGAAATCGAGAATCACAGTTTGCATACTCGCTTTTAAACTCACCGAACTTTTGCTTCAGAAACCCCGCATCGCCAAGGTGTGGTCTGCGTGCTGGTTCCATAGATGCAATGTCATTCAAAGTAATTCCACCACATAATGCTAGTATTGGTTCCGGTCTAAATTCCGGGTTGTTAAACAGAAAAGCAATGTGTTGGCTCCAACGATCTTCTTTGTACCCGTCTAGTTCTGCCCTGGCAAGACACGATGTCAACTTTTGCCTAGTCGCAGTCATACGAGAATCAGCTATAACATGCAGTAATCGGCAGTATTTGAAAGCCTCAAATGCGGATCTTTGAAAGTTTTCATGAATTTGAAGATCATTTGTGGGTATACGGGGCTCCCCTACAACCACCTTTCCATCATTGAGCAACAGTTTATCTCCTTTCAGCCATATAAGTATTTCCGTATCATCATGTTGCCGTTTGATGCGAACATGGAAAGAAAGCAGTGCGTTTACTCTTTCCAACTCTCGATGGCTGTAATCGCAACTACCGTCGATCATGTTGCATTTAGTGCCTAGACTTATACTGCGCTGTACCATTTTTGTTGCAATGACTTCTATTTTTGTTGCTTAACGTACGTTGTGCGCTGCATAAATTTTCAATGCTTTGAGAGCCTGTTTAGCATGAACGTGATCCATAGGAAAGTCATATAGGTCTTTTTCTGCCTCTTCAACTGTTGTAGACACTTTTTTGGATGCTGCAGTATATAAAGCACTCGTTACTTTGGGTTCCAAGACGCTAGACTCTTTGCTGGGGTTTGCCATGTTGTTAAAAGCGAGGGGAGAACTGGAAGAGTCAGTGAGATTTGGTCGAGATACACAATGAACAAGAACGTCTACTGACGTTTTCGTGCAGTTTGAGAGTTCACGATGGCTGTATACGTGGTCGTTTCTGTGTCTGCGAAACGGACGACGACGCAGACGGGAACGAAACCGGAAACGACAGATACGCTACGTGTTTTTTCTCTATTGGTGTACGACTTGTTTCCACTTTCGGGGTTTCCCTTTTGTGAAGTCATGGAACGGCCCTTAGGGCATCTCCACCGGGCGCGCTCTAACACAGTAATATGTTGAAAACTTTCGGATACGTGTACTAAATTAATTCGCTGCCGCTTAAACTGTATAACTCTATACCAAATCATCTCCAGCGGTGATTACGAGAGCGTCCAGCTATACGGCTACCTGCCACCAAAGCCGACTAATGCAGGCTCCTAACGAATGTGAGTGACGTAGTCCTGGCCACAAAGTGGAACGTGCCATAGTGTCCACACGTTCCACTTTGCGTGCAAAATAAAGGACGGCCGGCGACGGCGAGTGCTCAACTCCTCCCGGGGGCTAAGCGTCAACCCATTTTCATGGTAGCATCGCTGCCCAATTCCTCCGGCCGCACCGAGAGCGAAAAACCTCCCTTCCCCCCCCCCCCTCGCTCCCGCCACCACTCCGCGCCCTCGTCGCCTTTCCCAAACGACACCGCTGTTCGCCATCACACTTTTTATTGCGTACCGCACCTGGCGGCCCCGCCTGGCGGCGCATAGCCGCCATATCTTCTAGCGGCACCTCGCCTCCGAACCCCACTGCCGTGCTTCCTCGCAAAACCACCGGTCGCATCCCATCTCCGCGTTTCGCCACCGTACCTTGGAATCACCTCATACTGGCCCGTTTTCGCTGCTGCACCGCACTGACAGGCTTTCGCACCGCGCCTTGCCATCGCATTCCGCCATTGCACCTACGCACAGCGCCTGGCCACACACCCTTACCGTCGCGCGAAACCGCCGCGCGTGGTAACCCACTTCACACCCACACCTCTCTGTCGTGTCTGGTCTCCCGCGCCTCACACTTTCACCTCTCCGCCGTGGCTGGTGTATCTCTCCATACCCCCGCACATCCCAACCGCGCCTGTGCATCGCACCTGGTCACCGCTTCTTGGCCGCGCCGCCTCGTTCAACATTGGCCGCGCCGCCTTGCCTGCCTTTTCGACCGTGCCGTCCCTCTCCTCCGGCCGCGCCACCTTTCTTAATTGGCCGCGCCCCCTCGTCGGCCTACGGCCGCCACGCTTCACCTGCATTTGGCCGCGCCTTCTCGCCTGCCGCCACCAGCCGCATCGCCACGCGTTTCTTGGCCGCGCTGCAGCAACACACCCCCCTAGAACCTACTTTGTCTACTGGGCGCGGTGTGTTGGCGCACCAGGCATTGGGTTGTCTCCCTGGTCCAGAACTACAGGTTGAGTTTTGAAGTCTCGCTGGCCCACGGGAAGCTGCGTGGTGTCGTGTATTTAACGGGCGGGAAGTTGCGCCCGTTGATTAAGAGCGTCTGTTGCCTCCCTGATTCAGGAAGCTGGCATTTTGTTGGCAAGGACTACTCGCAAGCTGAAGACCGGCAGGGAATCGACAGGGGACTTGTACCAAACCGTTGGATCTGATACCACTCCGTATAACTGGCTCTGCTGGGGAGTGCTCTGTCTCCCGACGGTGACGGGATGTCTCGTCGTTCAGCCCGAGTTGTCCGTGCCATCGAAGCATAACAAAGAAGATCGCCCCGCTCATACGACGCAAGAGGCTAGAGAAGGCACACTGGTGAAAACATATCTCTCTGTTAGTAACCTCCTCTGGACGTCTCGTAGCCCTAAAAGCACCTCGTTCTGAAGCACGCAGAACTTGGGAGGCCAAACCAAAACGTGTCTCACCGGGAGAGAGTTAACCCGGAGCCAGAGGTCTGACCTTCAGGAGTACGGGGCTAGCACCCCCTTCCAGTGACTCTGAACAAGAAGAAACCCTCACCCAGTAGGGGACTGGTGAAGACTACAACTTGCAGCAGCCCCTCTGCTCCCGCGTTGAGGTAACTCCGCGATGGAAGCGGAAAAAGAACACGAGTCAAAGCGCATCCCGCGACTAAAGGGCACCGCCGACTATTACACTTGGCGCATATACGTACGAGACATTATGCACTCGGGTCAAGTATTGTTCGTCCTGTCCGACCCTCGACCTGATGAAGGAACAGAAGAATCCCAAAGTCATTGGGACGACCCCGATCGTAAGGCCCGATCTGCCATCGTGCAGAATTTAGGAACTCAACCAATAATTGCCGGATCCGAACTCCTCGAACGAGACCACTGCACTGCTCTGGAGGTATGGACCAAACTGGAGTCCACCTACAAGAAGGACAACATCCAGTCCAAAATGAACCTACGACAGAAGCTAAGCACATTTACATTCAAAGACGGCGAGGATATACAACAACATCTCCTACAAATGGAAACCACATTCCTAGAACTCGCCCGTCTGGGCGATCCTCTATCCGACCGTGAGCGAACTGCTACACTACTTCGGACACTTCCAGACTCCTTGATGACGATCACGTTACTCGCCGACGCAAACAACATGGACTACGACCAAGTCGTTTCACTCGTACGTTCTGAAATGGATCGCCGGAACCATCGCTCATCCTCGAGCACAGCTAAAGCAACGGACCCAAAGAAAGACGGCAAACATCCTTACCCTGCGGCACATAAGTCGAATACTGCCTTCAAACACCAGCGAAAGAGAACGAAAGGCATCGAATGCTGGAACTGTGGACGAATCGGACACATACGATCCGAATGCTGGTCCCGCAAAGGCACGAACAATAACGCACCCAGCCAAAGGGGTGGTCGCCACAGAAGACGAAGTCGCAATCGAAACTATCACAACAATACAAACAGTCCTAGCAAGGACTGGGACACCACCAACGGCCCGAACAAGGGAAGTAGTAACCGTCGACAAGGAAACAAACGCAACAACAACCACCACGAAGACGGCACACCTCGTGGTTTTGTCGCTATCGCGCAAGCAAGTGCCTCTCCTAGCGAAATCGTTCACACATGGTTAGACT
The DNA here is from genome assembly GCA_030374805.1 of Gracilaria gracilis. Classification (NCBI taxonomy): domain Eukaryota; phylum Rhodophyta; class Florideophyceae; order Gracilariales; family Gracilariaceae; genus Gracilaria; species Gracilaria gracilis. The sequence goes on along the minus strand of JARGSG010000227.1, from coordinate 226,634 downwards.
CGGGCGCCACTCATGTTTTCATCAAGGACAGGAACTCTTTCTGGGAGTACAATACAACACGACGCCAAACCGTGCGCACGTGCGATACATCTTCAGATATCATAGCCCATGGCACCATCAAACTGCCTATCGGAGAAGGTATTATACTACCCGCGAAACACACTCCGTCTTTCGACTCTAACCTAGTTTCACTCTCAGTTCTCTCGCAACACGTCCGCGTCGAGTTATCAAACGAGCAAGGACTAACGGGATTCGATCTCAAGGATCTATCCTCTTGGCAAACATTGTACAGGTCTTTCCCCAGAGACGGCCTATACCCTCTACCAAATCCGGTACCTTCCCCTCGAGCACAAGGCGCCATGCTATCCCCAGGAAACACTGCCAAAGACTGGCATGAGAAACTAGGACATCCAGGAAGAGAAAGACTTTGGGCATTCGTGGATCAATGCGACGGAGTTCCACCACTTTCCTCATCGGAAATCGCTAACGTACACTGCACCCCTTGCATACACGCTGGAAGCAAACGTGCACCACTACAACACTCCACATCGGTTGCCTCTAAACCATTGGAACTCACTCATACCGATATCACCGGCCCCATCAGCCCTCCATCACTACAAGGGTCAACGTACATCCAGGTACTCATCGACGATAACACAAGAGCTTGCTCAGTTTACTTCCTAAACAAAAAGTCTCAGTTCTTCCAGTCGATCCGATGGTACAAGGCTCGCGCGGAGAACGAACTCTCTCCCAACAGAGTGTATCGCGTTCGCCTTGACGGGGCGGGTGAGAACAGATCGGACGACTTCGTCACGTACGCAATGGAAAGCGGTATGATTCTCGAATACGCACCACCGTACGCTCATCAATTAAATGGCGTAGCCGAAAAGATCATTCAAGACTTGTGGAAGATGGCACGGACCTTTCTGCAAGCTTCCCAGCTTCCCCTACAACTCTGGGAAGAAGCCATATCTCACGCCAACTATCTGAGGAACCGCCTGCCGAACTCTCGCGTAGATATGAAGATACCCTACACCCTCTGGTTTGGAAAGAAGCCTGACTTCACGAATATCCTGAAGTTTGGGCAACCAGGACACGCATTCATCTACAGATCGGACACAGTCGCAAACAAGAAGTTACTTCCTCGCGCCCTCCCTGGTCACTTCGTAGGCATGCAAAGCCCTCGCACCTTACTAAGAATATATATTCCTTCAATCCGGAAAGTAATCAAGTGCCGAGATAGGGATTTTAAGGTGGCGAAGGAATCTCTACCTTCATTAAGCGAACTCATCGACTTCTCCTCCCTCCGACGGATCGAGGCCGAGAACAAGATGGAGGAAGAGGATGAAGAACATATGGATGCATCCCTGGCTCACTGCATGGTCGCTCAGTCGCGTTTCCAAGATCTCAGAGAGGCGGGCAAAGCACACATAAGATTCGAAGAAGCTAGACTTCTCCCCGAATGGGCTGAAGCGATAGACAGAGAGTTCAACGCACTCGTTAGCAGGAACACATGGGAGCTGGTGGACAGGAAGCCAGGAATGAAACCGCTTCCATTCTTATGGACCTTTACCGTTAAACATGTAAGCGCTGATCCTCCTAAGGTTCTTGCCAAAGCACGCTGCGTAATCCGGGGCGACAAGCAACGTCCTTACTTGGACTTCGACCCGGACAATCTGTACGCGCCAGTGGCACGGCTCGAGACTATTCGCCTCGCCATCGCCAAGGCAGCGGCTCAGGGCCTAATAATAGAAACCGTGGACATCAGTAACGCCTACTTATACGGAGACCTCGAGGAGCCCCTCTTAATGGAACAACCCCAGAACTCCTCTGGATCCTCCTACGTCCCTGGCAAGGTCTGCCTACTTAAGAAATCAATCTACGGGGCACGACAGGCGGGACAAATTTGGGGCTCCCTACTTCACGACGAGCTAATACGTCACGGTTTCAATCAATCAAGTACGGATAGCCGCCTATACTTGTACAAATCCAGGAGTGGCATACTGAACCTCGTCGTTGTTGTTGATGACATCCTTATGCTATCCAATTCTTATTCCCTCCTCAAAGACTTTAAGATCGAGATGCAGAAACTCTTCCAGGTGAAGTTTCTTGGTGAAGCAAAGTCCTTTATTGGAATGGACCTAGAACGGGATAGGAATGGAATTAAGGTCCGCCAAACAAGATACATCGATAAGATGTTGAGAGAATATGGGCTGTGGAACTCCAACCCTGCGCGGACGCCGTTGCCTTCCCCTTGCGACCTTACGAGTCGAGGTGATGATGAGCAACAGCTCTCATCGGCGCTTCACGGTCGCTACCGAAAGCTGGTAGGACATTTGATGTACCTCGCCGTATCCTCTAGACTGGATATAATGTTTGCAGCTTCAATGCTGGCAAGGCAAGTACATGACCCCTGCATGAGGCACATGGGACTTGCAAAGAGAGTAATAAGATATTTGAATGGTACGAAGGGCCTTGGACTACTTTTTCCTTCAAATAATTCAGCACCAATGGAAGAATACTGTGATGCAGACTGGGCTGGATGCCGTGACACCAGAAAATCGACAACGGGATTATTGATAAAGGTGAATGAAGCGCCGGTTATGTGGACGGCGAAGAAACAAACGCTCATTGCGTTGTCGTCTGGCGAGGCAGAATATATCGCACTGTCACATGGCGGAAAGGCCCTGACGTGGATGCGTAGGCTCTTTTGGGAACTTTGCAATGACGAAGTTCTTACAAATGAAGAACCTAGTATGTACCCGATCAATATTATTACGGACAGTTCAACGGCACTGTCTATCGCCAAGAATTCAAAGACTTCGGAAAGGAACAAGCATATTGGTTTGAAGTATCACCATGTTAAAGTGCTTGTGAAAGATAAGATTTTAAAAGTGGAGGGAATTCCCACTGAGGTACAACCTGCCGACATCCTAACGAAGTCTTTGAGGCATGATGCCCTAGAAAGTCTCAAGCTGCTCTGCCGTCTGTTTTCGTAGCGCTTGAAATTTGTTTGATTACTAACCTATATAACTTCTATGTTTTTGCATTCTCTTTTGTTTTGGTGACCATAGATGTCTTTCGAGTGGAAATTTTGTATGGTGCTTTACCTTTTCCTTAGACACGCAGGTTGTTTTCCTACTGGCTTTTACTGCGGCAAAGGTTTTTATCGGCAGCCACCTTCGGTTTATAGTGCAGAATAGTATATGCGCAATTCATCGCTCTAAAAGCATGTTTGCGAGGGACGGTGTGAGTGAAGTAGTCCTGGCCACAAAGTGGAATGTGCCATAGTGTCCACACGTTCCACTTTGCGTGCAAAATAAAAGACGGCCGGCGAAGGCGAGTGCTCAACTCCTCTCGAGGGTTAAGCGTCAACCCATTTTCGACGAAGGCTCTCTGGTGCTTGAAATATTTTGTTCAGGCTGAAACTGACACTCAACGCTGTGTAGCACGAAGAGGCGACGCGCTGTGTGCAGCATAGCGGTGGAGGGAGGGAGCCTAAAGACGCAGCAATGCGAGGCAAAGTAATGTGAGCTGTTGAGCGTCGGCGATTCGAGGCGTGAAGGCGCGGCAAAGAAAACAGAAGGGGGCGCACTTCTTAAAGCAAGTGCAAAGACGTCAGCGTTCGTGCAGTTGGCGTCGTTGGAGGTTGCGATTGCTAGTGTCTATTCGACCGGAGTTTTGACCTCATATGAGGTCAGCTTGACCTCATATGAGGTCAGCCCCGTCGGCCGTCCAAAAAAATCAAAAAATTGCATTTTCAGAATGCCAGAAGGCATTTTCAAATTTGAAATTTGAAAAGCTCCTTCAGAGCCAACCGAGCTGTAGTTTAAGTAGCAATAGAAACTTCCAGAGCACTCGTAACTGTAGCTCAGCGGTTTCAAACCGTTTCAGAGCTAAATAAGACCGAGTTCAAACCTCGCTTGAGTTTATTAAAACTCTAAAACTCCATTTGGAGCTCGACTACTTCTAGTTGTTAATTTAACTTCAGAACGTGTACACACGCCCACTTGAACAGCAGACAGAATAAGGTGACATTTGCTAAAGGGGTTGTTTCGACTTAAGTTAAATTCTATCTAGCAAGTTTAATAACGCAGATCGAAGTAGTAGGGGGCTAAAGGTAATTGAACTGTCTTTTTGTTTATGAAAGAAATGCTCATTTTAGTACTAAAAACGAAGGTTGACAACCTTGTGTACAATAAAGTGCGTCAACTAAAGCGTAACACCGTGACAATTGTCCAGATGAAGAGCAAAACAATCTCTACCGGTACCAGTGTGGCACAAATAAACATCTTTGTTCTTCCTTAAATGGCAGTCAGAACATATAAACTTAGACTTCGTATTTCCTCCACATGAGTTGCAGCGACCTTGGTACAGAGCTTTCGATATGCTTCCGTCATGTCTTTTCCTCTTCTTTCCTGTTTGCATCAAATGAATACCAGTTCCAGCAGGTTTTGGGTGCGGATCAGTTGGTTCAACTTCTTTCTTATTTCTTTCAATAAGACCTGTTTGATCCCAAGTGTTTTCGATCAGTTCGTCAGCTAATTCACAATAAAAATTGTGGGGGCTCTTCAATTGGCGGCCACCATTAGATGCTTTATAAAGATTCCAAGCATCCACGATACAGATAGCCAGTAGAGAGCAATTGACACGAAAAGACCACTCTTTCACCTCGATTTTCTTCTCAAGCTTCAAATCATCTTGACGGGATCGATTATGTCTATCGATCATTGAACATGTTTTATAATATTCCTCACATGCTTCAGGAATAGAAACCTCGAGTTCAATCTTTTTGGAAATGTTGCCTTCCCTCCTCCATCTTTCCCTCGATATAGCAGTACCAGGATTAACTGTTCCAGAAGTTGATATAAAGTACCTTCGTTCTCTATCCACCCACATGACTGCCATTAAATCGGTATTAATGGTGGTTCCCTTGGATACCATGGACACAAATTCACCTCTGTTCGATAAAGTGATTTCAGAAAGGTGCTTCATCGGATAACCTCGAGTTGCAGTTTTTATAACTCCAGTAAATCTCAGTCCAATTTGTAGAAGAGAATTTGCCGTGTGCACACTGGCAAAGAATGAATCTGCACACACTAGTCGCTCGGATCCAAACCATGGCTGCACCAGCCGTAATAGAACTGCAGTGCCATGTCCATGATCTGAAGAAAACTCTAAAGCAGGCATTTGGGATCCCATATTGAGCTCAATTTTCAACATAATGCCACTTCTTCCACAGCAAACCGTCTTCATTTCCAATCCATTTTCGGGTTTGCGATCCAAGGCTGTATAGTGAGGAAGGCCTACATCGATCCAGTCACCTCCCAATCCGTACCACCGTGACATGCTTTCGTCGACACATAGAGCATGAGATGGTGTGACAAATGATAATCGGTGTTGGTTAATTGCTTGCACAAAACCATTTACCAGGCTCCACCGCGCCATACCTTGAACGTCACGATTGTGCGTGCCACTGAAAGAGATACAACTTTTCAGCATCTCAAATCTATTTCGTGACATCGCCCTACCGATTGAAGGGGCAGGGAGATAACTTGAAAAATGCTTCGGGCTCCATAACTCTCTTCGATCTGAGAATTCTAATCGCGTGATGAGAATCATTACGCCGAAAAACTTCAAAAGCTCTCCACCAGAAGTTTCAGCTGCCTAAACGATCTCTAAAGCCTTGCATTAGTCCTTCTCTACAATCGAGTGCAGATATCCAGTTTGGAAACATCCACATAAAGTAGTCAATAGCTTTCCATTCCTTGCGGCACATGACGGGAAGAGATAAAATCTCCGACTGGACCAATAATCTTCCATTGATGCAATTGCATTGAGCCATTCAACGGCATACAGATCTTCTCCGTGTTCCACTGTCTCTCATGAGCTGACACTGATTGGGTGACTGCACTTGAAGATTCGATTTCATCAGACTGCAAAATTTGCTGAGTTGGAAGGATTTCGCTATCCTCAGCAGTTTGATCCGCATTATCGCTCGGTAATGCCTCTGTGACAGCTGAAACCGCTGCAGTGTCTTCGTTGACACCACTGCCAAGCTTTACACTACATAACGGTAGAGTACACTCTTTCTCACGATTGGGTAAACTAAACAGAATAGAGATAAAAGTCATATTGCGACCATTCACTGGCTTAGTTTCCACATTTTTCACGGTTCCACTGACGGTTTTAGATTTCCAAAGTGATCCGAAGTAACGTTTACAAGCTGAATCGGAGGTGACAAGTCGAGCACGGCTGTGTACAGTTGTTTCAACAACACGGCGCAGATCTGTTGACGGGGGCATATTGGAGAGATCTTGATGACGTGACAGAAAAAGGAAACAGCTTACGGGGAAGTGGACGGAGTTGTACTTTACTTCTGCTTGGCCTTCGAAGGGAAGAACCAGGTCGGTTGACAAACAAAGTTTTGAAAAGTTTTTGGGACTTTTATACAAAGTTACAAGACAATCAATATTGACCTCATATGAGGTCATTTGACCTCATATGAGGTCAATGTCGAATAGACACTAGTAGAGGTGATGGGGAGGGCGACCTCTTCAGCTTGAGAAATGAACAGCAGAGGAACAGCACGATTGGCGCATAAAGGTCTCTCATTGGAAGATTACGTATAGCGGCGCCGCTAAAAGTCTCGCTAAAAGAAAATTTATAGCGAGACTTTTACCGTTCCGAACAGCTATGCCGTTACCGATAGCGTTAGCGGTGTCCCGGTGGAGATGAAAAAATTAGGTGCACCGCTAAAAATCTCGAAATTTGGTTGCGGTATGTCGTTATAGCGTCACGGGTGGAGATGCCCTTAGTGGAAGGGAATAACCAGTTTCCGATCAAATCACAGCGCAGACTTTGAGCTTTTGTATCGATATCATAGACCGTGTACAACGGTACACGTAACCAGTCGTTTTCGTTCATTATTTTGATCCCGGAAGCAATTTATATTAATGAAATGGCTCCCTACATATCACGACGAGCAAAGATCTTTAGACTCTACTCTTTAGATACTTCACCTCTTCAAACTCAACCATCTACTTTCGCTGAGGCCGTCTCTTTGTTTTGTCAGAGATATAAACAGGACATCATTGCAGCTCGACTCTGCACATTATTGCAGTTTACGAGAGTAAGTAACCGAAGAAGGACGACGAGGTGAAGACTGGCTGTGTTGTCTCAGAAGAGAAGCCGTTTACTTCCGTGACACTGGATACCCAGCATAGAGTCCGACTTTCGCTGGAGAATTGATTTGCTAGCGTCAACAATCATTGCGTTTCGAGGCCAAATGACTTGGCCATGGCCTACCACCCCACATCTTGCTCTCACGCAGCAACCACCTCAAATCCAGAACCCACCACTGCCTTATTTACCCCCACCTCCACCACCTCCACCCATAGCACAACTGTTGCCACCAGTCAACCTTTACCCGACCGTTCCTATCCCAGCCGCGCCATCCAGCTTCGGACAGATCTCAGCACCCTCTTCTCAGATACACCAGACCGATTATTACAACGCGAATCCGCCTTACATTACCCCACACCATAACGTATCATCCGAACGGAATCACTCGCAGTTTCAACCAGGATACAACCAACAGCGACGATTGAACCGCCGTCAGTCGGTTCGTCATAGAGATGGAAGAAGTCGCAGCGTTAACATGCCTCGAATGCAAGATGCTTCAAGAGCTGCAAGTTTTCAGCAGCGAAGTAACAAGAAACAACAAGCAAGTGACCAGAACCCTGCACAAGAGGTACTTACACGGTTAAACGCCAAGCTCCCTGGATCATCACCTGCTGACATAGAAACATGGGTGAACGCAAGGAAAGCTAACTGGCCAAGTAAGGCAAACGTAGCGCGAAAGGAAGCTGCTGCTATGAAACGTCAGAAAGCAGGTGCCCTTGATACTACATCCCATAATGCTTCCCAGGTTAGACATAGATCCGACTGTACACAACGGGATTTGGATACATCTCGAAACGTCCTCTCCCGACTCCACGCAAAGTTGCCCGGTTCATCTCCTGAGGAAATCGAAGCCTGGGTGAAAGCCCGGAAAGCAAACTGGCCTAGTCGGGCTAATGTTGAGAGAAAATTAGCAGCTGCAGCAGCTAAGAACGAGACGAAATCGACGATGAGAGAGGCGGACATTGCTTCGGGAGCAATGGCAAAACTGGCGGACTACAGCAGTAGTGACGATGATGATGAAAAGCTTGAGGGAAAACGCAAAACAGACCACACGAATCGTGGGAAACGGATTCGGAAGAGGCAAGGTGGACGAGGAAAAGGCAAGAACTCAAGGAGAAAGCAAGTGCAGACCTCAGATCGGAAACCGACTTTACTGAGAATGCTTCTAGAAAGAGAGATTAGACAAGAGCAATCAGTTCTGTTGCAAGCATTTCGTTACATAGTCACCAAGAAGGCTTTTGAAATGGCTTAAACGAACCCTTTTTAGGAATTGTGTTTGGAGAAGCTTTTGGCAATGTGATGCTCACGCAGTGTTTGTTTGGTACGGGAAGGTGTCTTCTGACATTCTTGGCAGATATTTGAAAACAAGAACAGCTGAGGTATCTTACCGACGCTCTAGAGGTTGGCAGTTCGATTATCTACATACCATCGGCGATGCCGGGGACTGACGGTTTGTTTGTAAGCTGATGCCCTCAGGAAGTAAAGAAAACGTCTGAAAACTTTCTGCTGTAGTTCTCGAATGCTTGCCTCTTGGCGAGCACATTTGCAACCGCTATGAAAGACTAGCCGGACAGCGGACGACTAAAACCATCATGGTCCAAGATGGTCTTGGCAAGTACACGATAGATGTACCAACGGTAGTCTTCGTCTACGTAAATCTGTTTGCATCGTGTTCCTGCAGCTTTCCAACTGCTGACACACAATTTGAGCTGCAATTGAGTTGCTGTAAAAAAGGGGAGGTGTAATTCAAAGGCTTTTCCATGAAGCTGGCATGGACAACCCTTCCGCCAGACCGTCTGGCCGCCAGACGTATGATCGTTCGTTCCAGACTTCCTATCCACCTCTTGATGTCACAGCTTTCGAGCAAATACTCTGCGAGCGGGCCATTATCGTTGAGCAGTTCTCCTAGCGACTCGGCGCGTCTCCGGAATCTGGTTGGAATACCAAACGCTCTTATCGTGATACGCGTACAAGAAGTGCAGCAACAGGTTTATAGTCTTTCCTCAATCCGAGGGATTTCACCATTTCGTCCAGGTGCTGAGTTCGTTCCGAAGTATACTGAAAGCGTGAACCATGGTGGCCTCGTCGATCTTCATTCTGGACTCTCGAGGAAAGACCATAATTTCAAGAAACTTTCGGGGGGATATACCAATGGATGTCATAAACATATTCAAACAGAGGGTCTTCGAAGCAGAAGATGATTCTCAGATAACACCATTCTTTAGAAACGAAGAGAAGGGAATTAATTTTGTTCATGTTCGCCACGCTAACATTTACTTGGTCGCGGTAACGCGGCGGAATTCAAACGCGACGATGATCCTTGCCTTTCTATACAAGCTAGTTCAAGTGTTTACTGAGTACTTCCGGGATGTTAATGAAGAATCAATACGAGATAATTTCGTTGTGATATACGAGCTTCTGGATGAAATGATGGACTTCGGCTTTCCTCAAATATCTGAGTCGAAGATCTTACGAAAGTATATTACTCAAGATTACAAGGTGTCGGAGTCGACCGGTGTACTACCAGTAGCGGCAACTAATGCTGTTTCGTGGAGGAGTGAGGGGATCAAGCACTCTAGAAACGAGGTGTTCCTTGATGTGATTGAGAAGGTTAACATTCTGGTTTCAGGATCAGGGAACCTTCTGCGCTCAGAAATTGTCGGAAAGCTTGTCATGAAGTCTTACCTGAGCGGCATGCCAAACCTGAAGCTTGGCTTGAACGATAGATTACAATTTGAGGCCAGCGCAGCCAGAGGCGGTCCCGAAAGGAAGGGTAAGTCTGTGGATTTAGAGGATATCAAATTTCATCAATGCGTGCGACTTGCCAAGTTCGAAAACGATCGTACAATCTCATTTATACCCCCAGATGGCACATTCGAATTGATGAGTTATCGGCTCAACACGCAGGTAAAACCGCCTATTTGGGTTGATGCAGTTATCGAACAAAGAGCTACTCGGGTGGACTACATCGTCAAAGCGCGGACGCAGTTAAAACCGCGTGCTATTGCGAACAATGTGAAGATTGCTATCCCGGTGCTTCCAGATGTAGTATCCCCAAGCTTCAAATGCACCTCTGGAAGAGCAAAGTACGCGCCCGAAAAAGATGCCGTTGTCTGGTCCATTAAGCAATTCAAGGCAGGAAGAGATGCGGTTATGCGCGGACATTTCTCACTACCTAGCATTGGAAAAGCAACAGAACGAGAAAATGCCACCAAGCGACCAATTTGCGTTGAGTTTGAGGTACCGTACTTCACGATTTCTGGTCTGCAGGTTAGATTCTTGAAAGTGATTGAGAAATCTGGATATCAAGCAGCGCCCTGGGTTAGATATAAGATGATAGCTGGCGATTACCAAATTCGTATGTCATAGAAACTAATCTCGATAGAATACGTAGAGAGTAACTTCACATTCTCAAAACTGGAGAGGGCAGGAAACTCGCGGTGTTCTGTTATTCGGCAACTAGGAACCCCAGGAACTTTGTCCTCTTTGTGAAATTGTATCCGATTGTTTATGTCACCGGGAAACGTCTTAGTGATTGTCAACATCCTAGGATCTTTGGCGACATCGTCAAATTAACATCACCTTGTGGGCGGGAGAAACCACGGGTGTGGCATTTCCAACAAAGGCAAACCGTCTATATCGAGTATACCCGCTTTCAAATGGTAATTTCATGCGTATCAAGTGCCAGACAAATCGCCATGTTAAGCTTTCCCATGACACGAACGAAATGCAAGAGGACAAGGATGGCTTCAAATCCCTCCAGACAGAATGGCAAAATTGGCCAAGTTGCTACTTCAATTTGGCAGTTGTTGGTAACAACTGGAAAACGGAGACCCCACTCCCTCTTCACCATGAACAGGTCTAACTCGAAACAGAAGCTTCTTAACGTGACGACCACTCTGCCTTAGAGTTGGGACCATCTGCTCAACATTCACGAAGATACGATACCTTTGTACGAATGTATAAAACATAGCCAATGAATAGAAGACAAAAACATCACGATGATGCAAGTCAAACTTAATTTTGGGATTTTGTTTTTTGCGCCCCAGAACACAGCGCTTTGCGTCTGTTTGTCGTATGATACAAAAGGCAAAACGCAACTTGTTGGATGCGAACGTGCATATCCTCACGACGACGTGCTCCCCCAAGACTCGCCAAAGCCAAACGGGCAAAGTTTTCCGCGCCATCTATTGAAAGCTTTCCGACTCAATTTCGGTGGCTCTGCTCAATTTCTGGGACCCAAAGCGCCTGAAAAGTCGAACTGACCGTTTATTCCGAATTCCTCGCGAAGGCAGAGACTAGAACCTGTCATTCCACGTCTAAATATTGGCCTCAGCTTCATTGCTTCGTTCAACATCGTCATGGGACCGGGGGGTCTGTTTTCAAGAATTGCTCAATGGTTGGCAAATGAACTTATCGTCAAAGGTCTATCGAACAACCATGCTTTCCAACGTTTCGCCGTTCGCTCGTCTCAACAAGTCAAAGAACTGTCAAAGTCGGCAGCAGAGGCTGCAAAAAACATATCCGAGAGTGAGAGTTGGGTGCAAATGAGAAAGGTAATGATGACGTATTCCAGAAATGCCTGTTTTGTCGATGTCAATGTTTCAGTCATTAGTTCTAACTAAATTTTTGTATCGTTGTGAATGTAGGAATCTGAGGCACTTCGGAACCAAGCTAAGGACTTTGCAAGTGCACTTCGAGAGGAAATTGAGGAGGGTGTTAGAAGAGCAGGACAGGGAAAGGATTCCCAACCACCACCAACTCGGAAGTGAATTCACGCGCATCATTCACAAACTTTGTCGCCTCAAGCATTTGGCCTTTTTTTGTTTCCGAGGGCAGAGACCGTCAAGGTGTAAATGGGGATATGGAACCTCTCAAATACTTTGATTCACTTCGGTTCCGTTTCTTGATCTGAGCTAGGGGTATTTTACCCGATACAAATTATATCATATATGAACGGCATGCATAATCGACGTAAGACCAAAGACATTTCTGAAACGTTTAATATGTGCTCTGGTCCTGTGTCTCCCGGTAGAGACCATATCACGGACCAAAGAGTTGTCTTCAAGGGTCTGCTTTCGGTCTACATGGCAGATCTGGCTTCTTCCTCTTCATGGGCTTTAGTTGGCTACCACTAAACTAAAGGAGAACTATCTGAATAGAAATTCGCTTTTCGCAGAAAGGCTTAGAGATTCTGTGACCCCCTGTTGAAACAGGTCTCTTAACGAGTCTTGGTGGGTTTCTTCTTCGTTCAGAAGCTTTTTACAGAGAAAGCTGTCCTTTCAAACGCAGTGTAACACAATATGTATCATGCAATATTTGTCATTCGTACCAAGTGCGCAATGAGCAGATCTGATAAAGCTGCGGAACAACCAGTCTTGGATAGAATTCAGAGTATTCTGAATTCAGGAGCCTGAGAAACAGTTGGCTCTATGATAATTGAGCACCTGTAGCTCTACACCGAAGGGAGCAGGATTTGTGACTCTTTTCATGTCAATCCTGCCATCAAATCTGAATACAGCAACAGGTGAGATGTTTGAATGCCCTTTTGTTGAAGACATTTCCGCCTGCCCATCACGAGCCATGGGTGTCCACAGCACCCATTTAGTGTTACTTTAAGAGCTTGTACACCCTGTAACAGCTTGTGGGGTATAAAGAAAAGCAGGCATCTCAACCCATCAGTGATACAATAAGGAGATACGGTTCGGTTTCTTCCTCTGCATCTGGCTCATAGCAAAGTGACACTATATGGACCACCATGCATTGCGTCTCATGATCTGCATACTCCACAAGGCGACAAAAGCCAACCGTGAGTTGTAAACATCATACCTTTTCTTTGTCGCAACCTAGATCCTTCTCCTTGCCGACTGCGATTGGAAGACTTCGTTTCAAGCCAAATTTTGCGCGGACATGGGCGTTGCATATTCTGACATCGCTTTCCAAATCTAGGGGGTCTATCGAACACGTATGATCTTGGGTTGAGCAGTTAGACTGCAAATGATGTTTCTGAAACACGGACGAACTACTTTCAGTTTGCTGCCGACGGCGCCGGGCTGTTATCGTATACGGTCCTTAGGACCGGCCTCAATCAGGATCAATGCTCAACGTCTTGGCGAGTTAATCAGTTGATGTTTATCGATGACGCAAATCACGAGTAATGCAGGTCCGTATTCTTCCCCGGTAGATCTTACGAGGTAGCCATCGACACCAGAACTGAATATCTATCTGGTTAACAAAGTTTAAGAGCATAGAGTCCACCTGTAGACCCGCCAAAGCTCGACTTCGTCAGTCCGAGATTCATTGCGTTCGAATAAAAATCTGCATCTGGTGTACTAGAAGGAGCCTCACCAACGGCAGAAGCTGAGTTGAATTCAGATGCTCAACTTCGCAGAAAAACGGCATCGTCTCAAACATGGCAGTTAGATAGGCCTGTCGTGGCAACTTCGACAAATTATAAGTCGATTTCCATTTCCGGCTTTCTGCTTTCGATGCTGGATGTAGTCTTACATGGATAGACGCGCATCCGCTGAGGTCTCGCTGGTACTTAAGGGCCATCGTTCCCTACCATCATGATAGGGTGTGATCGTTCTCGTCATGCGCACAGGGGCACCCTGTGAGCACTGAGATTGATCTTCAACGCCCTGCTGTATCTATCGTCGCTGCTCCCTAAACATAACCAAACGATGGTTCTTGTAGACATTGACGGTCTACAGGTGGTGTTTCCGTACCCGTCTTTGTATCCAGAGCAGTATAATTACATGATGGAGCTCAAGCGAGCTCTTGACTGCGGCGGTCATGCGCTACTCGAGATGCCGAGTGGGACCGGGAAGACGATCACGCTGCTTTCTTTGATTACCGCGTTCCTTTCAACTCAAAGCACAGGCAAGAGCGTTCGAAAATTCGTATACTGCACTCGCACGGTTGAGGAGATGCAGAAAGTAATGAGTGAAATGAAGATTCTTGTCGCAAGTAGAGAAAAGGAGCTTGGAGTTCCAAATGACCTCTTGACAGTTGGACTGGCCTCGAGAAGACATTTGTGTATTCACGAATCAGTTAGTCTCATGGAAGGTTCTGCCGTAGATAGCGGCTGTAGAGCCCTGACCTCTTCCTGGGTAAGGGAAAGAATGGATGACGACGCTGAGAGAACGGCTCCGTTCTGTAAGTACTTCGAAAGTTACGACCGTGAGGGTTTAGACCATATCCTCGCCCCGGGAGTGTATAATCTTGTAGACCTTCGTGTGTATGGAAGCCGACGTCGTTGGTGTCCGTACTTCTTGGCGAGACATTCAATTACGATCGCCAATATATTGGTGTACTCTTACCACTATCTTCTAGATCCTAAGGTTGCGGGGGTCGTGTCCTCCGAACTTCCTCCCGAGAGCATTATTGTGTTTGGTAAGCAATCATTCTTTCCCTCTATTCATCAAGACCTCTGAATCAGTATTTAACAGCGATCTGAAATTCACAACAGACGAAGCGCATAACATTGACAATGTTTGTATCGAAGCACTCAGCGTGGATCTGGAAGAACCAACGATACGTGGGGCGCTCAGGAATGTCACTCAGTTAAACTCAGCAATTTATCGAGCAAAGGAATCGTCTGTCGAGAGATTAAGAGGAGAGTATCGACGTTTAGCTTCTGGTTTACCAATGTCTCAATTGAACTCTGACGCTGCTCACCCTGAAGAAGGCCATATTTTTGCCGGCGGAGAAGAAATACCTGCTGCTCCAGTACTGCCCGGGGATATACTTCGAGAAGCAGTCCCGGACTCCATAAGAAAGGCAGAGGAATTTGTTGGGTTTCTGGACAAGCTAACCCGATTTCTTGAGAAACGAGCGCACAGAGATATTGTCACACAAGAACAACCCATTCCTTTCCTGCGACAAATTGCCAGTGCATGTAATGTGGAAGACAAGAAAGTTTTCAAAGCTACTTACGATCGGTTGATATCTCTGCTAATGACAGTCCATGTGGCGAGCTGGTCCGAATTCAGACCCTTGTTAACGGTGGGAGACTTCATTACTCTGCTTTCCACTTACGAAAATGAAGGCATGGCGGTAATAACTGAACCTTATAATGACTTTACCGGAGATTACGAACCAGTGCTGCGATTGGCTTGTCTGGATGCATCTTTGGCTGTCCGTTGGGTTATGAACCGCTTTAGAACAGTAGTGATCACTTCCGGGACTCTCAGCCCTCTTGATACATATCCCCGGATGCTTAACTTTTCCGTTGCAGTTTCCGCAAGTTTCAATATGTCTATGGAGAGAAGATGTGTTTGTCCTTTGATTATGACAAGGGGATCAGATCAACTCGCACTCAGCTCGAAGTACAACGATCGTCAAACCTCCGATACTTCTCGGAACTATGGTCATGCATTAATTGCTCTCGCAGCATCTGTACCTGATGGCATTGTTGTGTTCTTCGTCAGCTATGTTTTCATGCAACAAGTGGTGAAAGTGTGGACAGAGGAGGGAAATCTTCTGGACGAAATACGAAGATTGAAGCTTCTATTTGTGGAAACCCAGGACCCCGTTGAAGCATCGCTTGCAATCCAAAACTACAAGTCTGCCTGTGATAGCGGACGTGGAGCTATTTTGCTCAGCGTGGCAAGAGGACGGGCGGCTGAAGGCATAGATTTTGATGGTCAGTACGGACGGGCAGTGATACTTTTCGGGGTTCCTTTCCAATACACCGAATCCAGAGTGTTAAAGGCTCGCCTGCGGTTTCTGGCAGAAAAGTACCAAATACGGGAGGACGACTTCCTTGTTTTCGATGTAAGTTTTGTTCTGCAGTCTTTTGCCAAGGTACAATGCTGTGCTAGGAGAAATCTAACAGTTCTTCTTCTGAATCGTCACCAAAACGGACAATAGGCAATGCGCCAAGCGGCTCAGTGCGCAGGGCGTGTAATTCGGAACAAGAACGATTACGGAATCGTTATATTCGCCGACAAACGGTTTACGCGTGCCAAACTAAGAAGCAAGCTTCCGAAATGGATTGCCCAGTTCCTGTCTGTTGACTCCTTGGATCTCGATCTCGGTACCGCAATTGCTGAAGCACGTACTTTTCTGCTTGACATGGCGCAACCATCGGTAGCTAAGTCTCGAGTGGAGGAGAAGCCACCGGAAAACTATGAATTCATCGGAAGCCGGACCGCACCAGAGTAAGATTAAGTTCAAAACCGAAACACCCTATAGTTCTTGCATTGTTTATTGAATTCGTGTATTAGCGCGTATCAGATTGAGGTGCCCTTCGACAAACTAATTCGCTAACTCACTACGCGTCGTGTCGTAGCAGTAAATTGTTCGCAGACAATCTCTCCTTTCTCGCTCGTAGTACGGTCGCAGGACGAGGTCATGAATGGTCCTTCATGCCGAAAATGTCGGTATCCATTCGTGATTCAACCACGGCATGGACCAACATTCTAACTGATGGGCTCACCGATTGCTTCAGGATGGCCTGCACATGCTGCGATAGCGGGCCTACCAAATGAAGATGCTTAATGTATAGTACGCGCACTGACCGTAGCCTACCAGGACATGTTTAATGCGGAATCACATGGAGAGAACCAAGAACGACCTTGTTCTCGAGAACTGAGCCTTCTGGAATCATGATGGTGTTCCCAGGGTTTGCTACCACGATAACGGTTCCTTTCAGAGTAGTGTTAGCCCCAAAGTAGACATCACCTGAGACAGTGAGATGGTCAAGCTCCAAAATGTCAGGGATGCTACCCAGACGTTCAAGATATTGAGCGACCTTCTTAAACTCCTTTCCAAGCTTAATCACTGGAGTTGTAGTAAATTGGCGGGCAGGGTTCATAACCAGAGAGCCAGATTTAAGGTTGTACATGTTGCTCTGAATGAGCATGAGATCGGAGGTTGACTTGACAGGAAGGAAACGGGAACGAGGAACGTTGACACCGCACGCATTGTTGAAGTAGCCAATGGCTGCTCCAATAGCGCTTTCGAGCTGGATGACCTTGGTACCCTTGACTTCCTTGTTGTTCACAATGATATCAAGCTTCATCTCGCCGGATTGCATGACGCGCTTGATTGCTCGTAACGATACCCAAATGTTATTGGTGTTGAACACCTTAAACTTGGAAATAGACTTGAACTCTTCAACGTACTTGGCAGGGACCTGAGCGACCTCGAGCAGAGACACCTTTCCGTCGTATGAAATAATGGTACCACCCTTGATGTCGGCACGTGTCTTGTCGGTGAGCTCCATGCAGTACTCGACTTCGCGGTCAACGACATTCTTGAGAATGTTGAGATCGACAGTGGCGCCAAGATTGTCAACGTTTGAGACAAAGATGTACTCCTTACCCTGCGCAAGAAGGGTATCAACCAATCCCGAGTTGTAAATAGATTGGAAGAAATCTCCGTGACCTGGAGGGTACCAGTCCTCATGGGCATAGTGGTCGTGTGTGAGCGGCATCGGTTCGAGAGACTCCTTGACGATCCTGGGGTAACGAGATTGCTGGAAGGTGGTGAGGGTAACACTGGTATCCTGGTACTTGCGAATGATCTTTGCGGTCTCAGAGTCGGTGTTGAAAGAGTTCATGAGAAGCAGGGGGACGTTGGCCGTGGGATGGTTCTTGTTGAGCTGACCAATCTGCTGAACAATGAGGTCCAAGAAGGTGGTGTCATCACGCACTTCGATGACGCTCTTGGGTCCTTTGCAGCCCATGGAGGTACCAAGACCGCCGTTGAGCTTGAGCACAGCCAGCTTGGAAAGGAGCGAAGCGAGTTCTTCGTCGGTGGCCGGCTTTGGCAAGGTATCGTACTTTTGCAGCATGTTTTCACTGGGCTGTTCGATGAGATCCCACTTGATTTCGGCCTTTTTGGAACGTTCGCTCATGTAGCGGCCGTACAACTCGACGAAGCCGGTGGTCTCAGAATCGGTCATCTTCTCGAGCTCATTGGCGGCCATCTGGTTCATGACGGTGAGCTTCTCGGCGACGGTGGAGGCGGCGGACTTGTCCATGACGCCCTTGAAGTCCTGCAGAGACCTGGAGTCGCGATTCATGGCTCCTTTTCCGTTTGGCATCATGGTGGCTTAAATAAACGAACAGCAGTGCGAACGGGATAGCAGCAGAAGGTTCCACGGGTGAAGCGGTGGAACGGGGGGGTGCAAGAAGCGAACAAAGCGGAGCGGAGGGGGGTGCAGTACGCAAAGGGGGGAACAGTAACAGAGAAAGGGCAACGAAAGAGACGAAGCGGCAGGTGCAGGGCTGACGTGAAGCGGAGGGCGAAGGCGAGTCGAGGATGAGCGGCGAAGCGCAATGCGATTTATTGCAGCAGGCAGGCAGACACGGCGCGCAGCAATGGCGCGGCACAGCAGGTGGGGGGGGGGGGGGGGGGGGGGGGGGGGGGGGGGCCCGCAAGTGACAGCGGCTGCTGTGGTGTCAGTCGCTGCGCGCATCAGCCGCGCGCACACGGGTGGCGCGCGCCGCGCGCGAATCTTGGCGATCTACACCAGATCCCGTGACGGCGCGCCGCTTCGCGCGCACACGTGGCCACGTTCGCAAACCGTCACGTCACGCCGTGAATTCAGCGCGCCGCCGCGAGCTCAGCCGCACAGCGGCGGAGCGGCTCGGCGCGCGCCGCCTGGCGCCGCGCGGTTGGCCGGCACGCCAGCCAGTGCATGCCCGGCACTTGGCGCGCGCGCCGCAGCTCTGCCGCGCGCCGTGCGCTTGTGCTCGTGCTCGGAGATGCAGCAGCTGCAGCAGCAGCGCGCTGCGCCGATGCGCGCGCTGCCCGCCGACAGCCGCGCATCAGCTCCATGGCGGCGTTTGTGTGCGCGTGGCCTCTCACCGACGCGCGTCTGCGTGCGCGTCGTTGCGCGCCGCTGCCGCCGCCGCCGGCGCGCTGTCTGGCGACCGGGTCGTCGCGCCCGCCGCCGCCGCCGCTTGCGGAGCTGCGGCGCGCTATTCGCGACCGCGTGCCGGCGCGGATTGTGCCGCTGCTGGCGCAGCGTCTTGGCGAGACGCATGCGCCCATCACGCCGCAGCTGTGGCGCGAGGCGCTCAACGCCTGTCTGGCTGCGCGCAACGCCAACGCGGTGGCCGCCGTGCTGTTTCGCGCGCTGCACTCGCCGCTGGCGCTGCGCTTGCACATTTCCAACTTTGTGCAGCCGCTCAAGTTCCTCGCGTCCATCTCCAAGTGGAACCTCGTCTTTCCGCTGCTGCGCGACATGTGGCTGGTTGGAAACGCCGTCGCTCCGGATGAGAAGCTCATCGTCGCTCTGGCCAATACTGCCGTTAACCGAAACAGGTACCCTATCTCGCTCAAGCTCTTCCGCCTCATGCGCCACCACGGCATCGAAATGGGCCCCTTTTCCTACTCGGTTCTACTCAAATCCCATGGCCGCGCCAACAATGTTGTCGCTGTCAAGTCTGCACTGGCTCAAATCAACCACAAACAACTCCAATTCGATTCCGTTTTGCTCAACTCCGCCGTCGATGCCCTTGTTCGATGCAATGATCTCGCTACCGCCATGCGTATGCTTGCTGACGACGCCAACAGACCACTGCTTGATGTAGCCAGCTACAACACTATGATCAAGGGCTTCGCGCGTCGGGGGCTCGTCTCAAACGCTTTCGGTGTCCTAAACACAATGACCGCAGCCCAATGTTCTCCGAACCAAGTTACCAGAAATACCCTTCTTTCTGCTTGTGTTCAAGCGGGCGATATTGACCGCGCGTGGCGCCTCATTGACAACACCGAGCTTGGTTTGCCCCCTTTCAACCCCTCTCTCACTGCGTCCGTCATGCATTCCTCATCTACTCCTCCACACCGCGCTGATGTCAAGCAGGATGCTGCTTCCTCCATGCAGATGACCATTGCATTCACGTCTTTCATGTCTGGGCTTGCAGATGCCGGCAAGGTTGAGGAAGCATTAAAGCTCTTCACCCGAATGAAGGAAAACAACATTCCCCCTTCTTCCATTACGTATGCGTCTCTCATTTCGGCATGCTTCCGTTCGAAGGAAAACGATCGAGCCAGACAACTCTTCCACTCATTTATTGAAGACAACGTTATCTCGCTCGAAGCTTGTAATGCCTACATGTCTGGCCTTTGTAAGTCAGGACAAGAACAGAATGTGCAGCTGGCAGCTAATGTTCTAAACGACATGCTTGGTCGAAAACTTCATGTATTCCCGGACATTCATAGCTTCAATTGCCTTTTAGACGGCTGGGTTGCCATTGGCAATTTTGAGCAGGCGGAGCATACCATGGAGCTCATGCAAACGAACAGAGTTCGTCCCTCCATAGCTTCCTTCACAATTCTCATGAAGGGCTACAGTGACACTGGTCAGTACGGAAATGCCAAGCGAACGTTTCGCAAGCTCTCGCGCCGCAGGTTGCGACCCGACCGTATTGCGCTCAACGCGTTCATAAACGTTTGCGTGCGCTCAGGTGACACCACAGCAGCGGAACGTGTTGTTGAGTATATGGAGCAACAACGAGGGGCAATCAGTCCAAGCGCACAGAGCTACAGCCCACTGATAGCCTCGTACATGCGTCACGGCAAATTCGAGGAGGGTTGGCAGTGTTACATGCGAATGCGGTCACAAGGAATTCCGCTCACTGAATACCTAATTCAATACATGGCCGTTCAGCTGTCTCAGAATGATGGACGCGTAAGGACACACCAAGTGCAAAACTGTGCACAACTTCTCAAGGACGGGTTAACTGATGGGATCAGTGTCAAACTGCTCCGCAAGTGTCGGAGAAAAATGTTGGCTGAACTGAAGGGCAAACGAAGCCAAGAAGCTCTCAACAAGTTGGCCAGTGAACCAGAGTTCAGACCTGCCAGCGAGCAAATCTTCGATAGGCATGGGTGGAATCAGATTGATTCTGGGTGGCGTGTATTATAAGGCTCTTCCTGCAGAAGAGAAAGTTGTGTGGTTTATCAAATGAATTCTGCACTATGTGTCTTCCTGATTGTTCTCTGCTGTTTTCCGGAAAACGGCCACGCTTCCTGTTTGGCCCCGTGTTACGCGTAAGTCGTCATCGAGATACGTAATGTCAGCAATCTGAAAAGCGCGAAAGGTTTTCCAGCTATCTGCGAACCAGCTGAGGAAACCACACTTCACATTTTCCGGCTCCCAGATTTGACGCTCTTCATTTGTCGCTCTTAGTCGTCCTTGTACTAGAACATCCAAAGAAACTTCGTTTCCTATGACGGGAAGTTCGAACGTTACATGCTCCTCGAAGGTACTCGTTCCATCTTCCATGTCAATAGTTTGAGTAATGTCACCGACGGTGGCGTTCGGCAGTAAGCGCTGAAGACCCGTGACGCCGCCAAAGTATCGAGTGATGGCGCTGGATGTATATGCTAGACGCCATCGCCCAGACAGTCTCTGGTCTCTTGTTGGTAACTGTGGTGGGTAATTGTCCTCAAGCACTTCGATTGCTTCCTCTACGTCAGCTTCTTCCGCAGTCATTGTCTCGGCGTCTGGGTCAATGTCCAGTCCCCGGTCCAAGCTTTGTAGCTTTGTGAAAAGCTTTTGTTTCATGTCCGACACCCCAGATTTAGGACGTGGTGCGTCTTTCTGTTGCACGCAAACGAACCATGGCGCAATTGAAGGTCGTTGACGATGACGCAAAGCAGATGTTTTGGTTGGGATGTGTTTTGTTTTTGGGATGCTTTGCTGGGGATGAAAAATCGGAAGCGTCGGAACAAACGCTGTCATTGGGGAGAGCGACATCCAGAATGACAATGACAGAAGTCTTCGTCGCTGTGGATTAGTATTCCTTTCAAGTCTTTGGTTCCAATTCTCCCCAGTGCGATCGAGGAATTGGGGATGGATACCAGCGCACAGGATGAGGCCTGGATGCCCTGTGATGAGCAAATCAACCTCGGAGCTGCCACTATCGGGGCCGCTACTATCTCCCATTTCTTGATCAATCGAATTTTGTAAACCAGAGAAAATAATATTATTCAGCTTTGACAAATTGAATTTGATCCCCTATTGTTTTCCAAGTACACCACACAACCATCTCTTGCTCACGTGTGGATGACCTGAACAGCGCCAGTCTCTCCCGCCCTCTCCAACAATTCATTCCGTTTCCAAGACAGCGAAAAGACACAAACTTGTATCTAGAACGTGCATTTCAGCGCTTTGACCATCACAGAAGGACACGCTGCGGACACATTCCCAACACATCTTCGCCAATTTCAGTCGCTATTGTTTCTTGGCTTTAGGCTATTCATTACACCTTCCTCTGAGAACATGGGGAACAACAGCTCCAGAGCTTTGAATGATTCTCAACAAAATGAGCAGGAGAACAAAGTTGCTCTTCCATTCAAGATTCCGAACCCATTCAGATTTATATACGATGTACTGCAGGCGTTTTTCGTTGCTATGAGATGGAGTTTTGACAATGACCCCTTTCTTGACTAGAGGGTGAGAAAATATCCATGAAACGGACCAATTCTAGTTTCAGAACCAACTTTCAGAACGAACATCATCAAAAGCCTGAGCAAAGTAATTGAGATCTTGGCTTGGTCAAATCCCTTGGCTTTGACTACCTCTTTGTGGAAACAATGCCAAACATGCATACGTATATTTGTATCTTTGCTGTCGCCTCGAAAGCTTCCCTGAACTGACGCCAAAGTGAATGGCACCAAGGAAAACGATGCTTCTCTCTTTTTGGGAACGCCACAGTCTTCATGTACATGAGCGATGAGAAAATGCTCTAATAGAGTGTTGGCCTAACTATTGAGAGAACGCTGCTTTGAACACAAAAGGTCCACACCTTGTGTTAATTAGGCCAGTGTAATCTTGGAGGAGAGATAGAGAAAGAGAACTCTTTCACTCGATACTGCATGCATATAAGAGCAACAACTGCATCTTCAGGTGTGGAAGAACGAAATTCATAATCTATTACTGGATTGTAAACGTCGATGTAAAGAAACGACAGAACAGGAGAGAAAACGAGAGGCAAAATATCTTGAGGTGATTCTCTTCAGCTGCGTTCATGAGCTCTTCTTAAACACTACCTCCCTCTAAATGAATGCTTCAACTATTGAACGCCCTGAGTATCCTTCAATTTGACCTGACCTGCCATGTGTTTCTCTGTGCGGCTATGATTTTGTGTTATTACCACAATGTCTACCCTTTTCCTCAGATGTATTAGCAATACAGTTTGGACGCTGAAGCATTGAGGAAACAGTAGACAGGAACAGGAAGTGGATGAAGAAGTACGGTATAGAACTGATCAGATTAACTCATGTACCTTGGAGCGAACCTTAGCTCTCTTATTACCAGGCACACTTAAACCGATAAAGACCTCCTCAGCCTGAGAATTAATCTAATGCTCTTTGCTAGCTTATGGTGTTTGTCATTCAACTACCGGACTTGTTCGAGTTGCCAGATATTCGGTAATCTAGAATAAGGGGGTAATGATCACTGCCTTCTACATTGGGGCGCACGAAGCAGTCACTTAGGGCCCCAAGCTCGAATGTTTTGGTGTCAACAAGGTGATAGTCTAAACGCCAGCCTTTCCCAGCCTCCTTCAGGCGGGTTCCGAACCTTCGGGAGTAGTAAGTATATCCCGGGTAGTCTGTGTAGAGTTTTCTCCAGCAGTCCACCCAACCTGTCCCACTGTTGAGTAAACGGCCGAATTCTGTTCTTTCCTCTGGAGTATGCCCAGCACTTTTCTTATTGCCTTTGCTATCGTGGATGTCAATCTCCTCATGAGCAACATTCAAGTCACCGCAATATAAAACATTCCAGTTCTCCGCCTTTTGGTTAAGAAAGTGCCTCATCTTGGGCTCGAAAGTAGCGGTTCTGTAGTCAAGACGCATCAGCTTCCCGCCTGAGTTTGGAACGTACGAGTTGACGATTGCTAGACCGTTACTGAAATATAATGACAGTACTCTACCTTCGGCATCGGCAACCTCGTCTCCCATCCCGTGCTCCACTCTGTCCAGTTTCAATTTCAGGGAATTGATGTTGTTATTAATGAACATCGCGACCCCATAATAGCCCTTCTTCGCCCTAGAGTGATTCCAGTGTATGTCATACCCATCAATTGTAGGGATTCCACTCGTGGCTTCGTCACTCATCTTTGTTTCTTGAAGGCATAGAATATGTGGATTTTCCTTTTCCAGATACGATTGAAAGGCTCCTGACTTGAACACGGTTCTAAAGGATGCAACGTTCCAGGTAACCACACGCAAGATTCCAGAAGGAATTTCGTAAGACCTGTTTGTATGATCTTCAGGATATATAGATTTGGGAAGAGTGTCCACAGAATTAGCCTTTCCATTATCGTCGATGTTGGAATCGGCGACTTTAACTCTTTTCTTTCGTTTCGCGGCAGTGGGATTAGCACTCTTCGATTCCGACTTCGTTCTACTACGCCTCTTACCACGACCGTTACCCTCGCTCTGTGGTTCAGATGTTGCTGATCCTTTGGCTGAGGCTCTGATTCCACTGGTGCTGCTATTTTCCAGCTTCTCTTCCACATCTGGTTGTGCCACCTTTCTGGTGCTTGGTTTCGATGGTTTCCTTTCCTTGTCAGGGTGAGACGCTGCCTTTGCAGGCCCATCTCGAAGGCAAAGACGGGCACTTCGGCGTGGAGTTTGAGACATGCTCCGTTTGAATACAAAGAGTGCTGACTTCGAATGCCGCTGAACAGAAGAGCGCAAAGAAAGCAAAGGAGTTCGTAGAGAAACGAAAAGAATACTACGCATGGGAAATCTGAGTTCCAGTGAATGCAGTTTTCTTAGATTGAAGCTGAGGAGCTCAGGCGGAAAGGTGAATGAAATGGTGCAAGTAAATACAAGGTAACCTTGAGGTTCTTCCCTGGAGCATCGACTTCCTCTCGGCCTTGTTGATGGATCACGTTGGTGATGGAAACCCCCGTTATCACACACATCGGTCACTTTCGTGTACGTGTACAGCCTGACAGCCTGTGCTCAGTCACGTAAGAAAAACTTACCAATGTTGCAAGCACACGTAAATGTATATGTCTCATAACAGCATAGATAGCCGCTCAAGAGGTAAGGCTAACGTTCGCAAAACCCTGACCTTACATACCACTGGGATGCTTCAAGGTTTGATGAATCATCAATACAAAGCTCAGCATAAGGGAGTTATTACCCGAAGCATGTCAGCTGACAAAAGAGAGACCCCTCTACTTGGGGTTATATGTCCAAATAATCCTATATTATGACGGTAAGGTGAAGACATATGCAAAGCCAGTGGCAATCCGTAGTTACGTTCGCGTAGAGCAACCGCACGCATTTACTCTTTAACTTTGTTTAGTATTTCATCGGGTTCTATGCTACCCTTGGTAGAAGTTCCAGCTCCGCGTAGTTGTACACACGCGTGTAGCCATCATCAGTGGCGCCTGACTTAACCCACGGCACAGCGGCTGTGTGCCATTGGTGCAGAGAACGTGCCGCGCTCAAATGGCATGCGCCAATGGTGCGGTGCCACTGATGACACAGACCTCCACGGAGTGACAACATAAATATCCGTTATCGAAATTTTCTCAAGTCGATTTCTCCACTCCTCTCACAATCAATTTGGGTCGTGCCGCGCAGCGCGGCACGACCCAAATCTCTATCGGAACCCGCCATTCTCTCCCTCGCCGCACTGCCACCACCATACTTTCGTCGCCCACAATTCTCTCGCGCTCTCGAGAATATGCGCAGTATCCCTAGGAGCTAGTGGCCCTAAGTCGGAGAACACCCTTGCGAAACAAGCACAAATCGGGCTTACTACCGACACAAAGTCAGGAAAACGAACAACGCGTTCACTATTTGTGCTGTTGCTCCTTACTTCTTCTCTGCAGCTGGCAGAAAAACTGCGAAGGAATGATAACATTAATCGCGTGTTCTTGGCTTGGTTTATAGGCTTTCTGCTGGCTGCACACCACGCGTGGCGGTTAACTAGAAGGGTAACCGCGATTTTAACACCGCTGTAACGTAATGGACTTTAAAGCCTGTATGCCGCATGCAGTGCGCTCTGCCAATGCCGGGACGGTGCGCGCTCGGAGAGGATTCCAGTTCTTCTACTGGGATGTATCGTCTAGGACCATGAAGACCCTGTCTGTTGCTCTTCTCTTCGTCCTAAAGCCCCAGCATCCCGTCTTGTGCTTTGTTGCTGGAAAGCAGCACATGAGTTCCTGTTATCCTTTCGTTTTCATCGTGGTGTGAGATCTAGTGTAGGTACCGATTCTTTTTATGTCTGTGCTTGGGGACAGCCAACTTCGCTTCTTGTTTGCCACAACTGAGTCCATCGCATGTTTTCCTGTAGTCTCCACTACTCCAGTCATACCGACCCATAAAACGCTCTGGTTGAGAAGCGATCATCCGCACCGCGCGCTTCGCCGAATTGACACCACCTACCGCTTCCGAAAACGGCCAGATCTGCCAAACCGGTCAAGCACAACACGGGCATAAACCGAGAGTATTGTGAAACTAATTACTGGCGATTATGAAACAGTGGACAGACAACAAATAGTTTACCTCGTATGGCAGGAGAGCTACTTTCAAAGAGTTACGTGCTCATATTTCGGATTCCGCAAACGTTGTGAATGGAAACGTCACAACGTCAAAGAATCGAGCATGTTGTCGACATGCCCTTGTATCCGGAAGTGCGTTCATTCTTGTCCGAACACCAAATGTTCTTGAAACCCACCACGGATCGGGCACCAAAATTATCGGTTTATGGATCTTTCTGGCCTCAATTATGTCGGTTTTCTCGTGGTCTTGTTGGTTGAGAGCGTACTTAAACCTCTTGTGTCCGTAATATGTTACAATTTTGCGGTTCCCATCCTCAGGATCAGTTTCCTCAAGGCGGCGCACGATACATATTTTACGCCGCTTGTCTTCTCTGAACGAAAAGATCGCTTGGATCATTCCTGCAACAACGGTGTTCGCAGTTTCATAGTATATTGCATCCCGCCTCGCGTTTCCACTATTGGAAGATGATGTTGAAAGGGTCTCTTTATAGGTGAACTGTTGTTCTTCATTGGCCCATTCGAAGACGGTCCGTGCTTTCACTTCTGTTGTTCTCTCCCAGACATTTCTATGACTGACGGTATGTCGCATGTGTGCAACGATATGATCAGCTTCTTCGTATGATGCGGACTTTTGCACCATACAATGTGCAAGGAGAACGAACTTGATGAAACGGGAATCACTTCTCTGCACTGCACTGTTTTCAACGTTCGTGGTGGTGGACATGAAAGCCAGGTTTTCAGCGTCGGTGTTCTCTGTCAAATATGTGGTTGATACAAGAGGTCTGCGAGTCAACAGTAACATTGAACGTGAAGCATCAGGTTCAGTTGCACTTTGTTTTTCAATTAATGCTCTGGCTGCTAGTAACTGTGGGGCGATCTGTTGGCGATTGTGATTTGTGGCGTTGTAAGCTGACTTTGTCACCTTATGCATTGATTCATTAGTGTCAGTGGCGCCCCTGCGGATACAACCGAAGTTGAGGAAATGGTCCTGAACATGACGCATCATGCGATGAATTTTCGTGTTTGGTTGCATTCCGAGTTCTGTGCAGAGCATTCGACCCAGCTTGAAACCTGCAGACTGCAGCGCTCTTATTTCGTCCTTTGTCCTTTGCTTTTCCGTTGAATTCATGTTCGCGCCCAGTAATTGTCGGTGAAAGTTGGTTAACTGCAATGATGTTTGAACAACAGGGTCGTTATCGGGAACAATGAATTCTGAAATACCCATGAAGGCGTACCAAAGGAAGGGACATAAGTCTCTTCGGATCTTGCCGGACATGCCTGCTTGCTTATCAGAGGGAAATGAAACGAATGGGGAGACTTTAGGAAGCCTTGATGATCTTGGGACATCAAGGATTCTCTGGTTGGCAATCATTGCAACCTGGTTAGATGAGAGCGGGCAATGGCGACTATTTCCAACAATTGCACTTGCGCTGTCCGAAAGCGATCGAATGGGGCCCAAGTCTAACACATGTAATGTGTCGAAGCCGATCAAATCGTACAATGCGAAAGGTGTCGTTCCCAGTCCATGAAATGCCGCCAGGGCAGGGGGGAAGTCGTTAGCGCTCACAGAAGCAAGGTGTTCGCGGGCGACAGATATCTTTCTTCTCTCTTCTTCGTTTTGCTGTGTTCCCCTGCCGAATCTTGTCCCTCTTATGGCGTGCTCTGCGAGTGCTATTTGATATCTTACGGTCTTTGACACATCTCTCTTTCTCGCATCAGACGAACTCATTTGTATATCCAATATACTCCGCTCTCCCTTGTGGCTTTCACTCTCACGTTGCGATCCGGACGCCACTTGGTTACAAACGCCAATTTCAGAAGGAACATTGGTGTTGTTCCCGCCCTTGGATCTAGAAGGCATTTCGCACAAGCTACAATCTGCGAAACTGTGCGCACTTTTCAAACAATAGAAAGCTCTTTCCTGTGGTTGGTCCGCTACAATCATACCTATTCTCGGGACGATAATCTTGTCTTCGAATGGTATTCCAGTAGACGATGCTTGCATCAAGTCTTTGAACGCCAGGAAGAGAAATCGTTGAAACAATTGGAGTCTTTCCTTCTTCATGTCTGCGTTGGACCATTCCTTTCCCTTCATATCAAGACATGGAGCAATTCCAACGTCATGCCACTGCGTGGAATACCCTTTAATGTTTCCGAAACGGACGCGCAATGTGCTCGCGCTTTGCGAACCGGATTTGCTAAGTGTTCTGCCATCACAATAGATATCTACCATGACCAGAAGAGCGTTCATGTTCTTCGATGTGGTATACAATCGCATGATTTCGGAGTCCCATGGAGAAGAGAACACTCTGGTACCGTCTCTATCTCTTGCTTTAAATTGTTGTACGGCACCCAGCCCTCCTGCTGTTTCGATTACGTTCAAGAGCAATTGAAGAGTTGATCGCAGAACACCTGTGTTGTTCTCACCCATTTTAGTTTTCAGCCGTGCCGCAGACCACCCTTCGTCCAGAACAACAGCTTTTCGCGCTTTGCTTACGTATGCACTGCAGTATGCAGATGTTGGAAACCGCTTAGTAACAACACGAGCCTCTTTTGGATTGAAGGACTCCAGTATTGAGACAAGATTCCATACGCTCGCAATTTCACTAGAAGTCAATTGGTTCGTTGTGCAGTGCTGAAGGAAGGCTTGACAAGCGGGATGCAAGTTATCAAAAGGTGGATCAGGTCGTGAGGTCGTATCGTATAGGGCTGTGCAGTCATCCTCAAACCTTTCAAAGAAAGAGAAGACAGAGTTGGATATACTCGTACCTCCTAGGGGATTTTCCATAGCTTGGTTTCCATCCGCAGCGGGGCCTGATACAAAGTCATATTGTTGATTTTCTGGCTCTTCATCGACGAACTTGCTGTCGCTGTCGATAACGGCAACTGTTTCTGTCTCGATCTGTGTATGGTGTGCTGTACCACTGTTTAACGCCAGTGTGTCGTCCAGTCTGTCGTGTTTTCGACGAGAGTGCTTCTGCGGGTGGGATTTCTTAATGTGACGATGAAGGTTAATACGGTTGGGGAACGCTCTACTGCATACACCGCACGACAACATTGCAAGAAGATAACGCTTTTCGACGTAAGCCTCGTCTCTCACGGAACAATTCCGTTTTTCTTGAACAACGTGAAATAGTGGTTAGCTTTCTGTCAGAATATCTCCCATACTGAAAGCAATGGTTGAAACGAAAGCGGTCAAGGCAGAGCGTACCTATATCATGCGAAATGCCATGAATCGAAACCATCCCATTCCGAAAACCGACCGAAGAACAGCGCACACAAGGCCAACCGCATTCGCAGTCTGCAACTATATCTCTCACCCATAATCGTTGCTCGAGAAACTTTGAGCAGAGTGTGGCCACGCAACTCCGTGTAGTTTGCACTGAAAATGCGCAAGAGAGCGAACACCGGCCGGCGGCAAGAGTTGTCTCGTGTGCCTCGCACTTCGGAATTGACCCCTTCACGTTCAGCGGCAGCCCGGTACTCTTTAGCTGCTCAATCGGATGCGGCACAGAGCTCGCAGAACGAACAAAGTAACCGGAATAGGTCTGGAACGGTGCCCGCAGATGAATATGATCGGATAGAACCGGTGGAACCCTCGAATCTTCCTAGGCTCTCGAGCAATGCATCCACTCAACGTGTTCAGACGACAAACCTCGTCAGTCAAGATGCAGGAAGAGGATCTGCTTCTGTTCAGAGGTCGGGCGCTCCAAGCATGCAACCGAACAGAAGATCTGTTGTAGCAACCGCTATTGAGAAGTCATCGGATAGAAACAACGAGAATTTCTCAAAAGTCTGCGGACTCCTTCAGACACTCACTGCGAAAGAAGATGAAGTCATTGAAACTATCAATAATCAAATGAATCAAGCTCGACTAGAGAGAAAACAGTTCAAGGAAGAACTGAAGGCAGTTGTTCAAAATGGATTATCGCAACTAGAGAATCTCTTGAGGGAGAACAGTCAACGTGATGCTAGTCCCAATACCCCTCCTAGTTCGTTCAAGCGGTAAGTATTTTTGCGTCTTACGGTCTCCAAGCACATAAAACTAACTAGTTTCTCTCGCTATCTTCAAAATGACGCCTGAATGGTATGCAGGACGCCGATGCACTCTATGTAAGGATCGCAGGAGATATGCACTTCACATTAACGATTTGGGAAGAATGACTAACGAATCTTATTCTAAACGGTACTTACTGACAGGAATACGTTCGATATATCTGTTGCATCCAGTTCATGGATGCTTCGAAGGGTTCGAAGCTATTTGGTGTTTACGAACATCTCAGTAATGAAGGTGATGACTTTGGAACAATCATGCTGAAAGGTGCGGCCGACATCGTTGGGGAGGCGAACGCAAAGGACTTTATACGAGACGAAATTGAAGTAACGAAGAAGAAAGAAGTGAGCAAAGTCACGGTAGGAGCCTTTGCAGCCAGAGGACAGAGCCGTGCTCATGAGAACATGAGAAAGAATATGGTACGTATGGTGATTGTTTACGATTTCTTTGCCTTGATCCTGAACTAACAGCGGCGTAGTTTACTTCCTTTTGCGGTGCTACGGTGTACAATTGCTCATTGAACTCACGATCCAAATGTTCGATGCTGCAAAGGAAGGCGTACTGCAAGAAGCTTTTCGAGGAAGGAACCCATTTGTGCAGCATCGATTTCAAGGAAGCGTGGAGCGCTGCGTGTTTTGCTGGTTTGTCAGAGGCAGAAGCCACTGCAAAATCTGCGAAAGCCAATCTTGGTGGACATCCTCTCCAACATCTGCTTCCTCCTATTCCAAGCTACAGTGATGAAAACACAATCCTCCAAATGAGTATTTACTCCTTGGCATTTGTTTCTGTTAAGGTATGTTACATTTTATCCTCTGTCAAAATCTCAATGAACCGGTTTTAACGACAACTTTTATTGTACTACCCCAGATCTCTAAAGCTTTGCAACTGGCATCCGGTCTCAAGGGAACTGGCTTGAACAAATCCCACAGACCTTTTTGGGCTAGAGAAGTTTTAGCGATTAACGAGTATATGTTAGCGGCAATCCGGATTGAAGAGGATGACGTTTTTCTTGATCTGATGGATTCAGCATGCAAAAGAAAATGCTTATTAAAAGCTGTGTGTGTTGAGAAAGCGTTGGAGTCGGAGGAGCAGAAGAAAGTGGAATTGTATGCGTTGAATAAATCGTAGCGTGTGTTAAGAATGCCAGGCAGTAGTAGTAAATGTAATGTCAACAATGTTTGTAACTGATGCGTGAAACGTAATCAATAGCATTGGCACCTGCAAGCGGGAACATGTCGATGACATTGTCTGAGGCGTGTCGGGTGCACGCATTCCAGACACACGGACGGGTCCATTCCGAGTGATGGTGCGCTATCGTGTCGGCCACCTGATTTTGGCACGTGCCAAATTGGTGCTTTTGGAGCCAGGTCTTCGTGCCTAGGCGATGAGGGCACTGTACTGATGATCCAAGGCAAATGATCTTTATCATTAGAATCGTTTTTTCTTTAGAGCATCTCCACCGGGCGAAGCAAAACAGTAAAAAAGTTATTTGCTGTGGTGTTCATCTCCACCGGCACCAAAAACGAGGCAAATTTTTGAACAGGTTCAGATTTCCGAACCAAAAACTTGCGATTTGCTTCGGAAATCTAAACCTGTTCAAACCTCCAAAGGCAAATTAGCATCCACGTGGGTCGCAGCTACTGGCTCAGGAACGGTGCATTTGGCGCCAAGAGACCGAAACACCCACACCCCCAGTTCCCATCTTTGACTATTCCATGTTCCATTCCAACGCGTGACCCAGGAATACTTGCGGCGCATCATTAAACAGGTCGTCACTCTATGGAGCAAAAGAAGACAAATACTCGTGGACCCAGTTTCACGCCAAGCGAAGATGCAGCAATTGCTAGGGCGTACATCAAAACCTCTGAAGACCCTATCATGGGTACAGATCGTAAGAAAAAAACCTTCTTCGATGGGGTAGCCAAGCTATACAACACCGTTTTCAAGCCCTCGAACCGTCTTAATCGTTCAAATGAATCCATTCGCAATCGCGTCAAGCTGTTAATAACAAAATGCACACAGTTTACAGGTTGCTACTCGAAAGTACTCCGTCTCAATCCTTCTGGATACAGCGACATAGACAAGTTCAAAATGGCTACCGGATTATACAACAACATTAAAATCACTTCTCCAAACGATGATGTTGGGGAGCCTTTTAAATTCAAAGAAGCATGGGAAATACTGCGAGATCACCCTAAATTTGCTGTAGAAGACGACAGCAACAAAGTGATTTTCGAAAACAGTTCGAATGAAAGTAACTCTGGACATCAGGAGAGCAACCACGCCGAAACGGAGGAGAGGAAACCAGAAAAACCACCGCAGTCAATAAAGAGTGAACGACCGCAAGGACGAAAAGCAGCCAAAGTAGACTTCATCAAGAAGCAACATTATGAAGCAAAGCTGAAAGTTGCCAAAGAAGCGCTTGCTCTTCAACGCCAGCGTGCGGATGAAATCAAGAGACAGAACGATATTTCCTTGTTTACGGCGTCTTGCGACAGCAGCCCAGAGGCTGTTGAGTTCTTTCGAATCTCAAGGAAGAGAGTTCTCGATAGTTTAAAGGAAGAAGAGGCGGCAAAAGATAGGGAGGCCAAGAAGAAGCGTGTCGAAAATGAGCGCACGGAGCCTCCAATGGAGGTACAAGAAACGAATGCAGGTGCTGCCCCTTCGACATCGGGAAAGTAAGGGTACTGGAGGCCTGTTACTAGACTCAAAATGCAGTATTCACCCACATATTCACCAAAAAAGCTTTTTGTTTTGGTTGCCATGGCGTCTGCCTGCAACGATCTAAAGTTCTTCCGCCAGATGCGCGTTTACGACTCTCCATATAAAGACCATAGATGTTCCATGACATCGTCCTGCAACGCTCTTTGCCTCTCTTCGTCCTTCATGAATTGATCTCCTTGACATAAAGCAGCAATTGATCCCTGTATAACATTCATTGTACCACTCCCAGACCACACGGGACTACCAGTATGAACTACCTCGTGTTCACCAGACACTTCTGATTCCGCCCAAGCTCGTTCCTCATCGGTGATACCGTCTTCTATCATCATATTATGCAATATAATGCAGCAGTACATAACATCCTTCATCGTCTCCACCCGCCAAAATCGTGAAGGACGTCGTATTATGTGCCAGCGTCCCTGCAGTACGCCGAACGCGCGTTCAACATCTTTTCTTCTCCCCTCCTGTCTGGCAGAAAGAACCTTTTCCTTCTTCGTAACGGGTTGTTGAACAGTATGAACGAATAAAGGGTAGCGTGGATAGATGCCATCGCAAAGGTAGTAGGGAACATCGTGTTCTTTTCCATTCAGAATGTAGCAGATCTTCGGAGGATACGTTCCGTTCGCAATTTTGTTTAGAAGAGGTGACGTCTCTAGAACATTGATGTCATTTGCGCTTCCTGGTGTGCCGAAGAACGCATGCCATATCCAGAGTGTGTCATCTGAAATGGCTTCAAGTGTCACTCCCGGTTTTCCTTCTTTACCTTGGTATTGTCCACGCCAAGCAACGGGACAGTTCTTCCAAATCCATTTAGAGCAGTCAATACTGCCAACCATACCAGGGAAACCAAGAATACGACAGCGCTTTAGTATACTCTGTAGATCTGCAGCGGTCGGACTTCGCAGATACTCGCTTGCAAAACCCTTTACAATACTAGAACAGAATTGTTTTAGACACTCAGACGCTGTCGATTCTACCATGCGCACGTATTCATCTACAGCGTCTGCGGCGCAACCATAGGCGAGCTGGCGAAGTGCTGATGTAATCTTTTGTTCTACGCTGAATCCGTTGACTCCTGTACAGTCAGGTCTTTGAATAAAGTACGGGAAGTTCTCTTTTAGTCTGTTGCACAATAGAAAAAAGACACGACGCGAGATTCGAAACCTGCGACGGAAATGCCCTTCATGGTAGACTGGAGTCGGACTAAGGTAGTCAGCGACAAGTTGGTGGTGGCCTCGTGTTCGTTTTCGATCGACGTTTGCTGCCCGCCCAGCAACAGATCCTCCATGACCAGATGGTTCGCATTCGCTTTCGCTACTGGTGAGGATGTCATCAAGAAGCTCATCAAGGGCTTCATCAAGGTCGTGGTTGATGAGATTGGAACCCATTGTTGGGCAACGGAGTTCTTGGCTCATGCGCTTTTGCCGCTGGAGATGCGCAGAAGCGGAGCAAATAAGCAAAACAGCAAAAAAGTTGTAGCCAGTTACGGCTTCACACGTCTGCGACGTTTTGCTGATTTGCTATCGTTATACTGCTCCCGGTGGAGATGCTCTTAGCGAAGAGTAAACTACAATGACTGATGTAGATACCGATAATCGGATACTTGTTTCCAGCATCTGGAGAAGAGAAGTTCTGTTGCATCTTGCACTTCATGGATCCAAAAGTAAAGATAAAAAGAATAGGCGGCTGCGGGGACTATTCATCAACATTATTTAGCCTCCATACTGCGGATCCACCAGGTCCAGCTCCTTTAACCAGAGTTGCCACTTCTTTCAACAGTGACTTGAACTGTTGTAGGGATTCCGTTGAATTCTGAACTCGTGATTTAAAACTCTCGACTACTTCGGCTGAGGAGCACTGGCCACCTCGACTCCTTAGAAAATCGATCAAGTCCTGCAAAAGGGTACGTGGAGTAGAATCGGTCCGTTCTGAATTGTTCGTGTTTCCTCCCTCTCGCTTTGTGATTTTGCTTAGTAGAGTGGATGCCCTCGATCTTCCAGTCGTACTTGATCTGTTCACGTACCCAGCTAAACCAGACTTACCGGTCCATGTCGGAACACCGATACCCGCCCGCCTACGTCGGCGAGCAGAGCGCTTCAACTCTTCCATTGCTTCTCGTGCGATTTTATTCGCCTCATATTCAATCACACCGACGTCGTTGACTTCGCTTCCGGCACTCAGAATTGCATCATGGTTCATGGTGCTCGACAGTTGACCATCTGCAAAGTCGCCCAACAAGGAGTTCAAAAGCTTTGCATTCCCATCTTCAGAACTACTGCCGTTTGTTTGCTGATTCTCCGAATCCGCCTCATCTCCCAAATCTGTAGCCTTGGAGGCTTTAACTTCTTTCGCGTTAGTGCCAGAAAAGATATCTCCAGTTTCAGTTCCGTTCTCGTCGTCCTCCCCCAATGTGAACAAGTCTCTGATATGTTTTGGTTTGAAAAACCGGCGTTGCCGCGGATCGCTGAGAACCTTGTTCGTCAAGAACTGTTTGTATATCTGTAAAACCAATGCCATGTGCATCGAAAAGAAAGAGACACAGTTAACAAACATTTTTGTTTCATCTACCTCCAATTTTCATCTGAAACCAAACTTACCTGCCTGTGATAGATCTTTTCCTCGATTGTCCCAGTTGTGACAAATCTGTATACAGTAACTGGCTTCGTTTGCCCTACACGCCAAGCTCGCTCCCTTGCTTGAAGGTCTACGCTTGGATTCCAGTCGGGATCGTATAGCACAACCCGATCTGCACCGGTTAAGTTCACTCCTAGACCACCAACCCGAGTGGTTAGCAAAAACACGAATACGCTCTCGTTATTGTTGAAATTATCTATAAGCTCCATGCGGGACCCTATTGGCGTCTCACCGTCCATTCTTTGATACGTATAGTTCCTTTCCTTCACAAAGGATTCTAGAATATCCAACATAGTTCTCGTTTGACTGAAGATAAGAACTCTACTTCCCGCGGCGTGCCACACTTCTAGAACCCGATTTAAGACGATCAGCTTTCCTGATCGTCTCCAATAGCCATAATCAACAGGACGTTCCTCTTTTTCTTCTATGGAAGGAAACACCTTTCCTTTGACTGTCTTCTTACGCTTGAAACTAGCATTCTCCAAGACCACGATTCCTCTTGATATATCGGCATCATGATCGTTGTGAAAAAGGGGAATATCACAGTGATTGCAAACCTTTCGCAGAGCAGTGATAGCATAGAGGAGGTTCAACTTGCCTTGCAGAACTTGTCGAATGAATCTGGACTTCAAGAATTTTTTGTACTTCTCGCGCTGTTCAGAAGTTAGACGCACAAATAGAATTTGTTCGCTCTTCTCTGGAAGCTGCTTGGCGACATCTTTCTTCAACCTACGTAGAAGGTAGGGTGATATCAAATCACGTAATACGACGGAGCATTTGTATGCTGTATGTACTTGAGATTTGCTTGCAGTGGCATATCCGCCCATGGTAATTGGAATAACAAATTGTTCTTGAAACACAGGAAGAGTTCCGAGCTTTCCTGGGAATACAAAATCGAAGAGACTCCATAGTTCTTTCAGATGGTTTTGCAATGGGGATCCGCTGACGATAATTCGATGAGGAGTGTCGAACCTCTTACACGTGATTGTTATTTCTGCATCGGGAGATTTCATTTTGTGTCCCTCGTCAGCGATTACATAGTCAAATCTATCGCTCAACATACTGTGGTTTTTTCTCACTTGTTCATAGCTGGTGATGAGAACGCCATGGCTACCATTCACTACATCGCGAACAATGTTTTCGGGATTGTACTTGGAGCGAACTCTGCTTCTCTTTTTGTTCTGTTGATTTGGCATCTCGTACGAATGATGGAGAATTCGAACCCGAAACCGAGGCCACCAAGTACGAAATTCTCGGAGCCATTGGCGTAAAACTGTTGTTGGTGCTAGGATGAGAACTGATCCCGAGAGTTTTCCGCTGTAGTTCAACGCTGCCAAGAACGCGACTATTTGAACAGTTTTTCCCAATCCCATTTCGTCTCCGAGAATACCCCCGGTCCCTTGAGTATGAAGTTCCCAAAGCCATTGAACCTGCCACAAGAAAAGAATAGCTCGTCCAAGAGTTAGTGGCTCTCATACATTATGAAGAGACGAAATACGCGTTGAATCTCGCATTGAATATATACACTTACCCCTGTCTTCTGATAGTCAAAAAGCTTATCATATATAGAACATGGTATTCGAAGGCCACCCTCAAGCTCTACTTCTTCCTCGTCGACCATGACCCAATCATCACCTTCCTTCAGACGTTGTCGAATAGCCTCGGAGTCTTTTTCTTCGCCTTCTTCATCTGCGATTTCTAAGGCTTGATCAAAATTATTCTTCCTCTTCTTCTTCGCCCGCTTTTCAATCCAGCTTGACGAACTATCATATTCGGAATAATCAGCTTCTTCTGCCGATTCGCCAGGATGATATTCATCTTCATCTTTGTCTTCAATACTTCTATCCGTTCTCTCTTTCTCATGTCCGTTCGAGCGACCTCGTAAGCGATACGGTCCTGCTGTTCTAATGGAATTTTGTTCTCCATTTTCATCGGTCACTTCGTCTTCCTCATCACTTCTATGGCCCTGTCGCAGAGATGCTCTTACTCTTCGACGAACAACACCAGAAGAAACCGTCTGGTTTCCTTGATAACCTAACTGTCCTTGAAATGGAGTAACGCGACCTGTCCTCACAAGAAAGTCATGTTCAGATTCACCGGGCTTTCGTTCATCATCGGCGATTGCAGCCTGGACAAAATTGGTTTTGTTGTTTATCTCCTGACGCGCTTGATTGGCTTCGAAGAGTTTCGTCTTTCTTCCTTGAAGTACTCGTATCTTCTCTTGAATGGAACTCAAACGGCGGTTGGCTCGTGTGGAGAATGATGACTGCAGAAGAACTTTTTCCTCCTCTCGCAGAGATTTCAATTGCTGGTCTAGCTTCCCTAAATTAGTTTCTAGTTCTTTTGCCTCCGCATCTCTGGCTTGTACTTCCGCGTGTGAAAAAATGGCGTCTTCCACATCTTCTACATTTTGGGCATTGACACCCAATTCTGAGAGATTCGGCTCTGTCATTAGGGCTAACGTTAATGTACTTGAATACCTTTCCTCACCAGTGTTCGATTGCTATTCCTTCGAAAACTGCTGTGGCTCTCACGTCCCAGACAAACTTGATGGGTTTCAAGCTCACAAACGGATGCGAGACGACCAGTCTCCCGATGTTTTCTATTCTGCTTCCCAATTTTGACTTTAAAGGAGGGTTCTGTTCACGAGAAAATCGAGCGTTTGTAGTAAACTTGCGTTCGAACTAATATGAGTCCAGAAATTCTTGAAAAGCTCGTGGGCAAACAATTTTGCTCTTGCCCAACCTCTGTTACAACCATTAACTTAACAAGAAGCATAATGATCCGTCAAAAACATCCTTGGTGATACAAACCACTTAAGAAGATGAAGGTGCCCCTATGAAAAACAAGAGTTCGGGCGACCTTGGCGCTCTATGCCATTAGGAGTCCATTCGGGCGAAACGACACGAGACATCGTCAGCCTTCAAGACCACAGAAGCCATGTCATGTGCACATTAAATTTTTGTGGAGCCAAGAAAAGTCTTGGCGGAGTTCGCAGAAAATCTGCAAATGGATATTTTTTCAAAACGTTTCGGAGTCCAGGAGAGTTGCGCCTATAAAAGGGCAGATCGGTTGATCGGAATCAATAGCCCTGAATCATCTTTTCTCGAAGGAAGTTTGCAAGTGACGATCCGGTAATCTAAACATCTTCCTCGTCGTTCTATAGCTTGACAACATGATTGATTGACCTCTGCGCTGGAGTGACCATCTCTATCGTGCTTCAGTTTACTAGAAAGGTTTTCGATGGCATGCTGTGCCCTATTCTTCGGCATTTCCAACAGCGAAGAACGTCCAATCGGGAGGGCCGACGAAACCACAACTGTGCCTTAAAGGTAAGTTTATCATGGAGCATCCAAGGGTGTGACATACGCAACGTCTTATACAGTTTCAATGATGATCACGAAATGGAGTCGATAGGGACATATGAATTCCGTGATTAGATCTCCTCGAACCCGTCCATGGGTCGAAAATCTGAGACACATATACGATTTTGGTCATCACACCCCAATGTCTTGAGCTTGCCCTTCAAAGTCTAACAGGTTTTTGTGTGTTAACTTTTCGTTTATTATCTCAGGTTAAAATTGACATTGACACTTAGTTAATCTGTACATACATGTTTCAACACGGAATTCACGACAAACTCATAGCAGCTGATGAAGTTTCGGGAACCCCTTTCTCAGCTGATGTGAGAAGTTGTAAGATATCATGATATCCGCCCCTCTCGGCTTCATGTATCGCGGTTGAACCCCATCTGTCACGATGATCCATATCAGCACCGTTATCAAGCAAAAACTGCACAATGTCGTGACGTCCCTCAGAAGCAGCCACCTGTGTCAAGGAATAGAGGAATGGTTCAAATTCTTGTTAGAGTAAACTTATGCACAAACACCGCAGAGCGCAGTTGTGTTTGAACCTGCAGAAAGTGAGAACCTTGAAAAATAACTTACCATCAGCGGTGTGCGGCGATCATAATCACAACAGTTCACATCTAACCCTGTCATGACAAGCCTTGACATGCTATCCACATCACCATCAGCCGCTGCGACCATCGCAGCTTGATTCAACAAAGTCTCCTTGTGATGAGAGTCGAGAACGCCAGATCTTTCGACATGGCCAGAGATCCTGCCTTCGATAGACCTCAGCAGTCGGATAGGTTCACTATCGCCAGCTCGATTGGCGTAGTTCATAGCGTCAACGAGAGGCGAGTTGTTCCATCTGTCGAAGGACAGTCTCGCGCCTGCAGAAATCAAAAGTCTTATGCATGCCGTACGCCCTTCAGCGGCAGCTACGAAAGAAACGCCGCGCAGGGAACATGTGCACAACACCATTGCAAGTTAGTTAGATTCATTGCTATTATCCAATCTATACGAATAAAGGGATTGTAAGACTTACCAACATGAAGAGCGGTTCGTTTGTCATAGTCAGAGTAGTTCACCTTCGCACCCCTGTCAATCAACTGTCCAACTAACTCCGTTTGCCCTCTGTACACAGCTTCAAGCAGTCGCTTAGAAAGATCATCTTCATCTGCTTCCTCATCTGGAGATCCCAATCGGTTTTGTTGTCTGGTGGACACTGTCTGTCTATCCGACAGTTCCGCCCCAAGTGTATTGCTCGTAAGTATAGCCAGAATCTCCTCAAAACTTGGTCTATCGGCAGGGTTTTGCGCCCAGCATTTCTTGATGAGGTCCTCAAGGATCTTGGGCACTCGATCTTCCTCGTAGAAGGCTGGCCTGTTCCCTTCGACAACATGAAACATGACTTGTATAGGCGTCTTCTTAGCAAACGGAAACCTACCGGTGTACATCTCGTACATCACAATTCCAAACGAATACACATCGGCAGCTGGAGTGTACGGTTTGAGCTCCATTATCTCCGGTGCCATTGTGTATGGTGTTCCAACTATACCCCCCTTTGCCGGTCTCCCTGAAGAACTAAGATGCACACCAGAAGCATTGCTGACGAACTGCCGACTAAGGCCAAAGTCACAAATCACACAGTGAGTTAGTGCTTGGTTGATAAGAATGTTACTTGTTTTCAAGTCTCTGTGCAAAATTGGTGGGGAGGAGGCATGAAGGTAATACATGCCACGAGCGACTCCACAAAGCATTTCAACTGCCTTCTGTGGAGTGAGGCGGCGAGGGTTCGGGCCATGTAGATAATTGGCTACCGAACCACCCGTGTACAACTCTGTTACAATACAGACCACCGGTTCAAAACATATACCCATGTAGAGTAAGCAGTTTGGATGTCGTATTTGCAAAAGCAACCAGAACTCCTCAACGTAATCACCAACAACATCTTTTCGACTCTCTTCAACAGAAGTGGAGAGTTTGTCCACACCGGCGGCATCGCCATGTCCATCCTTGAAAACCTTGACGGCTACAGGGACGTGCATCCACTGACACTCATACACAGTGGCACAAGCACCCCTTCCGAGAATCTTGCCAAACTTGATGTCGTCATAATTGATGATAAAGGGCATGGCGGCATTTAAATCTTCATGTGCTTCATCATCAGCGTCTTCTTTCCGAGAGGCAGCACGCAGCAATTCGAAGCGAGGGTGTTTCAAATCGCGTCGAACCAGCTTCTGCTTTTTGGGCTTGGGGATGCGAGGTCGCTTTCCAGAGCTGGAGGACGAGGGGGTAGAAGAATCCGGGTTCCAATCCATACGGGCGTGAGCACGGGGAGAAGCTTCGGCCTGAACAAGACCATTTCTCTCCATATTAAGTTGGGCAAGGTCAAGTTCACGTTTTTCAATGTACTTCAAGTGCTCACCAGCGGCTGATTGCAAATCATCAAGCCATTCAGTGACATTATCATCGCTCTTCAATTGTTCGATAAAGTCAGCATATGAAATGGCCTCGTTCTTCGGATCTGAGGAGTCGGCTATGATCTGGTCGGCGACATGTTGGATTCGCATTTCATTTTGCTGGGCGTCGAGCTGTTCGACTGTATCCGTGAGCTCAGAGGCGATTCTCTGCATAAGCGTTAACGCGCTGCATAATTGGTCTCTCGAGAGATAGCCCTTTCCATCTTGAGAATTATCATATATGGAAAATAAATACTTGAGACGACTTTCTGTGGTGCCGCGACACAGTATAGCATAACCCAAGATGAACTCACGAAGCGTAACGCGCCCTCGCACTCCGCCGTCTGCAGTATCGAAAATGTTGAACACGAGTTTAGGGTCTACGGTGAGCTCGGTGGCAAAGAAGTTTCCGGTGGCTTTCTTAAACTGCTCCAGAAGCAAACCTTCATTGTTGGGGTCCATGCTCTTATAGTAGTCGATGAGGGTTTCAATCTCAGTTTGCTTCAAGTTGTTCCGCAGGCCGAGCAGACGGGCGCCATCTTCATCGTGAGAGCGTGAAGGCGGAGGATTGGCATGCTTGGTGAAGTTATTGCCCATATGTGAGTGGAAACACGATGCAGCGGCAGCTGCAACGCCCGAAAGAAGCTGGCACGCCCTGCCGGACGTCGCACGGTCAGACGTGTTAGACGGAATGATGGTGGGGATGTAAAGAGAACAGCGACAGTCGCAGCTGCATCAGCAGCGGCGGGTAAGCGGCAACAACAACAAGTGCGTTTGATGGCGACAGCCGGCGACAGCCGAGCATAGATATCTTAAACTTGCACGGGTTTAGAAGACACGAGCCAACGCACCGCGCCCGCCAGCCGCGCTTTTGCAGTGCTGTGCTGTGTGCGTCCTTCCGTCCGTCACGGACTCTGCACGCGTGCGGCACCCGGAAAACAAACCATTTGATGCAGTACTACAGTACAGTATTACACGTCTTCAACCTGTCCACTGTTGAATCTGTGCAATGTGCGTGGACAAGGTAAAGATACTCGCATCTCTCTCTCTCTCTTTGTGGACTTTAATTCTTCTATTACTAGAATTAGAGGAAAACTTTGTCTATACAAAGTTTTCTTTCCTTAAGAAGGCTAAAAACTTCTGTGGCCATTGTCTAATCAATTCTCTAACCGACTTTTGACTTCGTTCGGCGATACTTGGCAGCTCTCCTCTTCTAGAACAGGTTGTAAGAGGGCAGCGCAAGACTACATGTTCTACATCTCTTTTTGGTTAGATACTCGCATCTTTCTATTAATTCGTTGTAAAGTTTTTTAATGACAGTTGCATCAAAACAAACAGCAAAGAATTCTCTTTTCATCTTCGGCACATCTTCGGCACATCTTCGACACGCTGAAAGATGATGGCCTTCGTTGGAGACTCGAACAAAAGACAACAGAAACGCCGCGAGCAGAGGCATCGCATGT
Organism: Gracilaria gracilis; assembly: GCA_030374805.1. Lineage (NCBI taxonomy): Eukaryota > Rhodophyta > Florideophyceae > Gracilariales > Gracilariaceae > Gracilaria > Gracilaria gracilis. Next base: position 183,275 of record JARGSG010000227.1, on the reverse strand, counting down.
GCACATGCCGAACAAATAAAACGCAGACAGAAGAAGGAACATTTCTTCTTTCTCCTCATGTTCATTACCATTACCTTCTCTTTCCTTACTCTCGCTTTGCAGTATATGTTCCTTGCATATTTGAATGGTCGCATCTGAGATGCCTTTGCAGGTGCTCTTTCCTCAAGTACGACTTCCCGCAAAATGAGCATCGTGCTGATCTCAATTTGAGGTGAACTCTGTCCTTATGGTATTTGAGTTCAGTGTTGCGGTGGAAACCTCGGTTGCAAACTAAGCAAATATAGGGACGAATATTAAGATGCACTGACGTCATATGACGGTTAAGGTTGCCGACACTAGAAAACTGACTTCCACACTTTCTGCACATGGGACCCAATGCAGCCGGCCGCAACCGCAACCCTAAAACTTGAGAAGACGTTTGTGCCGAATTGCGACTGCTATTTGATGAACTTGAATCTGATGACGGGATACTGTTAGCGGTACGAAAGTGAGAATCCACGGGATGCGAATTACGTCCTTCAAGTACATTCATCCTTTGCCCTGTACCCCTCAGCGGTATTTGCTGAGGTGGTACAGCTGACTGGTAGATCTGATGGCACTCGTTGCGGAAAAGGTGATCAGCTACTGCGCTAAAATCTGCAACGAAGCATCTGCAGTAGGGACATACCTGATGCGAAGGGGCTTGCATCATATGAATGTGGTTGGGAGTATGTGCGTCTTGATGCTGAGAACCACCGTGGATTAGGACTGCATTCTTAGAACTAGAGTTGTTCATTGTCTAATATATAATGGGAGACATAGGTAGGAGTACGGGTAGTAAGAGAAAGAATGGCCACCGCAAGAGCTGTTCGAGAAGAAGACGAATGCTCTAAATTGTTGTAGTGGTAGCGGACCTTACACAAGTCGTGATGAATAGGAGCACCAGGCCCCTTTCTATCCAGCTCGAGACTCTTAGAGCTTTTGTCGTGAGTTTGTCTTCGGACTATAAAGTCTCAATGACAGAGCTCGTATCATAAAAACAGCTGAGCAACTCCGGCGCTCTCTGCGCTGGTTGCCTGCACGTGTCACTCATCTTTTAAACGTATGGCTTGCTTGTGGAACAGCTTTACTCGTACATAGGTATAGCGTTCCATTCCATTGCCCTCTATACACCTCTCAACAAGCGTTCGAGAAAGAAGCGAGAAGCGATGTTAACTGCGTATCGTGGAGAGTCGAACTCCTGCGGCACGCGGGCAGTAGACAGTGTCGTAGAAAAACACCCATGTCGTGAGTGGGGCCGTTGGAACGGCGCACAGGCACCGAACGGCCTCACGGGAGCGGTTCACCGCAGAATGAAAGCCCAACGATAATCACTGATTTTCTGGATCGCTGCCCACCAACAGCTGTTGCGACGCACTTTTCTACACACTAAACAAAGGCCCGAAAAGACGCGAACCAGCTTCCACTACCTTCAGTACTCCATTATTTCCTTATCGATCCATAGGTATACATGGGCCTCCATTCCATTGCCCAGTAGAGCTTCTATATACCGATGGATAATTGTTCACGTCGAAAGGGATTTCACTCTCGTGACAAACGATCTCGAGGCCATGGAATGCATTTGAAAAAAAGCGATCTCGATGAAGTGGGGGGGCGGGGGTATAGGCCATCAAATAGAATTTTTGTGAAGCATATTGAAAGTCAGAAAGCACATAATTTGGCAGAGCTCTCACAAAATCGAAATCCACAACTTCGTAAGGATAAGCGGGAATATACGATAAATGTTTCATTGCCAAATTAGTGTACATGCGGTAAGAATTCTCCGGTTCTGGCTCGCTTCCCTTTCTGGTGGCGGCAGCTCATTGAAAGTCAACCCATTTACCTTATAAGTTGTTTTAATTATTGGCGAGGCTTTGTCTGAACAGGCAGCATGCCTTGAGACAAAAAGAGAGGGTTGGAACGAATAGGAAAGCACTAACGTTGACGCACGATGGATAAAAGCAGAGGTTGCGTAAAGAAAAGGCGTACGATATAGAAAGTTTTGAACGGACCATTGAAGTTAAAGTGATAGAGATCGAGAGATGCTCAATGCATTACCCCGGTGATGATGACGATAACGTTTTTAACTACTATATCTGTACCGCAATTTATAACCAAATTAGTTGGGTCCACACCGAAACTTCTTATCCTGATAAGAAGGTATGGAGATGTGACTGTGGTGGGGGGAATAGGAAGAAGATCAAGGATAGAAAGTGCTGCGATGGCCAGGAAAGCGGACCAGAATGTAGGTCACAAGTATATGAAATATTCGACGATGGCTTTCTGCCTTCCTTAAAGAAGAATAGTACTTGGCTTAAAGCGCGTACGTTGAGGTCCGGCGAGTTGTTCGAGTGGGCGAATCCCGTGACTCGTGTGGAGACCGAAGGTTAATGGTTGCAATCATTCATGAGCTGATAATCATAGTGAACGGTAAGCGCGCTTTGGAAAGAGAACAAGAGCTGGAAAATGGAGCTGTGAGAATGTACTAGTGGCTATGTAAATGGGATAGAAGCTGAGTGTCGAGCAAGAAAGAAACTGCGTGTGGTGATGGAGGCCACTTGGTTTGGTTGGCAGGGAGTTACAGCGCCGCATATGCAGGGCGGGATCGAAGGTACTACTGTACTGCAACTGTACTGTACTAAGGTGGACACGCAATGAAGGTGGACACGTAATGAAGGTGGACACAAAATGGGCTGAATGATCATGATGATGGACAGCACGAAATGTGTCAAGCAGACTATCTCCTGTCAAGCAGTGTTTACATTCGGAGCAACCTTGCACTGGCGCAGCGCCATGCACGAAGCTCACTCACTTGCGCGTGCGCCGCTTGCGTTTCGCAGGCGAGTGGTCGCTACGCACGTGCCTCTGCAAATGCTCCTTCCTGGTGTACGACTTCTCGCACCACTGACATCTGTGTGGCTTGACCACGAAATGCACTCGCATGACATGCGAATCAAGCTCGCTCCTTCGATGGAAAGCCCATTCGCACCGCTCACACTTAAACGGGCGGATATCGATATGGACGGCGCGAATGTGACGGTTGAGGTTTCCGACGTTGGAGAGCACGGCGCCGCATTGCCCACACGTCAGGCTGCGCGGGCGCGCCTTGTCACCGCCAGCGGCGCTGCCGGCGTTGCAGTACGCCGACGACGAGTTGGCGTCGGCGCACAGTTGCGGTAACCATATTTGCTCCAGCATGGTGGGTGCGAACGTGGAACCCCACGCAGTTGAGCCGCGCGCGTTGAGGATTTGTTGGCCGACAGCTTCCAGCAAGTGCGACGCGCTGTTGTGCGGAGAAGAAACGAAGCCGTCGCGCTCGTTTTGCGGCGGCGGAGGCCTGGTGTACACCTGGTGACATTCGTTGCGATGGAGGTGGTCCACGACGGTGCTGAACGAGTTGAAGCGCTGCCGGCAGTAAGGGCACGCATGCTGTTGCTGTTGGTGAAGGTCGGACATGGCGGCACATCAGGGGCGCGGCGGCGGCGGCGGCGTGCGACGCCGCGCGCACAGCTTGCACTTGGTGGCGGGTCTTTTGTCGAACGACACGCCACGGCGCGTACTGCGCGCGGGCAAACGCCTGGCGGCGGCGCGCGGCGACGCGTGGCTGCAGGCAGCTGTCTCAGCTTCTCGCGAGTCTTCAACTTTATAAGGCTATGCAGAGATACTGCCGCGCTTGGCGGACCGTCGAGGGGCTTGCTCCTCTTCTTTTGCCGCCTTCTATTTTTGGCTGCCGCTGCTGCACCCCAACATTCCAATTATTTGGCAACTTTTAATTCATTCACTTCTCGCTGCTGCATAGATACACAGTACACGTAGCTTATCGCGCCACCGCTCGTCCCGCGCCCGCCATCGTCGCGGGTCGCCGTCAACTGCTCATTACTCCCAACTCATGTCTGATCGTCCCCGTCGCGCCGCCAATGACCCGCCGTCGGTCAACAAGCCCGTGCGCGAGGTCAAGCTGTCCGGCGCAGAGGCGCAGGCAAAGCTACTCGAGCTGCTCGGCAATGCGTCCATTACTGACAAGCCCAAGGAGCACAAGTTCTGGAGCACACAGCCTGTGCCGCAGATGAATCAAGAGAGTGAGCTACTGTCTATCGATCATTCGGGCCATCCAATCGAGACAAAGCGCGTTGAAGACGTGCCCAAACATCCCTATGTGCTCATTGATTCGTTTGAGTGGAGTGATATTGATGTCACCGATGACAAGCAGCTTGAGGAGACTTACCGCCTTCTTAATGAGAACTACGTGGAGGATGGCGCTTCCATGTTTCGCTTCGACTACTCGCGCGAATTTCTGCGATGGGCCTTGCTTCCACCCGGTTGGCGTCCCAGCTGGCATGTGGGAGTGCGCGTCAAGAGCAATAAGAAGCTCGTCGCCTTTATCACAGCCGTACCGGCCACCATTAATGTCCACAGCTCCTCGCTGCCAATGGTAGAGATCAACTTTCTGTGCGTGCACAAGAAGCTCCGATCCAAACGATTAGCCCCCGTTCTAATTCGCGAGATCACACGACGCGTAAATCTCAATGGCATTTGGCAGGCTGCGTATACAGCCGGCGCTTTATTGCCGCGCCCAGTCTCAACCTCTCGATATTACCATCGATCGCTCAACCCCAAGAAGCTCATCGAGACAGGCTTTTCACGCCTTAAGCCCCGTATGACCATGGCGCGCACCATCAGGCTATATTCTCTCAAGTCCGATACTCGCGTGCCAGGCATCCGCCTCATGCGCGAAAGTGATGTATCACAAGCATGCGCTTTGCTCCAGGAATACATTTCTGACTTTGATCTCCACGTGCACATGAATGAAGAGGAGGTCAAGCATTGGCTTTTGCCTAGAGAAGGTGTAATCTACACCTACGTCGTCGAGGATCCCGAGACCAGCACTATCACTGATTTGGTCTCCTTCTACTCACTGCCGTCGAGTGTGATTAACAATCCTGTGCACAAGACCCTACAAGCAGCATACGCCTTCTGCATAGTTCCGAAAAAGACTCCCATCCAGGCTCTTATGAAAGATGTGCTGGTGCTTGCTCACAACGACAAATTCGACGTGTTCAACGCCCTAGACCTTGGACAGAACGCCCAGTTTTTTGACGATCTCAAGTTCCACATTGGTGATGGTACCTTGAATTATTATCTTTACAACTGGAAGTGTCGTCCTATCCCAAAAGACAAGAACGCTCTCGTGCTTCTCTAAAACGGTATCGATCAGCTACACCCTCTCAAGCGAGCACACCGCGCAAATACACAAAGGTTCGGCCTTTACACGCAAATTTGCACGCAAAGCAAGCCAAAAGTAAACGGTGGTTGTCGTTCAGATGGAATCCGATTCTGGTATAACAGTACAATGGGCATCGAGTCTGATTACGAGGTTTTAGAAGGATCACGATAGCGCGCGTAAACCTTCTCCACGGCTTCAATTACCGATGGATCAAGGTCTACGGAAAACGCGTCCAGGTTTTCTTCCAGTTGCTTAATATTTGTCGCACCGATTATGGTGCTCGCAACAAACCACCTGCTCTTACACCATGCAAGAGACAGCTGCGTCAGAGTCAGACCAGCTTCATCTGCAACGCGCTTGTACTCACGAATTGCTTCTGCGGCCATACTACTTTGGAAGCGTTTCATGTAACCTGGATATAATGCGAACCTTGCATCACCCGGAATTGGTGGTTCAAGGTATTTTCCCGTAAGAGCACCTCCGGCAAGAGGGCTGTAGGCAAGGAGGGGGACGTTTGCATTACGTTCCGCACAAACCTCTGCTAAATGTCCCTCAAAATCGCGATATATCAAACTATACGAGTTTTGAATAGACACAGGTCTGGCATACCCATTTGCTTGAGCCACTGCGTGAAACTGCGAGACACCCCAAGCAGTTTCGTTGCTTAGCCCGTAGTTTCGGATTAGACCCTCCTTAATTAGTTCATCCATGGCAGCAACCTGTTCTTCAAAGGACACGGAATCTGTTTCTTTTGAGATATCGTATGCACCTGCACCGAACAACGGTACATACCTATCAGGCCAGTGGATTTGTAAAAGATCAATATAGTCGGTACCGAGCCGTTTTAGGATACCTTCCACTGCAATCCTAATGTTTTTCTTGTCCACTTTTCTGTCATCTCCTCGGATCCATGGTATCGTTCTTCCTCCTGTGTTGCCACCAGCGACTTTTGAGAATATCACAAGTTTCTCCCGAAAGGAAGAGCCGCCACGTTTCTTGATCCAAGAGCCAATCATACGCTCAGTGTCGCCATAAGTTTCTTCACGTGGTGGCACAGGATAGGTCTCTGCGCCGTCAATACCTACCACACCTCTCTCAAAAGCGCAATCGAGCTGATCGTGTGCCTCTTCTTCCGTGTTTTGATGCCCCCATGTCATTGTTCCCAGTGTGACTTCGGTCATGACCAAGCCGGCGTCTCCAACGGGACGTACCTTCAACTCTGTGAGCGGCACTTTTGTTTCTGCCACCATTGATACAGGCTTCCTTGGGCAAGTAGCAGGTGCCACTCCGGCAGCTGGGGCGCAGGTTGTACGACGGAGACCGGTGTAGGAAGGCGTGGCAAATGCTACGAGCGACGGCATCGGGGAGGTGTTTGAAAGCGCCATCAGGAGAAATCAATACAGATGTGGGCAAAACAAGCTTGGGGTTTTCTTGAGGTGTTCTGATGCGGCTCTAGGCGCTGATGTACGCTCGAGATGGATGAGACTGCCTTCCTAAATTGCTTACGAATCGGAAGTTACGATGGCTCCTCGTCGGGCGATGCAGACGGGAAGAGATCGACTCCACCAGCTGCCGATGGCAATAGATACCGGGTGGCAATGATAGCCACGGTGAACGTTGTATGCACCCAGGGTGAGAATGCTGTATGCAGAGCCCAATTGCGCCAAAATTTGGGCAGCCGAAATTGGCTTGGCCGCACGTTTGACCACAGTGGATTGCAGTTGTTCGCTCTCTGCATTGCGAATTCGGAACCTGTTCACAACCTGCCGGTGATACATATACGTACGAACGTAAGAGCTTGACCTCGTGAGGAACAGAGCAAAGTTATTGTGTGATCTGCTAACGGTACGGTCAAGTAACTTAGTATCGACCTGTGACGGAACGTTGAAAGGTGTATAACAAAGCGATTCAGGCCTTGCTTCGTCAGCGTACGTGCGAAGCAGGAAAAAAGTACAAGGGAGTTGAACAGTAAGTACTGGCAAACTCAGCAAGTGGGTGTGATATGGAGCTCAAGAGTTGTTACACTGATGAGATGAAATGTTCACTTTTACTTGACACATCAACAGCATTAGCAGTAGAGCACTGGCGCATGCATTTCACAAGACTGGAAGTACGTCATCCACTGGCCTTGAACGCAGGATCGGCCAAGCACGGTGATGGCGGAGCTTACTGAGCCTTCTTCTCCTCAGCCTCGCGCTTGACTCGCGCCTGGTACTCCGCAAAAGTTTCGGCGGGGTGGATAGCCTTCTGCTTGCCCTTGGGGTCGTTCGGGTCGATCTCAGTGGGAGCCGGACTGCACGCGAGAATAAACGTAAAGGATGGGTTAGTGGAGCTGAGTAAAAAGGAAAATTGGTAGAAAACTAGGGGTAAACTTACTCTCTGGTAGCTTCACCACCTCCAAAGCCCTTTCCTTCATCACTCATGGACCACTTGGCGGCGCGACGCGGCGCAGCGCTGCAGACGGCGCGGTTGTTGGTGGCACTGCGCACAGTGACGCCGGTGAAGGAGGAGATGAAAGCCATAGTTGCAAGCAGATGCAGATCGACAAGTCAGAATGAAAAGGTTCGATTTCAAGCTGGCCAAGTTCCGGAGTGAGAGAGGGTGGACGACGGGGGTGGTAATGTATCTACAGGTAGTAGCCACGAGATACGGCAGCTCAACGAGAGAGGGAGCGACACGGAGGCGCAACTGGTGGTCGTGGAGGTGTGTGATGCACATGCAGCTGCGCGCAGATTGCGGTCAGAAATGCACCGCCGCGTGAATGCCACCAATGAGATCCACCCTGATACACGTTGCCACGTTGCCACGGGGACACGAGTCTGCAATGCATTTTGTGCGGTGCGAGGAATCTGGGCCACATTCATCTCCGCGAATGATTGCCGCTGGCTGCTGCGGCTGCCGCCGCGTGGACATTGCACTTCGCATCACGGGGTTCACCTTCGCTGACCCGCCCGCCATCGGGGGTGAAGACTCTTCACTGAAGAGGGCGAAGTGTTAGCAATCTGGAGTGAGGCAGGCCAGAAGAGCCACAACTGAACCAAGTCTTCGTCGCATTCGTGCACCCCACAGGCATTACTGGCTCAAAATGACAAAGCACGTCACTGCGTTAGTTGTGCCCACATCGCCGCTTACCGCCATCACCGCGCGTTCGCTCACCACCCGAGTTCTTCGCCGAGGCACCGTGTTCCGCAACCCCCATAAAGCGCCCTCGTATGCCGCTCGTTCACAATGTACTATGCAAGCGCTTTCGACGAACGAGCGTTCCAACGCCGTTCGTGCCCGTCTTCAGCGCGCTGAGCAGCTATTAGAACAAGCACGTCAGCAAGCCAAGCAAACAAAAGTTCCACCAAGTCAACCCCCCTCCTCTGAAATACGTCCCGCCAATGAGCTGCGCGTTGCAAGCAGTATGGAAGATATTGAGGAGCAGGCTGCACGCGCGGCGAAGAGCGCTGACGAAGGACCGCGATATGACCCACAGTCTGCTGTGCAATATTTTAGATCTCGTTCTCTTTATGTGCGGAGAAGACAGCTTGAGATCGCCGTTCCACTCATTTCGTTTGTTTCACGCGTGGCTTTGGAAGTTCAACTTGGTTCGGAAGAGGAGAATCGTCCTAAACGAGCCAAGGAGTTTCTGAGCATTGTATCTTCACTTGGGCCTGCCATTATCAAGGGTGGTCAAGCTGTTTCGTCACGTCCGGATTTGCTTCCAAAAGAGTACCTAGATGAGCTGCAAAAGCTCCAAGACAGACTTCCTCCTTTTGATAATGAAACTGCTTTTCGATTGATTGAAGAAGAATTAGGTAAACCGGTTGACGAAATCTTTGAATCTATCGACCCAACACCAGTGGCTGCTGCATCCATCGGACAAGTGTATACTGCAACTTTGAAGGGGACAGGGGAACGGGTAGCTGTTAAGGTTCAAAGACCGGATTGTGAGCAGATCATTGCGCTTGATATTTATATATTACGCAATCTCAGCGGAACCTTGAGCAACATTTTGAAACTTACTGGCAGAGATATTGACCTCCAAAGCATTGTGGAGGAGTTTGGGAAGCTCATCTACGAGGAAATAGACTACGTTTCTGAAGCTCGCAATGCCGAACGATTTCTGGAGTTGTACGGGGATTTGCCTGGTGTCGACGTGCCGAAGATATACTGGCGCTACACAAAACGACGCGTGATAACGATGCAGTGGATGGACGGCATTCGACTTAACAGCGAGAGGCTCACACGAGAACGCTCGGAGGAACTTGTTCGTGCCATGGTCCAGTGCTCTCTTCGGCAAATGTTGGAAAATGGTTACTTTCATGCCGATACGCATCTTGGTAACCTTTTGGCGACCCCTACGGGAAACTTATGTTACCTTGATTTTGGCATGATGTCTGAGGTCGAACCGTCTCAGAGGTACGGTATCATTGAAGCTGTTATACATATGGTGAATAGGGATTTTGAAGCTCTGGCGAATCTATACGTCCGGCTTGGTTTCCTGCCCCCTGAAACCGATCTGGAACCCATCATCGAAGCGTTGAACCAAGCCCTGCCAGACGTTTTAGGGGCATCTGTCGGAGAACTGAACTTCAAGTCTGTCATTGACAAGCTCGGTTCCGTTATGTATCAATATCCATTTCGCCTTCCTGCGTATTATACTGCAATCATCCGTTGCCTAGGGGTTTTGGAAGGGGTTGCAATTCAAGTTGATCCAAACTTCAAGATTTTGAATGAGTCATATCCTTACATTGCTTCTCGTCTCTTAACGGACCCTGCACCTGAATTGCAAGAAGCACTTCAATGTCTTCTCTTTGATAATGGTCATCCACGATGGAATAGATTGGAAAGCTTGTTAGAGTCGGCATCTACTGCCGGAGACTATGATTTCAGTGTCGCTATGGAACAATTGTTTTCGTTTTTGTTGTCATCACGAGGAAAACTTGCAAGATATAACTTAGCGGACGAAGTCACTGAAGAGCTGGATGCTCTAGGTATAGACATCGCGAAATACTTCGTTGGGATGGTTGCCCAGGCAGGTACATCTGCGGGACTTCGGATGCCCATGTTTCTGCGAGCACTTCCGCCACCAACCAGAACGCGTACTATGAAGAACGCTGAACGTATGGCACAAATTTTGCAAAACAGTAAGGGGTTCAGTCCTTCAAAATTGTCTCCGATTATGCGGAGGTTCATGCGAGAACCTGAAAGTCAAAGAATCGGTCTCGAGGTAGCTGTTTCTCTGGCGGAAAGAATAACTTCACGAGCTGTTCGTTTCGCTTTTGGGCTTCCACAAGATGAACTACGTCGTAAACGATAACCTCGTCAGGGGGTTTAGCGTACTTCAACCTGTAGGTTTACAAAGCAAATGAACATATGTTAACAATGACTACGAGCTAAAACGCTTTCTGAGTGCAAAGACAAGAATCTGCTGTAAACTCCAAGTCCGTAGCGAGCCACAAAAGTGGCTGTGTTCGTTTTTGATGCATCACAAAAAAAGCATAGACAAGAAAAAACAGGTGACGGGTTCAACAGCTGAGCGATACTGAAGGTAGCTAAGGCAATCATTGTACAATGCCTGCAAACTCGGCATCTTAGAATTCCATGACAATCGGTCGCAACTCTGCATCATCCACCAGTTTCTCAATCTTTTTCACAAGCTCTTCACTCGGTCTAGAGTCAAGGCCCAAGAGAACCAATGCTTTTGAGCTGTTCTTGTCTCGTGCCAGGGTCATTGACGAAATATTAACACCAGCGTCACCAAGAATACTACCAACCAAACCCATCTGTCCGGGCCGATCGTCCTGACTGTATGCCATAATCATACCGTCAAGACGAAGATCAACCTCGAAACGACCGATACGGGTTACATGAGGATTTCCACTGGTGACACGGCCCTCAACAGGGGGAGAGTTTCGAACCGTCACGATGACCTCGCTATCCATACTCACAGATGAGAAGTGATTTGTCTCTGTGATCTGCAGATTGTGCCGCTTGGCTATGTTATCGGCGTTGACTATGGTGACCTTGACACCAAGTGCGGGTTCCATGAGACCCTTGATAAGTCCGGTACGAAGTAATCTAGTGTCCTCACTGGCTGACGGAATGAAGTAGTCCACAACGGCTTCTCCGTGCAACATACGGCCAGAAACGAAGTAAGCGAGGCGTCCCAAAGCCTCACAGAGTGCAGCACGCGGCTTGAGAGTCTTCAACACCTCTGGAGCGATGTTCGGGCAGTTGATCATGGTCGGCACAACGTCGCCATCGAGGGAATCCCGGACAGCCGTGGCGATCTCCACTGCGACATCGAGTTGCGCCTCCTTGGTGCTGGCACCGAGATGAGGGGTGGCTAGCACAGCTGGGTGTTGAACAATCTTAGCTGAGATAGAGTCAGGGTGCTTGAAAGGTGGCTCATGTTCGAAACAGTCCAAAGCAGCACCAGCAATCTTACCAGAGTCCAGAGCTTCAAGAAGAGCAGTCTCATTGACAATACCACCACGGGCAGCGTTGATGATACGAGCGCCAGTCCTCATCTTGGAAATAGCATCGGCATTGATCATGCCCTTTGTCGAGGGAATGAGAGGAATGTGAAGCGTGATGAAGTCACTCTTCTCCAATACCTTCTCAAACGGCACCAAAGTGACTCCAATAGCAGCGGCAACCTCCTCACTAGCAAAGGGGTCACAGGCGACAACATTCATACCAAGTCCACGTCCACGTTTGGCAACCTCTCTGCCAATCCTACCCAAGCCAACGACGCCCAAAGTCTTATCTACCAAACTGACGCCAACAAATTTGGAACGATCCCAACCGCTACCCTTGATGGTGCGGTCGGCGGGAGAGATCAGACGGGCAAGACCACACAAGAGAGCGATGGTATGTTCGGCTGCGGCAACACAGTTTCCAGTCGGGGCGTTGACGACAAGAACACCACGCTCTGTGGCGGCGGGGATGTCAATGTTATCGACGCCAACACCGGCACGACCGATGACCTTGAGCTTCGAGGCGGCTTCGATGAGCTCGCGTGTCATACGAGTGCCTGAACGGATGATGATGGCATCGTGATCTGCAATCTCGGATAAGAGCTGATCCGGGGTGAGGTTGAGCTTCTTGACGACGTTGAAGCGGTCAGAAAGCAGGGCTACGCCGGCATCGGAGAGCTTTTCCGGCAAGAGGATGGACATGGAGTCGGTAGCGACGGGAGTGGAGGTGGGGACCTTTTCGGGGACGGCGACCATTTTGGGAGCGGAAACTATGCGTAACGGACGGCGGGATTGAAGCGAAGTGTGCGAGGGGCGGGAAGAAATGAAAGATGGGCTGCACGGAGAAAGAAAACAGAGCTGCATGATGACGAGATATTGATGGAAAGAACGAGTGTAACTGGGTTGGAAGGCGGTATGCGAGACGCGTGGTGATGCAAGGTGAGGAGATGGGAGAGAAACAGATTGACGCGTGCGAGTTGGGCGATGAGGTATTGGGCGATGTGGGAACGCGCGGTGAGGCTAGGAGGCTCGAAGGTTACTCCCTTTGCGCTCAGGACCAATAGGGGAGTATCCTGCGGAGAACGTGAACGTGTGAGCACACACAACGGTAAAATTCACGGTTGAAGAGGAGGCGAATCCAACGAAGACAGATGAGTAAAAGAAATAGGCAACAAGCACAAGCGAGATGAGCTGGGTGAGGACTTTTTCTTTTCTCTTAAAGCTCAGGGGGAAGGTGGGTTACAGGGCGGGAATGGTCTCAGAAGATACGGGCGGTGTTGTTGCGGAGTGAAGCAGACAAGAAAAGGCACAGGCGTGGCGCAAATGGCGTATCTATCCACTGCAAACAGATGCAAATCAAGCGGCAAGTGCAGCGAGCAAGATGCGGCGCGGACGAACGGCGACGGTGAACGATGGCGCGCGCGAAGATTGCTGTGCACGTTGTGAATGGGGCACGCGAAAGGCGCCGCGCCATGGAGCTCAGCGTTAAATTTGCGCGCTGCACGCCAGCGCGCGCAAGTGCTGCAGACTCTGCACACTCTGCACTGCAGACGCAGTCTGCAGACTGTACTGTTAACAATATCTGCGCCGGCCAATGGCGTGCGCGCCAGTCGCCGTTGCGAGAGCAGATCTTCGCCCTAATCGCCTGCGCGCGCCGTCCTTCACGTGACCTGTTGCTGTGCAACATTTGCAGACAATGCGCGGACAATGGGGCTACTGCTGCCCCCAGCCACTCGCGGTAGCCTTCAGCGCCCGTGAGCATCAGTCCCCATAGATAACTTTGATCAGGTGGCGTGCGCCCCGCGCCGACGCCCGCCGTCCCACCCAACTCGCGGCGGAATGTCTCGCCGTCCGGAGCACGCCGCCCCGGCCACCGAGTTCTACTCCGAGAAAGGAGCTGCCAAGTACGCCGCCAGCTCGCGTATCAACGCCGTCCAGAAGACGCTCGCGAAGCGCTGCGTGGAGCTGCTTGCGCTCCCGCCAGACGAGCCATGTCTGCTGCTGGACATCGGAACAGGCACAGGTCTGTCCGGCGACGTGCTCACACAAGCCGGTCATCACTGGGTCGGCACCGATGTGTCACAGCCCATGTTAGATACGGCGCTTGAGAATGACGTGGACGGCGATTTGATGCTGGCAGACGCCGGCGACGGCGTGGCGTTTCGCATGGGCTGCTTCGATGGCGCCATTTCTGTCTCGGCTGTGCAGTGGCTGTGTAACGCTGATCGCTCGGATCACAATCCCCACAAGCGACTCAACGCATTCTTCTCCACGCTTTATGCCACCCTGAGACGCGGCGCACGCGCCGTGTTGCAGTTTTATCCCGAGAATGTCGCACAGATTGAACTACTCGTCGCGTCGGCAATGCGTGCGGGCTTCAGTGGCGGCTTGTTGGTTGATTACCCAAACAGTGCTAAAGCCAAAAAGTATTACCTCTGCCTCACCGCTGGTCCCCCAGCCAAGGGTGCCGTGCAGCCGAAGCCGCTTGGAGTCGAACCGAACCGAAATGTGTCCGTCGGCAATCGCAAGTCGAACAAGAAAGGCAACAAATCCTACGACGATGCCGTCACAAGGAAGGATTGGGTTATTTCGAAGAAAGAACGAAGGCGTCGCCAGGGCCATATGGTCAGACCTGACTCCAAGTACACTGGCAGGAAACGAAGAGTCCAGTTTTGATTTTGAGCCTAGGTAACGGTTGAGTCCACCCTTCTACAGCCAGTTGTTCTCGACACGGGCTGCGCCTTACTCAAACTTCTATTGATTATGTGCCGGTATTCTTTCAGGCACTATAAGGTATCCGCCGTAGAAACAACTTTGGGGAAAACTTTTATCACGAGCGTAAGCGAGGCCGAATCTATGGCACTGAAGAACACCGTTCAAGAACAGCAGTTCAGCAAAATGTCTGCTAAGTGTGATTTATAGTTCACTCATTCATTTTATCTCCCGATATGCTAATCCCTCCCTATTCGAGCAACGTCCAGCTTCCTGAGCTTCAAAATACTGTGGGCCTCACTTCGATATATATACACACACCGTAGGATGCGAATAGACAAGAGGCAGAATGAAGATTAATGTTTCTTAGTACGCTTCGTCGGCATACGAATGCCTTCTTTCTGAATTACAGCTTCCCAACAACCGACTTGTTTTCATTCTGCTCAGGGCGATCCTGTTCCTCAATTTTTCGACTTTCCAGTCGTTGCTTTGCTTCCAAATACTGTTGCTCTAATCTCCTCACTTCCTCTTCCTCATCAATCGCCAAGTCAGGAATCGCGCTGGGAGCCTTTTGGTCGGGATCGGATACCCGCTCTAGTTGCTCGAGAAATGCACTGCTTACCGCATCATCGCCTTTCTCTTGCAGACTAATGTCCTGCATTGGTTGGCTGCCAGGTGAGTTCAACTCGTTCACCAGCTCTGCGGTTTTCAGTGGTTCTGGCTCGGCTAGATCTTCGACTCGCTCTGTTTTTGACGCTACCCCGTTCTCACTGCCCTCGGAAGCTTTCACGCTTTTGTCCCTCATCTCTGCTTCCAATAAATCGAGTTCGACGGCATCGTTAAACTGCTCCTTGGCCTTGTCCGCAGTCCTTCGCAGTTCACCAAGGATTTTTCCTGTGTCCTTCGCTAGGGCAAACAGTTTCTCAGGTCCGAGCAGCATCCACCCGACAAGAAGAATAACAACAACTTCGGATGTTCCTACTCCTAGAAAGCCACCGCCACCAAGCAAAGCTGTTGGAACCATCCCATATTGCTCTTGATTCCATGATATCCGAGTTTGGTGGGAACGATAATGCAGAGGTAATCTCTCGCCCCGGAAAGAAGACCATTTCCCAATCACACGTCGGTCCCCACGCCACGTGCATACGCTACATCTTCGAAGATTAGAAGTTTGGGTCGAAAAAGTTACAGATGAAACAAAGGCCATCTCGAACCGTGACTCCTCTATCCAAACCCTTTGAGAACCCCTTCCAAACAGAAATGACCTTGGTGATTGCAAATCCCACTTCAATCCTGTGGAAATCGTTGCGCACCTTCCAGTATACCAAATACGCTTGCTCACTCTTGAAGACCACAACCGATAACTGGTAGGAACCGCGAAGAAACTTAGACGCTGTACCAGAAAACGAGATACAATACGAGGCAGAGTACACTGAAGTAGTGTTTAGTACGTAGTTGAGAGCTTTTGAGGAGTAGTCTTCAGTATACCAAGCTCTACCCGCCCGCACTTGAGCAGTGAACTGCCGTCCGTAAATCGTAACCTGGAACAGAGATGGCTTGTATTCGCGAACTGTTCTACGAAGCAACCTTCTTCATACGAGATGATGAGCAGGGAGGTTGACTTCACTGGAACTGTGACTTCGAAACAGCTCATACATTGGCTATCGTGGACACGTGGATACATGTTGTGGGAAATCTGGACTTTTAGAGCCCAGGTGCAGGACCTGGCAGGGGTCCTAATTTAGCGCGGGATCTCTAGAAGGTATCTGTCTTTCAGCTCTGCAGCTACAATATCTTACATTCGTTGAGGAAAGTTCGCTGAACCGAACACCGTGGTAAACTTTACACTTCCCTATGCAGTCGTTCATCCAGGGATCCGCAAAGAGTATGTTATCAACGGAAGTACGCCTGTGAGGTGCACACAAGAATTATCTCATCATAGCACAAGAAGCAGGTTTTGGCCATGAGCAATATTCCATCAGCTAGACCTTCATTCTTTGAGGTTTACGCAGCTGAACAGCTCGATGGGGCGTTGAGACCAGCTTTCCGCTACGTTTTAGAAGTGGTATCAATACGGAATCCTTCTCTCCTCCGACTGGCAAACTGGTCGGATGAATTGTTCTCGTTTCTTTTGATAATCCTGGAATCTTTTCAGTTAAGCACTGAGGCTGCTCTCTTATCTGAATCATTCTATTCTCTTCGAAGATCTACGTCTGATTCCTTTGAGCCGAATGTATACAACCGCCCGCTTTCGACTCGCAATGTCTTGAGCAGCGTCGTATATGCTGTACTAATCCCGCATATCCGAGCAAAGCTTGACAACTGGTATTCTGTTCAAACTGGAGGTGCTGCAGCCGTGATGCTTCAAGAACTAAATGTTTCTCAACCGCAAGCAGAGGAAGCCGTTGTCCACACTACCCCTCTGCCTGCACGATCACTTTTATCAGGTGGGCATACAAGTATCAGATCTATACTTAGGATTGCTCTTCTGCGCTTGCTCCGCTTTCCCACTGTTTTGATTCGCCTCATAAAAGCATCTATTGGCTTCGCAAAGAGCGAAACATTCAAGCGACAGGTACTGATCTACTATCCAAAGATTCGCGCTGTTGTAGATGCAGTCAACTTGATATTTGGTATCTCCTATTTATACGGACATACGAAGTATTACAACTTGTCCTTCGCACTACAGGGCCTCATTTTGAGACGCGTAAGTACGATGGATCTTTTGCGGCTATCGGTTGTCCATTCTTCTGGTCGCTCAACGACACCTTTGCTTCATGCGATTGGCAATTTCTTTGAAAGGACGATGAGTTTACTTCGAATAGCATTCTTTGCGAGCATATTTGGATTTCGCTTTCTGCAGTACTATTACGCAGCTGAGGTACGGCCATGGTATAAGAGCAGTAGTGTTTTATTAAGGAAACTTTTGACTAACCACTCTTTTATCACGTCGTGCGTTCAATGTTAATCCACTAGGCTGCCGCGCCAAGAGATCTGGGTGTAGTTATTCCACCGCCCGCTCCACTTGAGCCAGCAACGGGTGTCAACCGTGAACTCGCAACGGCACCAGGGAAATGTCCAATCTGTCATCAAGATCGAACGAATTCTACCGCATGCGTACGTTGAGCACTTTCACAAATACTACGGCCGACAAGCGAACAAACTTCTAACTTGAGACTCCCGCAATGCCGATCCGAAGACGACTTCAGGATATGTTTTCTGCTACCTCTGCATCGTGTCAAGCCTTCAGACAACACAGAAATGTCCCGTTACCTTAGCGCCTACTACAATAGACGACCTTGTTCGAGTCTATGAAAACGGCGGTAATACATAACTTGTGAACGAGAATAGAACAAAGAGTGCTGCTTGAAACTCTCTCATGGGCGCCTGGCGGGGATGATAATGCGAGTTCATTACAACGCTCAGTCCAACATCACTAACGCCGTTGTCGAAAGCCGTGTGCTCGTCATCGATTTGGCTTCATAAACCCAACACCCTCTGGTCTGGCCCTGGTGTTGGCCCCAACTAGTTGGAACACAGAAGGGATGCTGGATTAGGATGTCATCTGCTTGCTGTCTTGTAACCACTTGCGGTGCGCAACAATGGCCTCGGCGAAGTGATATACTTCAATCTCGCGTCCGAGGCGCCGCTGGAGTTCCCTGAGGGCAGATCTGGGAACATAGTCATCATATCGCAAGCCTCGTTTGTGATTATTCCGGTTCACAATGGCATGCTTCGCAGTTTCGTTCTCTGTGGAATTCCATCGAGCATAGGGGTGCAGGTAATCGAAAATGGTATCCAGCGTAGCGTTCATGTTGTTCTGCAAACCGAGTATATGCGTAGAGCATAAGTTATCTTTGGCCTTCTCTGCCATCTCGTTTGCGTTTGACATGCGAAAGGATTTGGGTTTTCCGACATCTCGAAAGATGGGCTGAATTCCAGAGAGTTGGTGAAGCACACCATAGAAATGAAAGGAGAAGCCAATATTGTCCTTCGCCATCCACTCGCCATTCTCACCATAGAAACCTCTGTTGAGAATAGAAGATGCGTTGGCAAGTTCGTACTCAAGCGGAACTCCTGACAACCATGAATCCCATCCGCTCTGATTCGGTTGAGTGTCAATCATCATCAGGGCAAACTCAAACATACTCACTATTCTCTCCAAAGGATGACGCATAATCGTCATTGACACCACAGGCTTCTTGATCACGTCTCGCAAGGAATAGGTCACATGCCCGCGAATACTCCTGCAGGCTCCTTTTTCGTACAAATCTGTCTTTAACTCCATGTCCTTGTCTTTCCATGCTTGCACAGCTTGTCCTTCGAGGGAGTCTGTGGGTGGGCCCGAAAGCGGAGTAAAGCTGGGGTGGTATTGATTACAGGAATATCGATTTCCGTCAAACAGAAATTGGCACGCTAAACCTTTGGTTTTGTTTGCATACTGAATGGCGATGTTATATATCAAGGTCCCAGCTGTTTTCGGGATGTGCAGAAAGAATAGAGAAGGGGGTCGAGATAGATTGTTGGGGACTGGGACTGGGGTGGGCCTTCCAACGCATGGATCTATGCTGGGATCTATCCTTTCATGAGAATGGTATGTTGATGAGCTTGGAAGGCTTGCGCGGTTTACGTTCGTTTGAGTCGTCCTGGTTACAGGGTAAGCCGCGGAACCTAGACAAAGGATGTGAATGAGGACAAGAAGGAAAATGGTATGGAAAGGAAACGGTGTGAGACGTTTCATTCTAAAGCCCCTAGCCATGGGTCATGAGCTTATTCGTTATGTTGTGACGAAGAAACTCGGAATTAAGGTACAAGCGGATGTGGTAATATGAATGGGAGGAAGACAAGCAAGAAGGTTACTACCTGTGGGCCTTGGCATTCGAGGTTAACCTGTACGTCAGATAGTGATTTCTTTAGTCCTCCTCCACTGTTCTAAAGGGTGGGCGACATGTCAAGTCGATGGGCCAAGTATTGTTGGCAAGGGACGCGATGCTACGTGATCTAAATTATGCGCCTCATTACAAGTCATGGCGCACTGCCTCTGGTGATCTTACTTGAAAACTCTTCCCGGAGTTTCTTTTCAGAAGGTCGAGTTCATATGTAAGCTACCCTTGTACCCAGGAGCAGCCTTCCTAAACTATGAAATGGCAGTAATGGTTTCCACAGTGAAAAGTTACGTATGCCCGTGCCGGGGGTAGATATGTACGTATATAATATAATATATATCTATATCATTTATTTGGGAAGAAGCCGGTTTGTAACTGTAGACCTGGTGTCCTGAATGATGTGGGCCACTACCTTCTCAGATGCCCTAAGAGAACCTTGTCAAGACGCTTGTGTCTACCTCCTACTAGTCGTGAACGCCAGGAAAAATCCGTTCCTAGTATTGTTAGAAAACGGCCCGTTAGAGTGTTGCCCTTTCTTGAGAGAGAGCGTTTCTTTGAGCAGCAACGTTCTGCACCAAGCCATAATTGAGCTAGTGCACTCATTAATAATGATCAGAGATCTCTCTATATATGCAGTTTTAGGAGTTTTGTTCGACTGTTCTGTCCAGAAACGATAGTACAGTACTGTAGTCTTCAATGCCATAGTAACTTTAGAGCTATCAATTCCATTGCAGACTGCACTTGTGCACTCACCTAACTTTACAGTCACACGTACAACTTGTAACTTGCGGAAAGCTAATAATCTTATTGGCCGCCAGATCATTAAACGTCAGTTTATCACGTAAGTTCCTAAATTTTGTTATCTATCTCTGATCCATTCTGTCGTCGTAACGCCGGGCTGCGTGTCTGGGTGTCGGACAAATGCCAACATGTCTGTGGCTCGAATCAGCCGAAGCACCGTGGCCTGCGGCTATATTCGACAAAGGCGGACAGCCTGGTTCAGGCCATTTCTACGACGGTACTTACAACATCATAAACTCGACCATACTCAATACCGATCATGGACCAAAGAGGGTAGCGGACCCATAAAGAACCTTGTAATCCAATACACCAGGTGTATTTCCCAATAGAACCCTAATGTTACCAACGGTAGTGCAAATGGATACTTTTCTGGGCCATGATTGGGTGCAAGCCCATCGAAACGGCAACGAGGCTGTGTGGAGAATGCTCAACAATAGAAAAAGGGTGCCCTATACTGTATCTATCCCTTTCTGCGATTCTACTGCGCGCTCACAGAATGTAGTCACATCCATACTTAACCTCCATGCGCATGCGCGCTCGTGGGCTGATTGCAAGTAGCAGAACGGAGCTGCACTGCCGAAATCTCGTCACCGGCGTAGCAGTCTACTGCCTCCATTCACGCAACCCGCAGCACTCCGCATTGCTCTCTAAAAAGCCATATCGAAACCACGTGAACTAATCAATCATGGTGCTTGTTTCGTCGTCTGTCTCAAAGCTCTTGCAGCTTGTCCTCCTCATTCTTTCCTTGCATATTATTTCTACCACCGCGTCGAACGCCACAATCTCCCCTTCCAATTGCCCTGGTTTAGACACCTGTCTGCAAAATATTGACAACGGGGGGCTATGTGGGCCTTTACCGGTACCGCCGCAGGCTCGTCTACCGTCCATCCCGCCTGGCACCTTCATTCTCCAAAAGCTTCGTCCTGGTGTTTGGGCATATGACGATACATCGTATAACTCCCTTATGCTGTATCGCGCAGGTCATCTTGTTCTTGCAGATTTCCCAGACTCCGGTAACTCAAATACTCCGAATGGAACTGGCACAATAATTACGGATGCCATACTGGAGATCCTTGATGGCAAGAAACCACGTCTGATAGACATGGTATACTCTCACGACCATTTCGATCATATCGGTGCTGCTAAGAGGGTCTACGACTTTTTGAAGGATGAATTCCCCAATGCTTTCATTAGGGTATGGGGTACCTTCGTCGCCAAGCGTACAATCAGGCGATCAGACACTAATCGAGCGGTGTTGCCCACGGTGATTGTCGGACGGTATCCTCGTACTATCTATATGGGTGATGGGTTGCGAGTGAAACTTCTCCCCATCGGTGGGCACTCTGGCCGAGACTTGGCTGTATACGTTCCACCCTCACGCGGGCAACAAGGGGTCGTGTTGTATGTCGACGTTATCTTTCCCAAGTGGGCCCCGTTCCTCAATTTTGCGATTACAGAGGATTTAACTGAATACGTGCGCGCTCACCAGTTGTTGCTGAAGCTCAAATTCGGAACGCTCATTGGCGGACATGTATTGCTTGGAACGAAAGAAGATGTGCGAACAAACATGGAGTTTACGAAGGATGTCATCGATGCTGCTCGAAAGAGTGTGCAGATGAGCTCCCCAGAAGACTTCCAAAGGGCGGGACTGGCCCAGTTCTTCAATCCTGATGCTGTCGAGTTTGGAAACTTTTGGTTCATTACTATTGACGTGGTGCGGAGGGTTCAGATTAACATGTGTGCACGTATGGTATTGGAGAAATGGGCTTGTCGACTTGGTGGACTTGGTGTTGTAATTCAGAGTCATTGCTTCACTGCCGTGACTTTTATTGTAGTCGCAGATTAAGTAGCTCCTATACAAGACCATATACGCCTTAAGTCAAAACGTTTCTCTGTCTCTTGTACTGTCACAACAGTTGGGTAACTAAAACTGAGGGCTGACGGGTTCTGCCCCTTGTTGTTTATGAAGCTTTTGTACGCAACGCTCTCTCGGTCCCGCAGGGCTGAGAGACAGCATGTGTTACCGCAACCTTACTTTAACAACTGATATGTTTACTGATCGTCCTTTCGTCTGTTCTTCGATACCCCTCCTCCGAGGGTCGACTACTGTCTCGCCCTCCAGGCTATTTGAAGGGGTGAAGTTCCCCGTCGGCTGCATGTCAGCGCTTAAAGCGCGCTCCATTGCGTGTCAGCCCTCTCCCAAAGTGGCGGGAACACCGCCGCCTGGAGTTGCACTCTAGAAGTAACTACAAAACTACAATTGACCCGCCACGACATCACTCTCCTGAGTGCTTCCGGGCTAGATTACGCGACTGTGTGCACGGTGCCTGCATTTCCAGGTCACGCTGGCCTGTTTCCGTGCGCCGAGCTCCACTCACTGTCAGCTCCTACTCGCCTCCGTCAGAAGTCTCTGTTGCACTTACTGTGACCTTGTGTGTGTGCCGTTCTCCTCGTAGACAGCAAGGAAAGCATTTGCGGCTGCTTTGCACTCAAAATAAACCCCCAGAGGCTGCTCCAGCACATGGCAAGTTAGTCGAAGTTGGTACGGATCAGTTCTATACCGGGCGCTTCAGAAGTTTGCACCAGAGCAGGAAGCAAAGCGGACATCAGTAAAATCCTCGAGCACACGGAAGATGTAGTAGCCTTAAACGCCGCTCGGACTAGTGGCTTCAGTCACACCGGACACTCTGGTCGCAGCTGGGGTTAGATAAATTAGTCATCCTACAGCTTCCGATTTCGGACTGGAACAGCTCGCATTCATTTGTACATTTCTTTGTCTCCACGCTGAGCATGCTTCAAAGTTTCGTGTGCGATAGAGTTTTCGGCAACGGGACAATGCTTGGCCACAATTGCCTCTTCATTGCTGAATAGTCCAACACTTTGATGCTCTTTAGTTGATGCAAGATGACTTGTATCTTCGTGAGGACGATTGATGATGGTTTACTCTTTCTTTTCTAGTTTAAAAGGAGGGGGTGCTTGTGGAAACGTGCAAATTGCTGCGAATCGTTCAATTCTTCCTCCGATGAAATTTATCCCGTTGTTGGCTCGAGATACGCTTGACAGTCAAGGAGCGGAGCAAACAGGACATGTTCGCAGAACGCGCTCATCAAATTTGATGCAGACAAGGATGCGCAGTGCCCTACCAAAAGGTGATCGCTCGCGATTGAGGAATTGAGGTATGCGTTTTCACATGAAGAGAATAGAGGGAGATAACTATGGGTAATAGACAGGTAGTTAGGTTTTACGAAGAAAGTACTGTACCTATTGGATGTTTGCGTGTGAGAAAGATAGCACGTGTCAAAAGCAGATGTCGATCATGTCCAATTTCGATTCTCATGGACAAAAACGCAGCTCTTTGCGACGAGATAACTTCCTGTCCTTTGTAAGGAACTGGTTTCACAAGAGAGCGCAGAAAGTGGTTGTGTTGACATATTTGATTAAGAAGAAAAGATACAACTTCTTCTGACTACGAAGACGTCAAGAGTGCTTTGGGGGCTGGTAGGTCTGAAATATCTTTCGTCGGTCTCTGAACTTGGAAGCTCTAGACGACAAGTGAGGTTGTCCGTCTTAACCCTTACCGATATCGTCATCTACTAAGAATTCTCTGCTGCCCGACCCCCGCTGTGGAATGTGAAGCCTCTCGAGTACGAGCAGTCGGCTGATGTGAGCGGTTTGTATGAGAAGGACGGGCTTCACCTTCACCAATTGGATACATGGTAGATTTACAGATTGTACATAACTGTTACTGTATAAGAAAGATAGCAGTAATCCACTTCACGCGTTCTTCCAAGAAGGGGACTTTTCTTTCTTTCGCTTTACTCATGTTGACTGATGAAACGCATGAAATTCTAAAGAATGCGAAAGGGAGCAAAATGATGATTGACAATAATGACGTGCAGTCTGGCAGCACATCGCTCGATGCTTGGTGCTCGCGTGCTCGCGTGCTATGATTGGCTGTCTCTATCTGTAAGGTGGCAGCGCCGCCTGTTGTCCGTTTCACCCATTACAGCTTGTCGCCAACAGTCGAGCAATTGAAATCACTTGTCAATCAACTTCAGAGAATGAACACGAATCATATCACGGAACGTCATCGTATCGCCCGTCTGGATCATGCGCGATCAATGCAATGCGACGTATACGCATGCTGTTATATAAACAAGCTTCTCCTTCACCGATCCCACTGCGGTTGGTCTTATCGTCTCCTCAACCACTCCTTCCCCCTTTTTCCTTTCCCATCATCATGGTGCGACCTAATTTTTTCGCGGTATTGGCCGCTCTTGCTGTATTCTTTGTCGCGGCGTCTGCAGCTGACGACGTCCTAGTCGGTACCAAGGACAACTTTGAATCGATCATCGGTGCTGAGGAACTTACTCTCGTCAAGTTCTTTGCGCCATGGTGCGGCCATTGCAAGAAGATGGCTGGGGACTTTAAAGAGGCTGCCACCGAATTGAAGGGAAAGGCACAGCTTGTTGATCTTGATGCCACCGTCGAGAAAGAACTTGCTCAGAAGTACGGTATTCGGGGCTTCCCCACTCTCAAGCTCTTCTCCAAGGGTGAGCTAGTTTCTGACTACAAGGGAGGTCGTACCAAGGACGATATTATCAAATACGTCGAACGTTCCATGCTCCCGTCCATCGTCGACTGTGCAGATTCCGATGCTCTGTCCACTTTCACATCCGAGAACAAGGGCAAGGCTCTGTATATTTCCGTCAAGGCCGACAAGCTCCAGGCTGAGTACAAGAAGGCCAGCATGTCTCTCCGCGACCTCTTGCCTGATTCCATTGCCTTTGCCTCCGTGGATGATCCTGCTCTGCTTGCAGACCTGGCTGGAAAGAAGGTCGAAGAAGATTCCATTGTTCTGGTTCGTAGTGACGATTCCACTGACGCTTACTCTGGTGCCCCTGAAGAGCTCGAGGCCTGGATCAAGACCGGCAGCCTTCCGTTGTTCGGCGAACTCAGCCGCGATACTGCTGCCGTCTACACTGAGCTGGACACACCCATCTTTCTTTTGTTCCAAGACCCGGAAAAGAAGAGCGAGGATGTTAACGATGCCGTCACAGAAATCGCAAAGAGTTATCGGGGAAGCAGCTCTATCGCCTTCGCTTGGATCAATGGAGTAGAGCTTAAGAGCTTTGCGGAACATATCGGTGTCGCCGACAAGGATCCGTCGATTGCTATCTACGAATTTAAGAGCGACCAGAAGTATGTCTTCGGTGAAGAGTACTCCAAGGAGGCACTCTCAGCTTGGGTTGAGAAGTTTGTCAAGGGAGAGATTACTGCCAGCAAGAAATCCGAGCCCATCCCTGAGACCAACGACGAGCCAGTTAAGATCGTCGTCGGGGACTCATGGGCGGATATTGTTGAAGACGAGGAGAAAGATGTTCTCATTGAGCAGTACGCCCCGTGGTGTGGCCACTGCAAGAAGCTCGCCCCTGTGCTTGACGAACTCGCGGCAGATCTCAAGGAGGTTTCCACCTTGGTCATCGCCAAGATGGATGCCACTCTAAATGATGCCCCTAAGGAATACAAGGCCCAAGGGTTCCCTACTCTTCACTTTTTCAAGGCCGGATCTAAGGTAGGTGTCCCGTACGAGTCCGGCCGTGCAAAGGAAGATTTCATCAAGTTCTTCAAGGAAAATGCCACTCATAAGGAAGGCATTGAGTTGAAATCGGAAGGTACAGCCGAAGAGAAGGAAGAGTTGTAAATGTTTGTGTAGCTGAATAAAAAAGCCAAACCCTGGCGCATCAACAAACTGTGGAAAGAGCCCTTTTACTTCGTTGGCATCACAAAAGAGTTGTGCCTGCGCACGACTAGTGCCCTTCGACTAGTTAATATAGTAGTGCACTTCACTAACTACTCACTGACCTCTGTTCGTTATTTCGTTTCGAAGTCTGTGTGTGAACCACTTTCTTTATCAACAGTGGAACTTACTCATCGGTGCCTCCCGCTCTTCCTTACTTCAGTAAATCCGTCGTCATCTACCACTGGTTCTTGTGATATTGGTGAGGCTTGATGTGGCTCATCCTCCTCTTCAGCATCAGAAACGACGCCTTCACCACCATCTATGGACTGAAGATTAGTTCCGTCGCTCGTTCTGCTTGCCACTTTTGATACGAGCTGCATAGCCA
The DNA here is from genome assembly GCA_030374805.1 of Gracilaria gracilis. Classification (NCBI taxonomy): domain Eukaryota; phylum Rhodophyta; class Florideophyceae; order Gracilariales; family Gracilariaceae; genus Gracilaria; species Gracilaria gracilis. Next base: position 157,039 of record JARGSG010000227.1, on the reverse strand, counting down.
GTCCAAAATCGCCTTTCGCAGCAGCATCTCGCACTCGAACGATCTGAGACGCAACTTCCTCAGGACTGCCGTCCTCTACGTCAGATTGCATACGATCGAAAGCATCATAAAACAAGTCAATGAAATCGTCTTCATCATGACGCTTTGAGGGGTTTGTTGCCATGGAGATTGTGATGTCCATTAGTTTGTTTGCTTCGTCTCTAATTCCTCCCATATGATATTCCACAACAAGGTTCAATGCCGTCCACCTTTGAAAGATAGAGCGGATAGCCGTCGATACAGCTTGCGTCGCGTTCTCGAACTGCATCTTTCTCGTGAGTTCAGTTGGAGCCGTCTCTAAGACTCGACAGCCAAGTGTTTTGATCCAGAGCCCCGACGTCCTCACGCTCCCGGCTGTTGCGAGAGAGAACCGACTTGAGAGCGCTCCTTATATACCTTGACGACGCAATTATGAAGCGAAATACATGCAGCTTTTGTGGGTGTGTCTAAAGTTACCTGCTTCGCAGCTTCGCAGCTTCTGAGTGGAGGAAAGTTGTGCAACCAGCCGTCCGACGGCCGTCGGCAGTGTTTACGATTGCTCTCAATGTAAACTCAGAATATGCATCTAGTTTGCAATCAAATGGCTCATGAACTTAGTGTTTCTACTCTTCTATTCCGCCGTTCATGCCGCGTCAACAAGTTTGCATGGCGATGAAATACAGCGTCGAAGGTATCCTTCTTTGTCCCTTGTCATGCGGATGCCCTTCTGGGGTTAATCGCCGACGACAAAAGTTCTGAAGCTTGCCAGTGGCAAGTTGCCACGGTGGCAACTTGCCACCGTGGTCCCTGACCTTGGTAATACGTGATGTTCAGTTTCCGGCATTTTTGAGAAAGTGATAACTTAAATTGAATTGTTTGCAAGCAACCGTGCGATTGGATTGGTGGTTCGGCCGTTGGGACTTGAAAACCCAACCAAAACGGTACCCGTGTCCACCTTTTCGGCATTGATCTCGATAGTTGCCGAGTGCGATTGGACAGTGCAGAATCTGCACTGCAGAATCTGCTGCAGATTATCTGCAGTGCAGATGCAATCATCCCCGGTCGTTGCTTCCATCTCTGCGAGATCATTCCGCGTTTTGAAGCAGTACCGTTGGTACAACCCAACAACCCATCCCACAGTGCTTTCTTCGTCACAGAATAGCTTCGTCGCGATCTTCGTTCGATCGCCGTTGCGCCTCTTCTACAGATGAATAACTCCACTCCTGCTTTCACGGCGGCTCAGCCGCTGGTTAAACGTCGTGTTCCGTTATTGACGACCAAGTTCCTTTCTACAACTCGGAATGTTGTCCCCAAACCGTTGAAGTCCCGTCACGCAATTCCGCGTATGGTGGCCGACGACATCGACACTTCGGAATTAGCGCCCGCCCCCGAAGTAGACATGGCTCCCATATGGGCCGACATCTTTGGAGAAGCTACCGAACCCCTTGTGAAACGCCAAGACATTAAGAAGATTATGCTTATAGGAGCTGGCGCTATTGTTATCGGTCAGGGTGCAGAATTTGATTACAGTGGAACACAAGCTTGTAAGGCTCTCAGGGCGGAAGGTTATACCGTCGTCCTTGTCAACTCAAACCCTGCGACTATCATGACAGACCCAGAAACTGCCGACAGAGTTTATATTGAACCATTAACACCTGATATTCTAGAGAGTATTATAGAAGTCGAGCGTCCAGATGCGTTGTTACCAACGATGGGCGGTCAAACTGGATTGAATCTTGCCACTAAGCTTGCTACTACCGGCGTTCTTGACCGCTACGGAGTCGAACTTATCGGGGCCAAGTTAGACGCCATTGAGAAAGGTGAAGATAGGCTGTTGTTCAGAGAAGCAATGGAGAAGATTGGTGTTCAGTGCTGTCGCTCTGGAATCGTCGAGAACATGGAAATGGCCGAAAACGTTGCCGAGGAAATTGGTTCTTTCCCCTTGATTATACGTCCGGCTTATACTCTTGGTGGAACCGGAGGCGGAATTGCGTACAACAAACCAGACTACCTTAAAATGGCAGAGATTGGTATGGAAGCTTCTCCCGTTAATCAAATTTTGGTTGAGCAATCTTTGCTTGGCTGGAAAGAATACGAACTTGAAGTGATGCGTGATGGAAAGGACAACGTGGTTATCGTATGCAGCATTGAGAACGTTGATCCCATGGGCGTACACACTGGGGATAGCATAACAGTCGCCCCGACACAGACACTTACCGACAAGGAGTACCAGAACCTCCGCGATATGGCTATTGATATTATTCGCGAGATCGGAGTGGATACGGGCGGAGCAAACATTCAATTCTCGGTGAACCCTAAGAATGGAGACATTATTGTCATTGAAATGAACCCGCGCGTTTCTCGTTCATCAGCATTGGCTTCCAAGGCCACTGGTTTTCCAATTGCAAAACTGGCTGCAAAGCTTTCGATCGGACAAACGTTACCTGAAATTTCAAACGACATTACTAGAGAAACACCAGCTGCATTCGAACCCTCTCTTGACTATGTTGTGACCAAGGTCCCTCGCTTTGCCTTTGAGAAGTTCACTGGCTCTAATAATACCTTGTCTACCCAGATGAAGGCTGTTGGTGAGGCTATGTCCATTGGTCGGACCTTTATTGAATCCTTCCAAAAAGCACTTCGAAGCTTAGAGACGGGTCGTTCAGGTTGGGGATTGGATGGAAAAGACAAGGTTGTTGACAGCGAAATGAGGTTAGAAGCTATTCTGAGGCAACCCTCCCCGGAAAGGATCTTCTTCGTTCGAAACGCATTTGACGCTGGTATGTCCGTTGAGCAGGTATTTGAGCTCTCAAAATATGATCATTGGTTCTTGTGGAAGTTAAAAGATTTATATGATATTGGTCAGGAGATACGAAAGTGTGATTCGGTGAATGAAATTGATACTCCGGCGATGTATCGATACAAGTCTGCAGGCTACAGCGATAAGCAGATTGCATTCTGCGTGAACACCAGCGAAGAAGCAGTTCGTCTGAGAAGGAAGGCTTTGGGCGTTCTGCCTGTGTATAAGACTGTAGACACGTGCTCTGCTGAGTTTGAAGCATACACGCCATACATGTACAGCTCTTATGATTCGCTCATGACTTGGGGAGATGAATTTGAGACGGAATCAGAGACTCCGCCACCGACGGGAAAGGAAAAAATTGTTATCCTTGGTCAGGGCCCCAATCGAATTGGACAGGGTATCGAGTTTGACTATTGCTGCGTGCATGCTTGCTTCGCACTTCGGGATGCCGGATATGAAACCGTGATGATTAACTCGAATCCGGAAACGGTTTCCACAGATTATGATACAGCTGATCGATTATATTTCGAGCCGCTGACGCTTGAGGATGTAATCTCAATTATAGAAGCCGAAAAGCCGAATGGTATCCTTGTCCAGTTTGGGGGGCAGACGCCATTAAAGCTGGCGGTGCCGTTAGAGAAGTACCTGGCTTCTGATGAGGCTAAAGAGGCAGGAGTCAACTGCCGCATTCTTGGTACGCCTCCAGATTCTATAGATGCAGCGGAGGATCGCGATCGTTTTATTGCTATTCTACAGGAGCTGGGTATCAGACAACCGGCAAACGGCATTGCCAAGTCTTACGAAGAAGCAGCTGATATCGCTTCTCGAGTCGAGTATCCAGTTGTTGTTCGTCCGAGTTATGTGCTTGGAGGACGTGGTATGGAGATAGTTTATGATAAGAGAGAACTTGAGAAGTACATGTCTGCAGATGTTGTCGTAGAATCAGAGCATCCGGTTCTCATTGACCACTTCCTAGACAATGCAATCGAAGTCGACGTTGATGCCATTGCAGACATGCATGGAAATGTGGTGATTGGGGGTATTATGGAGCATATTGAAGCCGCTGGTATACATTCCGGAGATTCAGCATGTTCGATTCCAACTCTTTCAATTCCATACAACGCCATGGTGACGATACGTGCTTGGACTGTTGCTCTTGCGAAGCGCCTTGGTGTGATTGGCCTAATGAACATTCAATGGGCTGTTCAGGGAGAGACGGTATACATTTTGGAAGCAAATCCACGGGCGTCACGAACAGTTCCGTTTGTGTCAAAAGCTATTGGTCAGCCCCTAGCAAAACTGGCATCGCTAACCATGATGGGTTCGAAGTTGCCTGATCTTGGCCTAGGTAAGGAAATCATCCCAAGGTATACGTGTGTTAAAGAAGCCGTTCTGCCATTCAAAAAGTTCCCTGGAGCAGATGTTCTGTTATCTCCGGAAATGAGGTCGACCGGAGAAGTCATGGGTATTGATGACTCGTTCGCCATGGCGTATGCGAAAGCAGAATTGGCTTCTGGTTTAGTTATTCCTACATCAGGTCGAGTTTTCATGAGCCTGGGGGACGCAGACAAGGACTCGGCTGTTCCTATCGCGTTTGATCTCGTTGCAATGGGTTTCAAGATCTACTCTACACGCGGAACGTACGTTACAATGATTGCTGGTGGCTTGAACCCAGCAGATGTAGAAATGGTTCTTAAGGTGAACGAAGGCAGACCGCACGTACTGGACAAGATTAAGAACAAAGAAGTTGATCTATTCATCTGTTCTCCAAGTCGTAAGACGGAAGACGCAGAAAGTACTCGAGCTGTTCGCATTGCAGCCTTGTCGTCCAACGTCCCTTATGTAACCACGGTCGCAGCTGCAAGAGCTTTGGCACAGGCAATACGTGTGCTACAGACTCAAAAAGTCACCGTGAAGGCTATGCAGGATTATCACAAGACCGCCCCTCCTGTATTCCTACCTGGACTTAAGCCAGAACAGGTGTCATTATCGAAGTAACAAAGTTGTGGCTCGCGCGTGAAGAGGCACGTACTGATCCTGTTTTGTTAGCAAAAGCAGGTACCGTTGGTAAGCTCGAAACGTTTGGACAACTTTTTGGACAATGACAAGCTTGAGCAGAGTTGGGGAGCAAGGTCGCAGATTTATTTATACACATCTTCTTAAAATATATCAACGTTGGGAATATGTACATGAGATGTATAAGGATATACCATCGACGTAGCAAAACAAAATTGTATGAATTGTCCTACAAATGTCACAACTTCGACGACAACCGTTGGCCTTCCAAAGGTAACCAACGGGGTTCGAACGCTTAGGTCCATGAACTTGTCATAGTTTGCAGGTGGGGTTTTGGCTTTATACAATGTGTAGATGGTTAGTCTTAAATTGGTTTTGATTTAGCTTGTTGTTTCAACCGGATTCCATACACGTATGGCCCGCGAACCCCTCCATGGTTATGCCGATCCCATTCCCCTGTTACTTCGAGCTTCAGAACCTTCGAAAAAAAATCTTTGATGCGGTATATCTTCAGCTTATCCTTTTCTGTGCTGCATTTCTTGTGATAATCGTCCTTTAGACTACACAAACGAACATAGTCTTTTGAAGTCTGCCAATTCGTATTACCGGTGAATTCGTATGTCTCTGAAAGATAACGCGCAAACCGTCGATGCTCATGATCCTCTGAAGCAAAGACGGATTCAAGGATCTTTTGCCTGTTCTTCGGTGTGGTACCGGTCTCAGCAGATAGACTTTCTCCTGATTTGCGATTAGAGTCACGTCTGTTTCCGCTAAGACGTTCCTTTGACACCCTTTTACTGTCGTTCTTCCCACGAGAGATGGCACCTTGCGTTTGCCTGGCCCGTTTAGCACGAGAGGAACTTCTCGACTTCGAGCTTGGCTTCGTGTTGGCCCGACCCTGCTGTGAAGTGCTAGTTCCAGAAACTTTCTTGGTGCCATGAGCATTCACGTAGTCATGCGTAGCTGCAATAGATTCATTCGATGCAAACGTCTGCCCAGGAAGCTGACATTGACCAGATACCGTTCGTGGTGGCTTTGCAATACCCGGTTCTGGGCCTCCAGTACGATGTGAAGATCCGGAATCTTGAACAATGTGAGCAGCAGAGCTTCGGTTGAAACTCTTTAAAGGCGTGACGGAGGGTTGTTCGGCAGCCTCTGCCTTTATGCCTCCGGCATGAACACTCGGATTCCCCTGCCCTTGGAGAAGTACTGTGCTTGTTTGAGGCTGACGACCGTCGGCATGAGGTCCCATTTGAAAGAAAACATGATGTGATGGCATCTCTGAAGCTCGTACTTGGGTCGAGGTGGCTGCTTGAGACTGAGATGGGTACATATTTGGCGGGAACTGTGCCTGGTTCATTTGCCCAGCAAACATGCTCTGATCAAAGACGCCGTTGCCGTACACGCCATACGTTAGAGGAAACATACCTGGAACAGTAGGGATCTTCTGTGAGTGTGGTGTGGGCTGGTGTATAGCATTTGGTCGTTCACCAGAATTCGTTGGATGAGCATTCACCATGGGAACGAATTGTCCAACGCCATAAAACTGATGCGTGCGAAGATGATGTGACTGAGGAGCATTTGCTCCGTCTCCTGTACCAAAGACATGGGCAGAGCCTACGTCATTTGCGCTCAAAACGGAACCCATAACCAATGGGTTCGGTGACATTGTCACAGTCGGCATGTGGTTCAATTGAATAGGAGCGGTAGAAAGTCGAGGTGCATAAATAGGATCTAATTCTGTAGGCATCGAAGTCGGAAATGGTTGTTGCGAAACATGATGTGAAGAGGAAACTTTGCCTACCTGTGTCATAGTTGCCTGTAATTGTTGGGAGGAGAAAGGGCCCTCTACAAACTCAGGAGTTACATGTTGGACACTCCCGAACGTTGCATCTGGATGGTACCCAGTTCTTTGAGGCAGTTGCAACTTGTCCTGAGTGTGTTTCCCGTCTTCACCCCCGTGGAAGCGATTAATAGGTTGAGAAGACACAGAGCCCGAATGAGGAGCATGATCTGAAGTTCCTAAAGAAAACGGACCCCGTCTCGTCCTGTGAGCAGGAGATGCAATAGCATTGGTATTTTGTGGGTTCAGAAACTGCTGGACTTCAGGGATTCGTTCGGTTGCTGTAGCGGGGTCACCTTTACCAGGTGTTCTAGACGAAATCTTGGGGAATGGTGGGTCTGTTAGTCGTGGTGCATGTATCTCTTGATCTGGTGTCGAATTGGACGAAGGTACATCATTTCCTCTATATGGGACTACAGGCAGGTCACCTTGTTTCTCATTTCCAGCCTTGCTTCCAGTACGACCAATATCCGCGTTGAGATGGCCAGGAGATCTCTCTTCCTCTTTGAATGTGGTTTGCTCTACAACAGAATACTTCAGCGGTTCTCCGATTGCTTCCATTTCTTCAGACTTTGCTGTGAACAGCTCATCAGATTGTTCAGTATCATCTACACCTTGTAAACACTGTGCTCCAACGTCTCGATTTTCTGGTGACAGTAGCGCTTCTGGTTGCAATTGAGGATCCGACGGGACGTACTCATGCGCAGATAGTAGAGCCTGCTCTATCGATTCGGGCTGATCATCAATTGGAATGGGTAAAGCCCCATCTACTAAGCACGCAGTTGTATCCATCGACATAAGAGCGTCTACCCCTCCTGAAGAACCTGGTATGTAAGGCGGAGATTGTTCGCCTTGCAGCAAGGCCCATAACGAAGGCAACAAATAACTCTTTCCAGTATGGTTGCTTAACTCGTCATACTTCACAGTCCCTGTTTCGGCCTCAGACCATTCTACAACAAGCTTCTCTTCATCTCGAAATCTTCTCTTCCATAATGTGTTCGCAGAAAATATTTGCTTCATGACACTCATTGCCTTGGTTGCTCTACGCATTGCATGATGTCTGTCAACGATTCGCTCGGGATAAGTATCTCCAATTTCAATACCACACTTCTTAAGTAACTCTTGCGGTGCTTCCCACGGTCGGTGTATATATTTAGATGGTAGTTTTGCCAATTCCGGAAGCCATCGTCGAACGTAATCTCCATTTGGATCTTGCTTGTAGCCTTGTTTAACAGGATTAACTAGAGTGGTCACAGGAAACGCATCAGTATTACTGCCAGCGGTCCATTGCCAACCTAGAGCATTCGCAGAGTGGTCTCCGTCAACAAGAAGCCTGTAAAATAGCTGAAGCCCTTTAGACCAGGGCAGTAACAAATACTTTGTCAAGAAACAGGCCAGGAGGAATCTCATTCGATTATGAACCCAACCAGATTCACGCAGTTGTCGCATTGCTGCGTCGATAATAGGATATCCTGTAACTCCATTTCGCCAACAGTCGAATAAACCATTATCTTCTGCCCAAGGGAACATGGAAAACTCTGGAATCAGCGGTTTCGAGTTCATGTCAGGGAAATGATAGAGAACGTGGAATGAGAAATCTCGAAGGCAAAGGTTCTTGAGAAATGCACGTGCCGATTGAGATATATGAGGAAGATATGCTCGCGACTTCCCGGAAAGAACAGTGTGCTGTTGCTCTATTTGGTCTCTCGATTTGCCTGGCTTTCGATGTGAGCCTATTCGCCGAATGTTTCGAGTCGGAATACCTGTGGCCGACGCTTGCGGAGTCAAAACTGAGTCCTTTCCAGGTTTACGGATTCTATTGTTATCGACGTTTCCAGATTTATCGCTAACCGTAGGGTGATGTCTCTGCGGTGGTACATTCGGTCTTGGACCCATTTTCAGGTTTCTCGGCAATGTAGTTTGATCCCATCGCGAAACTCGCAACTTAGTGGCATGATACATTCTTCGAGGGCTTATTTCCCCAAAACGAATGTGTGGACTCAGCCGACTGGTACCCTCAAAATGTTGCCTACATCGACTTTCACCAAAAGTCGGGAAGACGTCGTTGAGAAAGATATCTAGTTGCCGTTTCGCTTGTGCACTTCCTGGTTTCCAAAGCTTTCCTAACTTATCGCCCATATCATCCGAAATCTCGAAACCTAAGCGATCTACCCCAGCAGACTGAACAATTTTGGATATTGGCTGCAAACGTGAGGGAGATGGGAGGGGATGAGGAGGAGGAGCTACCGTCATCCAGGCGGCCATGTATGCATGGAAGGTCTCATAGCGAGGGGAAGTCTCGGAGCTGGACAGCTCCCAGGGTTCGACAAGCAATTCAGCCTTGAAGCTCTCTGCTGTGAAACCTTCTTGTGCCAGCTCTTCACGCAGTTCTTCGTCTCGTTTTAGCAGTTGAGGCTCATAACATCGATTCCAAAACACAGCGTCGGCGCCTGTATCGAGGAGGAAACGTCGCAGCTCTTCAGTGCTTCTGCCTCTCCGAGTATAAAGCTGCACTCCGAGCCGGCGCAAATCGTTCTGTAGTTGCTGAAGAGAATAGCGAAGCCACCACTGCTTGACAGTTCCCAGACCAGCTCCAAAGCCATCAGAAGGATCCCAAACAAACAAAGGGACTACGGGACCGCCCCGTTGCGCGGCGGTGAACAGGGCCGGATGATCCTCAACGCGTAAGTCGTTGCCGCGGTACCACACCACGCTGGGCTTGCGAAACCATTTTGTGGCAGAAGGCCGCGGAGAGCGCAAAAGGGGAGTGGCGGGTGGTGGAGAGGTGCGGCGGCGCTTCGGAGGCGGAGACTGTGTGCGGGGGCGTCGATTGGAGGGATGCCGCTGAAGGGAGGGCGAGCGGTTGGTGGCGCTTGGCATGCCCGAGAAATGTGACCGCAGAGATTTTAATGAGGATAGAGAGAGTCAATGAGCGCGGTTCATTTGGGCGTGGTTTTGTGTTGCACGGGAAGGCTTGGGGTCACGTGAGCGAAGCGTAGGAGATGGTTTGGAAGACAATTTTGGCGGCGCAGTGAAGAAAGCGGAATACCGAATGTGGACACCGCGGAGGAGGCGATGTTACCAGCGGCAGCGGGGTGCTCGAAGGGGAGGGGGGAGCGGAGGGCGTGGAAGGAGTGGGGCACGGTAGAGGAAGATGGGGGTGTGGCGGTGGGACAACTACCCTTGTACTGCTCATAAGGTTACCGTTGGTAGATAGAACGCTGCGAAGGCAGATGATGATCAGGTGCAGCGAGAGTGCACTTGTGATTGTGCGCCCAGCGAACGCGAGAGCGCCAGAGTGCCTGCGTGTCACCAAGCAACGGTAGCCCTACAGTAGATAAAGGTACCAACCCCCCTAATTTGTCCAGGGTCCTTTAACCGGACCAAAAAGTGCATAATTTTAACGAAAAATACCCAAAAAGCCTTTGTCAAAAAGCACCACGTTCTCGAGCTTGATATCATAATATCTTCACGACGCCGCACTCTTTTAATTTTCCGAAGTACTCTTAGCTTGATCAGAACACCGATAACTACTTTACAAGCTACATGTTCGTCCAAGACTTCAGGTATTACGGCTGTTAGCCTCATCATCTTTCGTTAAAGCTGGCGAAAGAAATTACGTTTCCCAAACTTTTTAGTACAACAAATACATATAACAATCATCCCAACATCTCCTACCATGCTAAAGAACCTTAGCACCTTTTACATTTCAGCAAAACAAAGATTTCAATAAAAGCCTTATGCAAATTAGCGCTCTACAATATTGCCTGAGAATCTTCGCCAAAATATCTACCTTTATTTCGCAGAGTTATACATACCGCTTTCCGAATTTGTAAGCAGCGTTGTAACAAATTTGGTAGAACATGAACAGCGTTAAAAACCGGACCAATCTTGAGAGGCTATGATACATTTGTCGCTCAAAATAAGGAATATCGGGGTTGGTCCTTTTAACATAATCTTCATATTTTCTCCAATAGTCGTTGCACGACTCTTAACTTCTTGCGCGCAGAGAGAAGACACATACAGCTTTTACACAAAGTGCTACTAAGGGTTGTTTTAAAACGTTGGCCAGTTTGCAAGAACAGGTTTGCAACCAACCCCTTTTGCTCTGAGGTCTTTTCTTGATGCTCTAAATGCAGAAAAACAGTCCGTGATACAAAAACAAAACGTAGATTGGTGCAACAGCAACAATGGACAAATCTGGATGCGGGAAAAAATTTGTTGCACAGTGGACGCAAAAACACCACGATTTGACTTCGTGTTGAACAGTTTTGTAAGCAAATTACTATTCATTTCTCAGTGTAGCCAATCATAATTTGCTTGCATTGACCGTCACGTTGTCTCAGTTTCCCAACTCAAAACCCCTGCCAGCCTAACCTAGTGTCTATTCGACCGCAGTCTTAACCTCATATGAGGTCAGCCCCGTCGCCCCGTCCAAAAAAAATTAAAAAATTGCATTTCCAGGATGCCAGAAGACATTTTCAAATTTGAAATTTGAAAAAAGCCTCTAGACCCAACCAAGCTGTAGTTTAAGTAGCAATGAAAACTTCTAGTGTCTATTGGACAAGTGACCTCATATGAGGTCAAATGACCTCATATGAGGTCAGTTTTCAAGGCAAGTTTTTTCAGTAAATATTTTTGCTTTTCTGTGGAAGTGTTTTTCCTTTCATCCTCTACCCTCTCATCTTTGATGGCGGTAACGAAGGAAGTCGATTCTACGTAAACAGAGATCGTCGTCCTTCACTTCTCACCCATCCGTCTACTAAAAACTTCTATCGCAATGCGATGGATGTTGTTTGAAGACTTTTCAAATCTCAAAATTTGAAAAGTCTGTGCAAATATGGCTAAAAGCTATTTTTTGATTATTTTATGTCGGCCTCATATGAGATCAATTTGGCCTCATATGAGGTCAGCACACTGGTCCGATAGACACTAGGGACTCGTAACTGTAGTTCAGCGGTTTCAAACGGTTTCAGAGCTAAATAAGATCGAGTTCAAACCTCGCTTGAGTTTATTAAAACTCTAAAACTCCATTTGGAGCTCGACTACTTCTATTTGTTAGTTTACCTTCAAAACGTGTACACACGCCCACTTTAACAGCACAAAAGATGAGGTGACATTTTCTAAAGAGGTTGTTTTGACTTAAGTTAAATTTTGTCTAAAAAGTTAAATAACGCAGATCGAAGTAGGGGGCTAAAATGTCGTACAAATACCGATAAGGTGTGGGGTCCGCCTAGTAGAGGGAGCGCGCGAGGGCTCAACCTAAAGGGGAAAAACACACAACCAATATGGTAGTAGGGCACCTGAAACCCGCAGGGGCAAACGGCGGGGCAACTAGTCTAGACCGTGTAGGTGTACGGTAGTAGACGTCGACGCGCGGTAAAACCTGAATAGTAATAGAGTAGCAAGTGACCAAGATGGTATAGTTACTGCCCTAGTGGTGCCTGACTTTACAATACCCGAGGGGGAAGGCGAGGTGCACCACAATATATACAAGGTGCACCGACGCCGATCTCCCATGCGGGCATGACGTCATCGGCTGTGCCCATGACCTACTGTCATGGGCCAGCAATGCTAAACTATCCTAGACTATAAATTAGAAATTAGAAATTATAAAATACAGAATACCAATTGGGTACAGTGCAGCCAGCAAGGCGCACCAGTAGACCCACGTGGCACCAACCCATTGAGGTCTCATTGTACTACAGACCCCCTTCCTACCCTGAGTCACGCCCTCGTGGCTCCTAGATCCTTTCACCAAGTCGGTTGCATCGTCGTACCAATTTGGTCCCTGTCGCAGCCTTCGTGCCATCTCGCGCCGTGCGTCGCATCGGCTCTGCGTCGCAGAGCGTACTCCGTTCACCACCTTGGTCATCACCGATTGCAGCTCTATCCACTTCTTTGGTTATCACAGACAGCAGCCTATTCGCTCCCATTTGTGGTTTGGGCGCGACGCGCGCCCATTGCATACCTCCAAGGTTCTGCCTTTTTGGCTGCCCGGCTTGGACCCTTTTACCGTGTCGATATACCCAGTGGGGGTGGTGGGTTGCCCCTTCGAGCTCGTGTGGGCACTGTACCGTGAAGGATTTTGGCGCCCACTTGGTTGCGGCGTGTCTCTCTGTCCCTTCGAGGTTCGAGTACCAACCCTTCGAGGCATTGCCGCTGACTCCATCGAGGTTGTTCCACCGTTATCCCTTCTGGTTACCTTCGCACCCCTTTGCGGTTTGTCTACGCGGGCTCGCGCCACCGTGGCTTTTCGTCCGACCGACAAGGTTGAATCCGTTTATGGTGACCCCCGATCCTTATCTGAACCACATGGGTAGCCCTGGTACCAGCGTGCGGGCTCGCACCCGTAGCGGTACACGGCGATTGTCGGTTCCCCATGTTGGTCAATCGGACGCGGTAATCTCAAGGGACGGCGCGCCATCGGCGACCAATGCCGATACCTTAATGGTTGAACCAGCATGGGGCCCCGAACGGGTGGAGGTTTTGAGCATCAGCTCTAGTGACTCACCCATTGTGGATAAAAAGCCGATTCGCTTCACCCCTGCGGTCGAATGCTCGCCATCTCAACCACTCCCTCACGGTACTCATCACACCATGTCGGGTGCCGGTCCCTCGCGCGGCCGCGGAAGCGGCATTGCCAAATCTGGTTCTCGGGGTGCTGCTTTGTACCATTCCCGCATCCAAACTGGTTTTCGGAGCCAGCCGGTTCCGTCTTCCTCAAATCAACCTCAAGGGATTCACGAAGGGATCCGGGACCCGTATGGTCCGGAGCCCGAGATTCCTCGTGGTATTTCCTATTATGGTTTGGAGCCGTTCACCACGGCCGACTGGAACGTTTCCCAACATGGTACCTTCGGGGTCGATCCAAGAATGGTGTCGCAAGCGACGCTGTACCGTCGGAACTGGCCAGTGGCGCCGGGGAACACATCGCTTCCCGGCGTCTTGCGCCGTCCGACTTTGGATACCTACTTGGGTTTGTTTCGTTGGGATTGCGAGCGTCTCCGCTCCGTCCCCCAAACGCTCCACCGTCGGGATAAGGAATCTCAACCTCGTCAGGGTCGGGTGGAGTGCTATGACAGCCGCCAGCGACACACACCAATGAGGTATTTCATCCCCCCGCTTTATCCCAGCGATCTGCCGTATGTTCGTATTGAACCGGAGCTCCATTATTACCGACGTCTGGTTGTGAAGATCTGTCAGTACGACTCCCTTCCGCAGCAGTACCTTCCGGCTTCACCACATTTGGTTTGCTTCGATAGGCCTTACAATACCATCCATTGGGCTAACCGTCGTAGGTGGGGGGTGGATGCTGCCACCGAGGCTCGCATTCGTACCCGGTCCAGCTTCAACCGCGTCATGCATGGGTTCCATAATGTGGAGTTCTTCTCACAACCTAATAAGGGAAGAACCTCTTGGTATGTGGCCCGACCTGAATGGTGGAATGCCTATGAGGTACCGATGTCGCTTAGCGTCCCAACCCCACCGGTATTGGCTTACTTCGGGAGCTACATCACCCGTAACCACGATCGGTATTACCTCATTTGGTCGATTGCCCTCGCGGAATGGGCCGTATTGGTGGCCATCTTGGCTCTGCAGGCTGCCCGTGACGGTATTGACTGGGATTGTCGTTCTCGAGAAGCCGAGATTTACCGTGACGGTGTGCAACCTCCTGGTCGTATGTTCTTCATTCCCCCGAGGGTCATTCGCGACATTCGCCTATTTGGAATCGGAACCATTGTGGCAGGTACGGACTACTCTATTGAGCAGCTGGAATCGTTGCTTACCCAAGTGGAGAGTTTCCCGTGGGGAGCCAAGCAGGGGTGGGAGGTTTTCGATCCGGTGTCCTGGAAGGTTGTATCCCGCGCGGAGCAGCGCTATCCCGGGGCTCCGACCGATCAGGGACCTCCAGGGAGTTCCGAGCCATTCCCAACCGTGGTGGAATCGCCAGCAGCTACCCCTGTGGTCACTTCAGCGCCTATTCCCGCTCCAGAGGGACGCAATACGTCTGCCCATACTGGTGCCACTCCTCTTCTCCCTAGTACCACACGGGTTGATGGGCCTCCGCGGGCTATCCTCGGGGGTGTCATGGCTGCGGCTGCGGCGCCTGTCCCCTCTCAGGTGGACTCCCAGGCCATTTCAGGTTTAATGGCTCGGGTCCGCCAAGCCTGTGTGGTGAACTTCCAGCGGGCGGGTCCTACCTCTGTGGTCGAAGCTCTTACCCTTCTGGAAAGCATCCTGCCTCGTCATGCACAGCACATGCGATCCTTTTCCCAAATTGGTGAGTTCCGGAACCGGTTCCAGGTCGAGCTCTACCAGATGGCTACCAACCAGGTGGCAGGCCTAGCGACGGCCATGGGCCCGACGCCTACAAACCCTTTGGAGGATCCCCTATTTGGTGCTAGCCTGAACCCCGGCCTTCTAGCCGCTACGCAGGCTCCTCTCCACATCGGGTCGTCGGCACCTCCGTCGGTTGCGCAGGCGAGCGCGCCACCTCCGATGGGTGCCGACGTGATGCCAGGCGTCAGCGTGCCTACTAGTACCCCGTGGGTCATGGTAGCGCGCCTAGCCAGGCTCCAGGCCAGGCTCACCTCTTCCAGCCTTGGCCGGGAGCCCATCAGAACACCACTCCGGGTCGGGGATCCTCTGCTGGAGGCTCCTCGGGGCCTCACTTTGCCACTCACCCATCAGGTTGATTGTCGTAACCACTTCTGCATCCCTGTTGGTATTGCTCTTTCAGTAAAGTTAAAAGTTATGTGTTTCCATGTTAGGTTCCAATTTCCATCGAGGGGCATTGCGAGGCGGAAACGCGAAAATAACTCCCCTCCCCCTTCCTTAGACCAGCGTACCACGGTGGGTGAAGCGTAGTTCCTTGTAGGTAAATTGGTTCCATCTGGAGCCACATTTGCGTGCTCGTAGTATGGATTCACCATGATGGTACGACGCTTCGCCTCCGCGCGGGGCAGCGAGCGGTTTTGCCTCCCCGTGAGGTGAGGTGACGTGCCACGCGCTTGCGCGCGGTGGCCAGCAATGTACCTGGATTGGTCTGCATGGCCTCTCACCATGCATGGGCGCACGTGCGGTGCTTTACCCCGGAGGTTACTTGCAAGGCGAATCAAAAAATTCGACCGGAAAATTACCCCTCCAGATGGTAGTGAAAACGCAGAAAACCCTTTTGGTCTGTATCTCGAGAACCAAGGGGTTTCAGAGGCTGGGAATGGCCGATTCGGGACCGCGGCACGGTCAAAATACTTAGATTTTTTGACCATGCCGTTGCTCGCTCCCTACACACAATAGTGTAAACCGAATCGGTTACTCCGCACGGCGCGCCACGAGAAGCGCGCGTATGCCTCGTCAAATAAAAAGATACAATTTTTTGAATGTTTCCACCGTGCGGGTTCGCGCGCCTGCCGCGCACGTGCATGGCGCGTGTGTAACGGCGCGCGTACAACGGTGCGTCCGTCTGTAGCGCTACCGCTCCTTGGACGTACCCTCATGGAATGCTTCCTTCTGGTTGTACCTTCCCGGTGAGCGTCCGAACCGACTTTGGTACTCCTCATTACAATGTGCTTTTCCCCCTTCCTTGGGGGACTGCATTACCTCTAAGGTTTACCCATCATTCGGCATGTCCTCTCCTTTGCGGTTCCAGTAGCTTACCCTGAAATGGTGTGGTATGGCTGAGGGCGGCTCAGCAGTGTCACCATCGGCGCCCCAGCCATACCAACGTACGGTGTACTTTAGACCATCTGGGGTACGGCGGTGACCTACAAGGCGTTCCACTGGGAACTCATTAGAGACCTGGGCTGGTATCGTTTCACCACTTTGGTTTAGATGAGCATCGGTACCACTAGGGGTAGGTGTTTCCTCTGAAGGAGCAACCGTAATCCCCGCAGGTGGTACGTAGTCTGGGTCGTCACCCTGTGCGTCATCATTAACCTCGATGGGTGTCCCGTCTTCCCGGGGCTGAGTCCTCAGGGCAACCGCTTGTGGGTCACGCGCGGATTCTCCGCGTTCCTTCCTGGACTGAACCGTCTGAGGTGCAACCGTGATTCGGTCAATAGAGATTGTATTCTCTACACCATCTTGGTTCACCGTTACCGTGTGGTCGGTCGACCGAACTACCTTGAAAGGTCCCGATGATTTCGGAAGAAGCTTAGAATTGATATCTCTATCAATAGCTTCATCATCAGCTTCATCACCCGGTCGTGGTTTAGCTCCTTTCGGAGGGTGGTCAATAAAGACATATTGACCCGGCGTAGCCGTTACCACTTGGGTTACCTTACGGTCGTAGTCCTCCTTGTACCGCTTCTGGGAGGCTGTGAGCTTGCTCTCAGCATACTTGAGAGCACGTCTCAACCTCAAAAGGGTATTCCGTTTGACCTGTGACGGTGTGAGCGCTCCGGCGGCTTCTTGTCCTAATGGGTCCCCTTCCACAACAATACCTGGTGGGTGTCTTGACAGTATTAGATCGAACGGCGTAGTTTGCGTCGCTCGATGAACCTGAAGGTTATATGCATATGTCAAGGGCTGCACGAGCTCGTCCCAACCAGTTTGGTGTTCTTCCGTATAATGTCGCAGCCTAGATACCAGTGTTCGGTTAAAGCGCTCCACTTGCCCATTCGTTTGCGGATGGTAGGCAGTAGTGAAGTAGTGCTTAATACCCAAGAGGTTACAAACAGCTTCAAAGAACTTCGAAGCTAAGTTCGAACCATTGTCGGTAAGTAGATAAAGCGGTGCACCATACGGGTAGATCCAATTGTTCAAGAACGCCACCGCGAGGGTCGTCGATTTCGTGTCCTTCAAGGGTATCGCTCGCGTGAGCTTCGAGAACCTGTCGGTGATTACGATGATGTACTGATATCCCCTTGTGGTTTTTGGTAATGGACCCAGAAGGTCTATTGCGACGAACTCGAGAGGACCCGCTGCAGGGAATAACTTCAAGTATTTCCTGTGCTTCCGGAGACCTCCACGGGTACGTACGCAAGATTCACATTGACCTACAAAGGTATATATATCATTAGCCATATGAGGCCAGTAGTACCCTTGCCTCAAGGTGTAGTACATTCTCGTACCTCCAGGGTGTCCTGATAGCCTTGGGTAGTGGGCTAGGTACAGCACCCGAGGGCGCAGCACCTTGGGCACTACCTTCTGAAGGGAACCATCAATAGGAGCTCGCCTCACCAGGAAACCATTTCGGTCGACGTCAAAGTTCGAGTCTTTCATACCTACTTGGTCCATGAGAGAGCGGCAATAAACATCGTTTGCTTTCTCTCTCAGGAATTCCTCGCGGGTAATTAGCATGACGTCTGTTTCCTCGAGGGCGAGTATTTCCCGAGCGATGGCATCACTAAACCACGTATCCTCTTCCGGTAGAGTCCAGTAACCTTCTAAGGTATCACCATCAGGGTTGGTAGAGATGGTAAAGCATGGGATATCATCCTCTACCGGCTCGGTGTCCAAACCATCTGTGGTAATGCGAGACATCGCGTCTGCGACATTGTGCTTGATACCTGGACGGTACTGTACGTCATACTCGAACTCTGAAAGTCGTAACCGCCATCGGGCAAGTCTGCCTGATGCGTCGGCCAGACCCAGTATCCACCGTAGGGCATCATGGTCGGTTCGAAGCGTGAACCTTTCACCATATAGGTAGGGACGGAGCATCAACATGCTCCAGACTACTGCCAGACATTCCTTTTCGGTTGTTGTGTAGTTCTTTTCTGCAGCGTGCAAAGCACGGCTCCAGTACCCTATAGGTAGTTTGTCGCCGTTTTCTTGCTCCTGCATAAGACAACAACCAATTTGGGCGTCCGAAGCGTCAGTATCCAACGTGTATCGTAAACCAGCTTTGGGTAATGCCAAGATGGGAGGTGTCAAGAGCGCATGTTTCAGCGCCTCGAACGCATCCATTTCCTCATTGGTAAGACATTCAAACCTTGTAGGTTGACCTTTCAGCAGCTTCCTGTTGAGGGGAGCCGCTATCTTGGCAAATCCCTTGATAAACCGGCGGTACACATTGCACAAACCTATAAAGGATCGGATTTCCGTCTGGGACGTGGGTGGCTTCGCCTCCTGCACGGCCCGGATATTCCGCGGCGTCACTTCTAACCTCCCAGGGCTGATGATATGACCAAGATATTCTACCTCTTTGGTGAAGAATTCGCACTTGCGGAGCTTCAACGTTACTCCAGATTCCCTCAAAAGGTTCAAAACTTCCCTAACATGGTGGAAATGTTCCTCTACCGTTCTGGAATATATGATTACATCGTCGATGTATACCAGAGCGGTTCTCCACTTCACTTTCGAAAGGATTATATCTAACGCCCTCTGAAAGGTAGCCGGGGCATTTCGCAACCCAAAGGGCATACGCGTAAAACGGAATAACCCAGCGTGGCAAGTAAACGTAGTTTTGTCCTTGTCTTCTTCCCTGATAGGTACCTGCCAATAACCACAATTGGCATCGAGCGTAGTAAAGATCTTGGCGTTGCCCAACGAATCTATACACTCGTCCATTCTAGGTATTGGGTACGAATCCCTAATGGTCATACTATTCAGTCTTCTGTAGTCCACACAGAACCGCATACGGGTATCATTCTTCTTTGTGACGAGAACCACAGGGCTGGCCCAGTCCGCATTTGCTGGTTCTATGACACCTTCACGGAGCATTCTCTCGACCTCATTGAGCTCAACCTCCCGGGCTTTTGGACCTGCACGGTAAGGCTGCTGGTAAATGGGTTTCCAGCCAGGCACCATATCAATACGGTGCTCTGTAGCCTCAATTTGGCCCAACCGGCCCGACCACATGGGTTCAAATTCTTCTAAGAGACTGAGGATCCGGTCTCGGAGAGCCTGGTTCTCCGCACCGATCTGGACTTCCTCTCTCCAATTCCGCACTGGGTCCAGTTCCATAGTCTTTTCCTGATCCCTAACCTTAAAGGTACTGGCGATCTTCTGTTCCATTTTGGTGTTTGTCGATAACGGGGGCGCATATGCAGGGTATGGCGCATCCGTTCCTCCCCCTTCCTTAAAGGTGGCGACCTCGCCCAACACATTAGGTGAGACCGTGAAAACCCCTTGTGGTGCCGGCAATGCGATTCCAATAGTGGTATTCTTGGGTAACTTAACAATGTGATTGCTAAAGTTACTCAAGTACACCTTGAAGGCTTGGTTAGGGATGTTGTCGATAATCCCGTTTGCCATCAAGGCGAGATGTCTTTCTGCCAACCTAGGATGGTTCTGTAGCATTACCAATCCTGGAACTGCGCATGAGACATTCACTACCATTTGGGTCATAGCCGGAATTGAAACCAATTTGGTGAGCCGTATCTTGTTTGAAACCGTTTCGGTGGGTATATTGAACCTCGGCTTCTTACGCCAACCATTTTTGGTCTGCGTATTACCCAGTATGGCAATACGACCACCTTGACGGAGAGCGACCTTTCGGGACCCTGGCAAAATTGCCTTGACATGTTTGTCAATAAAGTTGGTCCCGAGGATACAGTCTGTCGCCAGACGATCCACCACAAAGAAATTGAGCTTCACCTTCAAGGTTCCAAGTTGTACCACAGTGGTTAACATTCCTCTAAGGTGCAGTGGGCGCTCATTAGCGTCCACCAGCGGGTTGATAGTCGGGGCAGGCCGAATGTTCCGCAAGACCGCATCGGGTATGACGCGAGCGTTTAGCACATTCGGACCGGCGCCGGTATCGAGTACACACGCAACGGGGACCTGTAGGTAATTGAGAAAGCTTACTGAAGCATTAACTTTATAGTTATTGTACTTCATTAGACACACCACATTGGGTACATCTGATTCTTCTTTTTCCACCATTAAGGTTTCCCGTTCCGGTATCGACGGGCCTTCCAATTCACGGTTAGGGGTGGCCCCTACGCTAACCGTTCGGTGTTTTCCTGCTCCTCCTGAGCGAGACTGTCCTTCTCCAAGATTGGTGTTTCCTCGACGAGATGAACCTGAGATGGTGATGGTTGAGCTTGTACCCTCTTTCCAGATCCATATAGGTTACGGTGGTTTTGCTGCCTGGCACTGATCAGATGTTCGCGCACCCCTGGGGGTATTTTGTCACATCTGTTCGCCAGATGGTCTGGCGACAAACAGAGCCAGCAAACCAATCCACCTGTCTGGGGATCACGCATTGCCATAGAGGTAGGTCGGGTCACCGGATTGGTCGGTGCTGTAGCATAGGAAGATGCTTGCGAACCACCCGTTGAGGTTTGTTGAGTGCTCGCCGCACTCGGTGGCGACCTTACCGAAGCTGGTGGTACTGTCGACGACCAATTACCAATGGAGGTGGCTCGTGACTGAGCCTGCGGCGCAGTCACGAGATGAACTGCCATTCCTGTTGGTACGCGAATGAGCGAATCTCCCTCTGAGGTAGTGCTTTCTTCTAGCTCCAATACTGACCGTTTCGGTTTATCCTTTGAGGTATGGGACGCCGACGGCTTCTTTCCGTGACGGAGAGTGTCGCCTAGTCCCTGGGCATAACGGGCAAGCCCATTATAGTCCACCTTACGGTTGTTCGCCAGGTAATTGCGTACCTGCGAACGGATCGCTTTGTCAACATTTTCGGCAAAGAGCGACTTCAACCTACTAGTGGTAAAGACATTACCGCATTGGGTGGCCAGATTCCAAAGGCCCAACGAGAATTCCATTTCGGTTTGGCTAGAGCGTTGGCGATATGCCTGCACCTCAGCGTAACCTTCCTGGATAACCTCATCGGTAGCGTAAGTTTCCAACATGAAATTAACCACTTCTGGGTACGTCTCTAACATCTCTGTCCCCTCTTCATCAACCGCCAGGGTATTTCCACGGAGCCTGCCTTGCAGCAAGTGGTAAGCTTGACCTTTAAGGTAAAACTGGAATAACCACATGGCAGCACCTTCGGAAAAACCATTTTGGTCACATGCAATCTTGAACTTCTGTAGAAACTCAATTACCGCAATGGGATCATCACCTGTGAAGGTAGTATCGCCCATCTGGAAGCTGAGCTTCTTATGGTGCTTGGTGATCTTCTGCGCAACCTCTTGGGTGTAAGCAGAGGATCGGTTTCTCAACCGATATGACCTATAATCAACCGCTTTTGTGAACATATCGTTCAGCGGCTGACGCACCTCTAGGGTTGTATCGGTGTCCGAATCCGAGTCGGACGACTCGTACCGTTTCTTCTTACCTTTACGGTTTCTCTTTGACGACTTCTTCGCCAACCTGTTCGGTTTCTTCTTGCGTCTACCTTTACGGTCATCATCCGACGATGAACCAGTATCGGTATCGGAGCTCGAGGAATCGGGGTCAGAGTCGTAGCCGCGATTCTTTCCCTTTTTCCTCCTCCTTTCTTTACCCTTGCGGTTTCTTCTTCGTCGCCCCTCATCTGGGTCAGACGAATCGTCCTCAGGTCCACCAGCCTTGGTGTCCTTTCGAACGTTACCTCCAATGGGTGGCAAGTACACGTCTCGAGGGCCCATCTCTATATGGTCCTCTTGACCTTGCCTTAAACCTTGTAGGTACGCACTATCGGCCGGAATTGGCTTGATTGGTGCGGAAGAACCAGCCGGGATCCCTTGTGGTATGCGAGTAACCACATTCACCCCAGGGGTTTTGGCTTCCGCCATTCCTTCAGAAACCCAAAGGTCTTGAACCACTCGGTAGATATGCTCCCGGGCACCCGTTAAGAGGTATGTTTCAACCAATTTAGGTATGCGTTGAGAGAGCTCGTGCACGGCTCGATCAACCACCAAGCGGGTAACGGCGTCCATGTCCATTGAGGTCATAGCTTCATTAACCGTAGCGGTAAAAAGAGCTTTCGCTCGATCATCCAATTGGGGCCAAAGGTCCTCAACCGTTGTCGGGAAATCCTTGTTAGGTTCAGGAGCCAACGGTGGCTGAGTGCCCGTATCCTTTGAGGTTCCGGCCCGAGGTTGCCGAAGCAACTCCTCGGGATTATCCAGAATGGGTTTAGAGGCCGAAGCCGCAGCAGAACCCTTGTGGCTAGGTGGCGCGCTAGAGCCACGAGTAATCCTTTTAGGTCTTTCCATAGTGACAAATAGTGGTATCCAATTGCTTCGCGAGTATTCCTACGAAACCAAATAGGTGTGTGAACTTCCAGAATCCTTTCGAATGTCTTCTGTTCACCAGTAAAGGTACGACAAAAACCAAGAAACTTCTAGGTCGGGAGACCAAAATGTGGTACAAATACCGATAAGGTGTGGGGTCCGCCTGGTAGAGGGAGCGCGCGAGGGCTCAACCTAAAGGGGAAAAACACACAACCAATATGGTAGTAGGGCACCTGAAACCCGCAGGGGCAAACGGCGGGGCAACTAGTCTAGACCGTGTAGGTGTACGGTAGTAGACGTCGACGCGCGGTAAAACCTGAATAGTAATAGAGTAGCAAGTGACCAAGATGGTATAGTTACTGCCCTAGTGGTGCCTGACTTTACAATACCCGAGGGGGAAGGCGAGGTGCACCACAATATATACAAGGTGCACCGACGCCGATCTCCCATGCGGGCATGACGTCATCGGCTGTGCCCATGACCTACTGTCATGGGCCAGCAATGCTAAACTATCCTAGACTATAAATTAGAAATTAGAAATTATAAAATACAGAATACCAATTGGGTACAGTGCAGCCAGCAAGGCGCACCAGTAGACCCACGTGGCACCAACCCATTGAGGTCTCATTGTACTACATAAAGGTAATTAAACTGTCTTTTTCTTTATGATAGAAATGCTCATTTTAGTACCAAAAACGAAGGTTGACAATTTTGTTTACACTTTAGTGGGTCAACTAAAGCGTAACACCGTGAAAATTGTCTAAATGAAGAGCAAAACAATCTCTACCGGTACCAGTGTGGCACAAATAAACATCTTTGTTCTTACTGAAATGACAATCAGAACATATAAACTTAGACTTCGTTTTTCCTCCACATGAGTTGCAGCGACCTTGGTAAAGAGCTTTTGATATGCTTCCGTCGTTGGTTTTCCTTTTTTTTCTTGTTTGCATCAAATGAATTCCAGTTTCAGCAGGTTTTGAGTGCGGGTCAATTGCTTCAACTTCTTTCTCATTTCTTTCTTAAAAGACCTGTTTGATCCCAAGTGTTATCGATCAGTTCTGTAGTGCAATGCCCCAATGGGGAAAGAACCACGAAGACGTTCTGGATTTTTCTCACACGAGGTAGCACAGCAAGCAGAACCCTTCCAGGGATGACACGACTAAGTCAGGGTGTAAGGCCGAGGTCACCTTTCACGACGAGCGTAGGAAGGTGAGAAAAGAAGGTATTCCGCGTGAGCGGCGTGTGTGTGTTATCCACCAAGAAGGCGAAGTGTCCACAGTGTGGCGAGTGCGACGCGGTGTCAGCACAGGCTGCGAGTGGCGGAGTAACCACCCAAAAGCAAGGGGAAAAAGGGAAAGGAAAGAAAAGAAAAAGGGGAGTCCACAGGATGTGGTTAAGGATACGGCAAGGCCGGTGGAAACCTTATACAAGGGCGAACGCGACAGCAATTGGTAAATACTCCCAATATTGGGTTCGTTTAGAGTATGCAGGGAGGATAGACAGTCCGTAGGCTACGGGATATCCCGCCAAGGAGGAGTTGAGTACCGCCGAAGGCGAAGCAGTCTAGAGCCCAAACCCTGGTTGGGGGAGGTTTACTGGGTGCTACGGCAGAGTTGCCGGCGCACTAAGTAGTGTAGCTCGCCTCCCGTACTGTACGGCAAGTACCATAGTAATCTAGAATACCCCCATAAAGGGTGCAGAATTACCAGCCATGCTGTGCCAACCTCCTGGACTCTGCCGTGTCCCACGTGTCCCATTCACCAACGTGGCCATCGTATGTAGTCATAATTAACCCAGCCGACATGTCGGAAAGAACTAAACCATGGGAATCTTTCAAGGAGGGCGTTGCACTTCAAGTTCGTCCACCAATTCACAATAGAAATTGTGTGGGCTCTTCAACTGGCGGCCACCATTGGCTGCTTTATAAAGATCCAAAGCATCCACGATACAGATAGCCAGTAGGGAGCAATTGACACGAAAAAACCACTCTTTCACCTCGATTTTCTTCTCAAGCTTCAAATCATCTTGACGGGATCGATTATGTCTATCGATCATTGAACATGTTTTATAATATTCCTCACATACTTCAGGAATAGAAACCTCGAGTTCAATCTTTTTGGAAATGTTGCCTTCCCTCCTCCATCTTTCTCTCGTTATAGCAGTACCAGGACTAACTGTTCCAGAAGTTGATATAAAGTACCTTCGTTCTCTATCCACCCACATGATTGCCATTAAATAGGTATTAATGGTAGTTCCCTTTGATACCATAGACACAAATTCACCTCTGTTCGATAAAGTGATTTCAGAAAGTTGTTTCATCGGATAGCCTCGAGTTGCAGTTTTTATAACTCCAGTAAATCTCAGTCCATTTTGTAGAAGAGAATTTGCCGTATGCACACTGGCAAAGAATGAATCTGCGCACACTAGTCGCTCAGATCCAAACCATGGCTGCACCAGCCGTAATAGAACAGCAGTGCCATGTCCATGATCTGAAGAAAACTCTAAAGCAGGCATTTGAGATCGCATATTCAGCTCAATTTTCAACATTATGCCACTTCTTCCACAGCAAACGGTCTTCATTTCCAATCCATTTTCGGGTTTGCGATCCAAGGCTGTATAATGAGGAAGGCCTACATCGATCCAGTCACCTCCCAATCCGTACCACCGTGACATGCTTTCGTCAACACATAGAGCATGAGATGGTGTGACAAATTATAATCGGTGTTGGTTAATTGCTTGCACAAAACCATTTACCAGGCTCCAGCGCGCCATACCCTGAACGTCACGATTGTGCGTGCCACTGAAAGAGATACAACTTTTCAGCATCTCAAATCTATTTCGTGACATCGCCCTACCGATTGACGGGGCAGGAAGATAACTTGAAAAATGCTTTGGGCTCCATAACTCTCTTCGATCTGAGAATTCTAATCGCGTAATAAGAATAATTATGCCGAAGAACTTCAGAAGCTCTCCACCAGATGTTTCAGCTGCTAAACGATCTCTGAGCTTGGCATTAGTCTTCTTCAAAATTGAGTGCAGATATCCAGTAGGAAACATCCACATAAAGTAGTCAATTGCTTCCATACTTTGTGGCACATGACGAGAAGAGATGAAATCTCCGGCTGGACCAATGATCTTCCATTGATGCAATTGCATGGAGCCATTCAACGGCATACAGATTTTCTCCGTGTTCCATTGTCTTTCATGAGCCGTCACTGATTGGTTCACTGCACCTGAAGATTCGTTTCCATCAGACTGCAAAATTTGCTGAGTTGGAGGGATTTCGCTATCCTCAGCAGTTTGAACCGCACCAGCGCTCAGTAAAACCTCTGCAACAGCCGGAACTGCTTCAGTCTTTTCGTTGACACCACTGCCAAGCTTCACACTACATAACGGTAGAGTACACTCTTTCTCACGCTTGGGTAAACTGAAATTAATAGTGATAAAAGTCATATTACGACCATTGACTGGCTTGGTTTCCACATTTGTCACGGTTCCCTTGACGGTTTCAGATTTCCAAAGTGATCCGAAGTAGCGTTTACATACAGATTCGGAGGTGACAAGTCGAGCACGGCTGTGTACAGTTGTTCATATAACGCGGCGCAGATCTGTTGACGGCGGCATATTGGAGAGATCTTGGTGACGTGACAGAAAAAGTAGACAGCCTACAGGGAAGTGGACAGAGTTGTGATTTACTTCTGCTTAGTCTTCGAAGGGAAGATCGAGGTCGGTTGACAAACTAAGTTTTTAAAATTTTTTGGGACTTCTATACAAAGTTACAAGACAATCAATATTGACCTCATATGAGGTCAATGTCGAATAGACACTAGCTACCGTTTCGAAAAGGCTTAAATTGGACACATTTCAAACTCTTTCACTTTATCTCAAAACCTATAGCATTTCAGCCTTCCAAATCTTGTGCAATCGCTTCCGCGTGCTTCATTCCTTCAGCCAAACTCCTCGCAAAATCTGCTCATGCCATTCCTTCGAACCACCTCTTCAACACCCCTCGAGCCCTCAGCATCACCGACATGTAGGCCACTGGGTCATATTTGGAATTCACGGCACGCCGCATCCCGCGCCAACTACGTCATCTACGATTTCAGCGCATATATGCATGCTTGCTAAAGACCGTCTCCTGTCCTTCAGGTTCATGCAACCCAAAGCACGGGCACGTAGTTTCTTAGCACTACGCAAAGACGCTTTGCATATCTGTTGATACAACCGGACGAAAGCCTTCTTGGCATTCGCTGTGGCTCGTACGGCCTGCTGAGCTCTCCTTTCAGCCTGCAATTTGGTTTTCTCAGCCTGCAATTTGGTTTTCTCTGCCTCTCTCGCCTTGCGATGGGATTCTTTCTCCTGCAACCTCAACTGTTTCTTCAGCTCCTTCTCGCGTTTGTCTGCCTCCTTTTCCCGCCGTTCCGCAAGCATTTGTGCCACCGTTTTGTGCTTTGCAGGAGCCCCGCAGTCTAGCGCTCTTAGTTTGATCTTACCTGTACCACTTCAGACTAGTTCCTTCTCCGTTTTCAGTGGGGTTATCGCATTCATTATTATATTAGTGGCCGTTTCTGCGTTTCGGAAAAGTTTGAACAGTTTATGACATATCATGACATCAGTGGCTTCTGTCGTCATGGTTTTCCGTGCCTTCTCCGCTACTTCAGCGTCCGTCTTTCGCTGCTGAACGCAAACATTTCTATCTATTACTGTCCCAGTGGCACAGGCTGAAGGACAAGACCCCTTGGAGGCGATTTGAGGTACTTAGTTAATTTCCACATCATGCGTTAGTAGATATATTTGAGCTACACCGCTATTAGCGTGCCACCTCGCTGAGATAATTTCCACACATGTACACGTGAATTGCACGGCTCGAGGAGTGGCTTAGCGGTTGTGAATAGCACACCTGTAGCACGGATATGCCGGAGGCAGTGCACCCAGCATTGCTGTATTTACTTAGATATTTTATAGATTATTTTGCCCGGCGCACCCACTGTCAGTGGTGCGCCGAGCTCAGTACTTAGAGGGTTGAGCACCGCTCCCCCAAGTAAATTGCCCCTTGCCAAGCAAGGGCTTCTGGCTCTAACTATCACGCCTTCGCGGATTGTTCACCTCCAAGTGGAGTGACGACTGCGTTGTTCACGTATAGTTACCCACCCTTGTGGCGCTCAGAGTATAACCACTATTTGTGTGTCTCGTTCTGACCTATTGTCGTATACTCGCCCCTGTATTGGGTTTGCTTTATTCCCTCTCTCTCTCTTCCCCACTCTGGTGGTTTGTATTCCCCCCGTTTTGGGTTTGCCTTTTTGCCCTGTTCTCAGTGGCCCGTTTCCAACACCTTGTCGTTGCCGTGCTACTCTCTTTCGAGGACTCATCTCGTGACCGTTTGAACACGTGGATCTCTACCGACTACTAATCAGCCTAACGCTCCGACGCGGTGGTTTGACCTCGGATTTACACCCGGCTTAACTGTGTCATTCATGGAGTGCTCCGTTCGCTGTGCTGCCCTGTCGAGGGGAAGATTCCGAACGTCTTCGTGAGCCTGCGCTTTTTCCGCCAAAGGCGTTGCTCCACAAGTGGTCTCCCGACTTAGAACGACTAGTTTTGTCGGAAGATTCACCCGTGAATTCACTCGTGGCGAGGTTAGTACTTTTGCCCTTGTGTCCATTTGGAAGTTCACTGGAAGTCCCAGCCCAATAGCTGTCGACTTTCCCGTTGTACGGTTGTTCTCGTCATGACGCTGTCAGATCGTCCGAAGACAGGCAGTCAGACTGGAAGATCGGATCCGCCACTTCCGTCACGGATCCCCACCCGTTCACGGTCCCGGACCGAAGGGATGCCGGCTACTGAAGCTGTGCCGACGACCACTCGACTTCCGCCCACGTCGTTGATCAACCCTCATCGAGGTGATGGACCGGCTCCTGCCGTTGCTGGTCCCGCCCCTATCGTAGGCGGTACGGTCCCTTCCGTAGCGCCCATTCCGGAGGCACCTCTGAGGGCTACTGTCAATGACACCCCCCACTTAACTGTGGAAGAGCAGCTCCGCTCCACGCGGGCTGCCCATTCTACCGTTGCTAAGGAGTTGTCGCTACTTCGAAAGAAGGTGGATGACACTGCTTTGCAGGACTTTTCTGAGGATCTCCGCGTATTGCGTGGTGATGTCAACTCCCTCTTGGAAGCTTTCGGAGGACCCGCTAATTTCGTGGAGGACGTGGCTGAGAAGTTTACTCGCCTCCGCGCCCGTCTAGAAACGGTGGAACAAACCGTCCTGGTTGGAGCCAATCGCACGGCTGAGGCGGTTGCTGTTTCACACCGTGACAAGAAGGTCAGTGGATCCAAAGTACGCAAGGAGCGTAGGAACTACGACTCTGATTCGTCGGCATCTTCTCTTTCTTCACGCCGGTCAACCGGGTCTGATTCGTCCCACTCGTCGGTGGAAGACGCTCCTCGTGAGCGTTCGTCACTCTCAAAGCAGTCATCGGCCACCCAAGGTGTGATACGCGCCCGCTCGAAGGGAAGAAAGCACTCCGGATTAAAAGAGTTGAAGCCTACCAATCTGCTCTACAAGAAGCTGTTTTCATACCGGTATTACCGTGTGGAGGACTCCTCATTGGATAGAACTCCCAGTGGGACGGGAAAGGTCAAAGACTGTTTCAAACGGATGCAGCTGTCGCTCCGTAATCAACTGTTTACAGGCGATGATCCCATCTTGGTGTTGGATTTCCTATCACGCTTGGTAGCGGAAGCCGACATCCTTGGGATGAATGAAGGACAGGCGTTTGTCGCGCTGCCCTATTTTCTACGCGGACTTGCGGAAGATCAGTACAACTCTGTAAGAGGTTCATCGCGCGCCTCTGAAGGAGGGGTTACTTGCTGGCCTGAAGCAGTTCAGTATCTACTGAGGTCCTATGCTACTGGTACCGCCATCCAGTCGCCTATTCTCGCTCTGAGAGACACTAAACAACGCCCCGGCGAAACGGAAACCGATTACTCGGTGCGCCTGAATAAGGCCTTCCACCGTTAAGGCAATGTTTATTCCGCTCAAGAGCGTTGTACCATGTTCGTTGATGGACTAGACCCGGCTATACGGACCCTAGTGGCCCGTCGCCGTGAAGAGAACCGTAAGAATACGTACTTGGAACTGGTGCAGTATGCACGCGCCGAAGGCGATGCGCTACGCGCACGAGTGCAGGGTACCCAGTTGAAGTCCGCTAAAGCGTTGACGTTGGAATCGGGAACCCTGTCGGCGTCAATGCTGGCTGATGAACACTCCTGAAAGGAGTATGATCAGGTGCACTTTGCCCGTAGCGACGTGCTTTCAATCCCGACAACGGAGCTTCCCTCAACCACGGATGCCTCGTTTCAAACGGCTCCGGACGACACACTGCTGTATGCAGATTCGAACCGAGTTCGACCGCCTCGACTGCCATATGAGAACGGTGGAACCCGGGCTTCACGGCCTGGCTGGCAAGTTTCCCGCCCAGCGGTGCGATTCTCGAATACTTGGAACGTCAATGCCGTTGTTGGATTGATCTGTCACCTCTGCTATACGCGAGGGCATACTTCTTCGCAGTGCGTTTTAACCATGCGTGAATAGGCACAAGTCATTGCCAACTACTAATCCCTCTCCCCCGAGGCGAAGGCTTCCGTTCCGATGGCATCGTACATCCGCGCGAAGATGGATATTCCACGCACAATTGCGGCTCCGATTTCCCAGAACATGGTGACCTCTCACCCCCGTACCCCTCTCGAGAGAAATTCAACCGCTACTGCGGACGCTTCTGCCGCTGGTGTCCAGGCATCAATGGTTCAAAACACTGAGCACACGCCTCAGGCGGAATCTGCTCAGAAAAACTAATTGTGGGAGTCTCCTCTCTTGGAGAGGCGCCCTCAGAGTTGAGGCTAAAGGCGCCCGTGGCGTCCCTGCCTCGCTCCCAGGTCCGAATCCTCTCGAGGAAACAGGCCGTCGAAGACGTGAACTCAGAACACCTTGGTGTTCTTCGTCGACCGTGGATACGGGTAAGAAATAACCGGGTCCCGGATAGAGTTATGGTGATGGCCAAGCGCAATTACAAGGTCCCTGCCGACCTTGGCCTTTCACCCCAGTTTATGGTGCGTTATCTCACTGTATTAGATACAGGCGTAGGTCCGAACTTCATTGTTGAGACAGCATTGCCACCCGCCTTGCGGTCACACATTCGCCATGGCGACATTCCTGACGTCGCTGACGCGAATAACAACCCGTTGTCAACGGTAGGATACATCGAGTTGGTAATCCGCTTGGGATCATGCGTGGTGAAGCTCTACTTTGTCGTTTGTCGGTCCCTGGCCGCCCCCGTCATTTTGGGTTGTGACTTTTGCGACCGCTTTGTCGATGCCATTAGGCCCCGCCAGAGGCGTGTTGAAATGAAAGATGGTTCGTCCGTGCCGACTTTTCGTCGTCCTTTGACGCATGCCTCCAAGGAGCATGTACCTCTACCTGCGGCGCAGGAAGCACCACCGAGTTCTTGGGAATCTACGAAGCTTCGTGTTGCCTCCGCGACACGCGTGCCTCCAGAGTCTCAAGTCTGGGTACAGGTGAATTCCCGTCAACACTGTTTACAAATCGTCCAGCCATTGCCGTCGTTGTATGATAAATACTCTCTTGCCATTGCTAATGGAGTGGTCCAGGTGGAATCGGATAATCCGTTTTACGTGTTGATAGCCAATCTAGGCAAAACAACGCAGTATTTGGTGAAAACCCAAGTGATTGGCTCGGTCATGCCGCATCCAACTGCGTTGGTACCGACGAAGATGACTGCTGCCGATGAGCTCGGAATCGTTCACTCCAAGGAGGGGGAGGAGTAGGAATCTCATTCGTCTCCGTCGCCGAGTATCTCGGGTCAGCAACCTGTTAAGACAAAGAAGACACGCGTTCAGACGAGTTACGACCAATTAGACCCAGTGAAGGAATTGGAAGAACTCGACCTCGGACATGTTCCGGAGACACACCGCAAACGACTGCGCGATATGCTTCGTGAATTCACCACAATGTGGGATGGTTCTCTCGGAGTGATAAATACCACGGAACACCGGATTGATCTCCTTCAGAACTCTCGGCCAGTAGCCCAACATCCGTACAGGGCAGGGCCCAAGGCCAGAGAAGAAGAGCAATTTCAGGTGGACAAGATGCTCCGTGCAGGAGTTATAGAACTGACACATTCGCCGTGGGCATCACTAGTGGTACTGGCTCCGAAACCGGATGGTTCCTGGCGCTCCTGTATCGACTATCGTCGTCTAAACGCTCTTACCGTCAAGGACGTGTACCCTATTCCACGTATGGATGAATACATCGATTCTCTCGGAAATGCTACCGTATTTACGGTCTTGGATGCTAACTGGGGATACTGGCAGGTTCCAGTGAGAAAGGAGGATCAGGACAAGGCAGCGTTTGTCTGCCATTCTGGCCTCTACCGTTTTAAACGGATGCCCTTTGGTTTAACCAATGCTCCCGCTACTTTTCAGCGCGCTATTGATGTCATACTGGCCCGCTTCAAGTGGCGTACTTGTCTCGTCTACCTTGACGACGTCATTGTATTCTCAGATAATCTGGATGATCACCTCACACATGTGAGAGACATAATGGCCACGTTACGGGACGCCAAAGTGACACTCAAGCTGAGGAAATGCGAATTCTTCACGGATACTGTCAAGTATCTGGGTCACATAATCCGTCCAGGACGTGTCATGATCGAGGAAGCTCGTGTGAAGTCGCTGAAACAGGCCACGGAACCGACTACTCAGACTGAACTGAGATCCTTCCTAGGATTAGTCAACGTCTATAGACGGTTTATTCCCAACTTTGCGGACATTGCGGCACCTCTAAACGCGCTTCTGCGGAAGGGTCAGCCGCCTAAGTTGGACCCATTCACGTCTACTCAGACGGAAGCCTTTAACTCTCTCAAAGAGGCTGTAACCACGCCACCAGTGTTGTCACTACCGAAACCCGGACTTTCATATACCGTGGACACGGATTCTAGTGACTAACAGGTAGGCTGCGTCTTGTTTCAAACCATCCCAGAGAGGGAACGCAAGCCAATTGGGTACTGGTTCCGATCGTTGAACGTGCATGAGAAGAATTACTCCGTCTCGGAGAAGGAATGTCTTGCAGTAGTTTGGGCATTATGCGCACTACGCCCCTACCTCATGGAGGCTCATTTCACCGTTTACACGGATCACTCATCCTTGAGATGGCTACTCTCCATATCGGAGCCTTCAGGCCGCTTAATGTGTTGGAGACTGCGTCTTGCAGAGTTTGACTTCGACGTCGCCTACAAAAAGGGCACCAAAAATACACAAGCCGACGTTCTTTTTCGCCTACCCACCACAGGGGAAGCGCTAGCCTTCGATGACGAGGAAATACCCTGCTTCCCAGTTGACGACTACACCGCAGGTGAAATGGATGATATCGAAGAGGAATGGCCAGACGAACTGGATTTTGACCAGGAACTGGATGACCTACTCGCTGTCAGCGAAAGTGCGAACCCCCTACCAGGGAACTTCGTACCCGTTACATCAGAAAAGATGGTTAGGGAACAATTCAGCGATCCCTATTGCACGAAGATTCGGGCACGACTCAATGGAGGAGCTGATCTCCCCTTTCGGGTGAATGATGATGGATATCTCGTTCGCACGGTAACTGGAAACCCACAAATAGTGGTGCCACACGCCGTACAATCTCGGGTGTTACACTTATCACACTATGCCAAACTTAGTGGCCACGTCGGAGGACGGAAACTGTACCTTACATTGCGAAGGAAATTCTACTGGCCAGCAATGGCTGTGGATTGCTACGCAACTGTGCGGTTCTGCCCCGAGTGTGCTCGGAATCGCGTCAAGCTTCGCCGCCATGCGACGAAGTTGAAGCTCTTCCCCGCAAGGGCGCCCCTGGAATTCGTAGCTATCGATATTTTGCGACCCTTCCTCGCTACTAAGCGGCGTAACAAATTTTTACTCGTGATCACGGATCGTTTCTCGAAGCTCGTTCGTATCGTACCCTTACGGAGAATCACGTCACTGACGGTTGCGCAAGCATTCGTCACCCATTGGGCATTCGTCTACGGTCCACCGGTGAATCTACTCTCCGACAACGGGAAACAGTTTGCCTCCCGGTTCTTCGGGGATGTATGCAGAATTCTGGATGTCAAGAATCTCTTCACGACAACCTACCACCCCCAGTGTAATGGGCAGGCTGAACGGTTTAACCGGACGCTGTTAGCAGCACTCCGTTAATACGTAGCCGATCACCCCACCACGTGGGACCTGTTCACCGATGCGCTGACATTCGCATACAACACTCAGGTACACCGTACTACGGGATTGACTCCATTTGAATTGATTCTGTCTCGCACCCCACCGCCCGTGGCGCTCAAAGCACAGCCAACGCTGGATCAATTTCTTTCGACGAAGGGATACAGGAAACCTGGAAGACATGGCTTACCAAGCTGGTCCCTGCAGCACAACGGTCAATGGCCCGGTAACAAGCCGCGTATAAGCGTGATTTCGATCAGCGAGCACCTCGAAGACCACCCGCCCTTAAAGAAAAGGACTATGTGTTCATCCGTAAGGAGTATTGGAACCCAGGCAAGGAGAAACGCCACAAGCTCTCACCCGTCGCGGACGGTCCCTTCAAGACAATTGCAATGGAATCCGACACTGTCAAAGTGGAGATGGGTCAGCAACACGAACGCATTTCCCGCGATCGCGTGGTTTTTGCACCCCCGCCTGCGAGAAACGACCCATCAAGTGGACATTCTACCGCAGAAGCGGAAACGAACACTACGGACACACCGGACCTACCCCCGATCGACCGCCCTAGGGGAATACCACACCCAAGTAGGGGACTGTCGGATTTGCCGATGTTATCGGACTCTACGCGCTCCGGTGCTTCGCTGTCTGAAGCCCCGCCGCCTGGCGTAATTATTCGCCGCCTTGGCGCGTTGACACCCACTCCCCATGTCGCTCCATCTAAGGAGGGGGAGGGACTCGTTAATCGTCATGCTTCCGCGCTGTCGCGTGACGAACACCGTGTGGCACGGAAGATAGACACCGCTGATGCGCAATCAAAGCCCTCTCGGGGGCCCGACGTCTCGTCAAATTCGTTGCCCATCAACTCAGAAGCGCAATCGTCACCAGACACTAGCGCCGTGCGGGACAGGACCGAGGAGACTCAGTCGTTACCGTCGAAGCCGTTGCCTACGCCGCATATCGTGCCTGGGGTGACTACGTCGCATAACGGAGTGGAAACACCGCCTAAGGCGCCGTTGAGCTCGCAAGTCTAAGACGGAGAAGAGTCGTCGTAGACTAAGTCGCCCAACACGCCTGAGGCGGGCCACACCGTGGACACGTCGCTAAATGCCCAGCATGGAAGTGCCAACCGTAGCACACGGACTACACCTGTAAGGGAGATCAGCTCAGCTAGCGAACCACGTCGACAAACCGAGCTGACACCTCCCGTGCATACGGAGGCGGAACACGCCACGTCGCCGACCAAGGACGGCCACCCGTTGACAACGTCACATGCCACCACGGCGAGGCCGGCTCAATCAGGGTTACCGCTGACGCGAGCGCGTTCGACGCCACACACAACTCCGTCGAAACGGTCGCTACAACGCAAGCTGGCGGTACGCTTACTTGGGACTCCCGCGGGAGAAAGAACTCTACCAAACCAAGGCATCGGGAACACCGACACCGCGAGACGCGTGAAAATCGACCCAAGTGGGGGACCACACCGCGAAGGTACAGTGCCACCAAATTTGTTGGACACAACAAGGTCTAACCGGAGCATCGACGCAGTGCCACACACGGTGCAGCCGCCGGAGAGCTCTCGGAAGCAGGATGTCGTAATCACACGGCAAGGCCGGGAAGTCTTCCGACAAGAATTCGTAGTCGACCACATAGTGGAACAATCATACCACCCGTCGGGGTACATACAGTATCTCGTACGTTTGTACGGCTACGGACCCGAGGCTGACTCGGATGAGCCAATCGAGCATCTCCCACGATCGAAAGTGGTGCAGTACCATCGGCGTACTCTCCCGGGTCTCCCGGCGACAAATGTCCATGCCCAAGTGGGATAACACGCCCCGAAGGGAAAGCAGCTAGCGCACCGAGAAGGACGTTCAGAAGAGGATGAAGATGAAGTGGAGATTTGTTTTTGTGATCGGAGTCCGACTTGTGTCGTCTTCGGTCGCCCACGTTTGTTTTTTCGGATTAATTATCCTGAGGGGTTCCCTCCCAGCTCGCTGGTTCACTGTTCTCATTACAACCGCGTGCGCTTGGGTTTCCCTTCACAAGGGTGCGCTGTTTCCGTGCGCATCACGGTGATTTACCAGTGAGAATACCGTTTGTCTTGTACACGCCCCTGGCGGAAATGTTCAGTCGCCTATGTTCACCATGTTCGTCACCGCCTACTGCGAAGTACTTCCGTTTTTACACACTCTTGCGGTCTTCACAGTATCCGCATAATGCGTTGGCATTGATTCCCAGTCGTTTCTGGTAATAGTTCTCGATTCCCGATCTTGGGTATCTTGCCGCTACAGTATTTTCTGGAGGCCTTCTGCGCAATACCCGTAACTTGGTGGGTTTCAATCTGTTTCCTTAACGGGCAATCATCACGTTATTATGGACCTCTCTAAACTGTTTGGCGAAGACGGAAGTCAATTATCTCAAAGAACTTCGGAGTAATGGCGCCGTTTCAGTTCGGGATTCTATTTTTAGACTGCACTTTGGTGAACTGAAATGGACCGCGCTTTCCCATTCAATGGTGTTCAATCCCAACCCTCTTGGTGTGAAATGAAAGCTCTGGGTTTTAGAAGTTCTACACTGTATCAGGTTTCTTCACAGCTGTACTGGTTCGAACATTATCCGACTTTGAAGAAGCAGTACTGTAACACACCCCGATTTTGTGCTACAGAGTGGAGGGAACGGCTTCAAGCGTGAAGAAACCAATCTCGAAACGAGCTGCGCACCTTCTCAGGGCTATGTACCGCGGATCCGCGTGACTGCAATGGTTCTTCTACTTGGCTGTGGGTCGCAACACCTCATATCGAGGGAGATTCAAAGAAATTTGAGAACCACTTCCATGGAGCGAATCAGACTCGAATCAGCTATCCCACACCGTGGTTCATGGACCTGGAAACAGGGACAGGATCGCGAGAGCGAGTTGAAGACTGTTGTGAACAGGAATGGTCGTCGCTGGAGCGAGGTTGGCACTGTCGAGTGGTAGTGACTTGATCTTCGCGGGGCGAGATGGAATCCGAAGACCTCGGGGATGGGCTTTTATGCCCACGGTTGGGAGTTCGACCCGCCATCGCGACGGCTTGGTTCACTCTTAAGTATGGGGTTATGAAGGACAACACTCTTTGGAGGCGATTTGAGGTACTTAGTTAATTTCCGCATCATGCGATAGTAGATATATTTGAGCCACACCGCTATTAGCCTGCCGCCCCGCTGAGATAATTTCCACACATGTACACGTGGATTGCACGGCTCGAGGAGCGGCTTAGCGGTTGTGAATAGCACACCTGTAGCACGGATATGCCGGAGGCAGTGCACCCAGCATTGCTGTATTTACTTAGATATTTTATAGATTATTTTGCCCGGCGCACCCACTGTCAGTGGTGCGCCGAGCTCAGTACTTAGAGGGTTGAGCACCGCTCCCCCAAGTAAATTGCCCCTTGCCAAGCAAGGGCTTCTGGCTCTAACTATCACGCCTTCGCGGATTGTTCACCTCCAAGTGGAGTGACGACTGCTTTGTTCACGTATAGTTACCCACCCTTGTGGCGCTCAGAGTATAACCACTATTTGTGTGTCTCGTTCTGACCTATTGTCGTATACTCGCCCCTGTATTGGGTTTGCTTTATTCCCTCTCTCTCTCTTCCCCACTCTGGTGGTTTGTATCCCCCCCGTTTTGGGTTTGCCTTTTTGCCCTGTTCTCAGTGGCCCGTTTCCAACACCTTGTCGTTGCCGTGCTACTCTCTTTCGAGGACTCATCTCGTGACCGTGTGAACACGTGGATCTCTACCGACTACTAATCAGCCTAACGCTCCGACGCTTGTCGTGGTGGTTTGACCTCGGATTTACACCCGGCTTAGCTGTATCATTCCCGGAGTGCTCCGTTCGCTGTGCTGCCCTGTCGAGGGGAAGATTCCGAACGTCTTCGTGAGCCTGCGCTTTTCCCGCCAAAGGCGTTGCACCACACAGGCCGTGACACACATATCCTCATTTTCTTCTCGTTTAAACCGTTCCGCAAAACCGGGATTAAACGGGAAGAGGCCGGTAACCTCGAATTAACACCTAATCACTGGAGGCGTTATAGTCTGATGTGCATACACAGCACACGCGAGATTGAACCGCAATATTCTCGTCTCTGGAACAGCAGAGCGCGCAAACTGATCACGAATGTATCTTATGGACTCCTGGAAAATCCTATTGATACGACGGTCACACGGTTGAAGCACATGAGATGTGTTTGCCGGTTTAATAACAGGAAGGCAATTGTTTCCTCCACACTCCATGACCCACCTGATTCCATTACGTGCGGAATGACCACCCATGGTCAACAAGTAAGGCACCGAAGATGGTACGTGTTTCCGAACGAATGTGTTCACGTGCTTCATGAAAGCTTCGAGAACGGAACCTTCCATCGAGCCGTTCTCAGTGGACTTTACCACTGCATCCTTCGGCATCCACTGCGGTGCGGAAATCCTTTACAAACAGCAGAACTCTTCTTGTAAACTCCAGGAAGAGGATCAAGCCAATGCTGCATCACATTTTTTTTGCCACAATATAGAATGGAGGTGTCTTCAGGCCAGACGCTGAGCAGACAATAACTGAAGTGATATGTTTATCAACCCCGTTCAATTTCTGTGCAACACGGCATCCTCCGTGTTTTGATGTGGCGGGACCATACGCTCTTGTTGCTTTGCCCCATGTGGCATCGACCGATGTTTCGTCCATATTCCAGATGCGTGAAGGATCTTGAAGAAGGCCAGGATGATGCGAACCTAACTTTTGTACAACGTCGAAAAACATCTTTATGTGCTCATAGTTCTCCCCTTTGACTTTCGTGTTATCTTTGGGATAGTGAGTCTTGAACGTCAGATCACGATGTCTTGCACGAAACGAGTGGAGCGAATCTTCCGATGGTGTACCGTTCTTCCATTCCTTTCGTCCGTCTGCGGCGACGCGTGACATCACGTACTTAAGGCTGTCATTATCCACTGCGAATCCCAACTCGGCAGCTCCTTTAAGTCTGTCTACAATAAGACGCTCTTCTTCGTGCGTCAGTACAATGTGTGATCCCATTCGAGAGGACGTGGTTTCGTCCACCTGGCGTCGCAGCTCATCTTGGTCGTTAGTGTCGATAAGACGTTTGAGATGGTAAACAGTTGATTAGCTTAATTTCGTCGTAGTCGCAATGCTACGCATTTTGTGTTTTGCGCCTTTATCTCGGAGCATTGAAACTGCTAGTTGTTTCATTCTCCGCTTATAATCCGCGCGCTCACGGTTTCGTTTGACACGGCTGGCTTGCTTACGCATTTAAAGAGCCATGAAAGATACGTTGGGGGCTAATAGAGTTTCGAGACTACGGTGAAAGTGCCACAGTGCGAAAGAGAAAGGGAGTAAAAACGAAGACGATGTCGTGTTCAATAATGTTTTAATTGGTTTCTCGCATCTGTAGTTTGAAACTCGCGCTTTTTTGGTATCAACGTCTTCGTCTCAGTGAGAGGAATCCGATCGTGTCATCAGATTTGCAATTGAGCGCTAGAGCCAAAAGTTATGGGCTCTTCTGTGAAAGTTTCCAAAGTTGGCCTTTTTCCAAACTTGCCCTTTTCTGAACGGTACCCGCTCATTGTGAGCAGTCGCAAACTTTGCGTTTGCTGAAGATGCTTTTTCTCGCAATTTTTGAAAAAAAACACCTGGTTCGTCGTAGCGCGTGGCAAGATACGCGGCGCGGCTCCTTTTAATTTCTTTTCGCGACTACTGCCTTGCTATACGCAGTTTAGCATCATTTGCAAGCGTTTCAAGCTCCTGCGTTTATCGCTTCTCTGGTTCTTCTTTGGGCATTTTTTATTGTTTTAGAAACTTGATCGCCCGCCCAGAAGTAACAACCGTTTCCAAAGATGTGTCTACTAATCCAAAGTTTGAACGCGTGACTTCTCTGAAAAGTTCGAAATTGCTGGCCTTCCGACGTTCGTCTAGCATCTTTATCATATTTTCTACCGAAGCAATTCATGTAGTTGTTTTAATTTTGTACGCACAAGCTTGGACAAAAACCCAATATTCGTACCGTGGGCAGATTCCATTCGCACAAAATCTGTCCTTGATTTTTTCCGTCGTTAAAGAGTCTTTCTAGGCAATTTTCAGTGTCAAACAGCATTACAGTGAGATGCAGAACAGTATTTAACCCTTTCGAACCGAAAAATTTAAGTCTACAGATATAGACTTAAGGTGTTAGTATGATTGGGCTAGGCCATGAACGGTTGGGCGCTATCCCGCCATATGTTTCTCGGCGTAAGTCTATCTCTGTAGACATAAGCAAAACGAGTCATAATTGGCTGTGTGTGACCTAGATCGTGCGAAAAGCCAATGACTATTCTTGTTATGGCACTCATTTGCTTAAATAATACGTCTTATTTGAGGGGTGCCCCCTATTTTGCGTGCACGCTACCCCAAGACTGCGATAACGGCCAAAAGTACTGGCCACCGTCTTCTGACGATCACGCTGATGCTTCGTCCCAGAACGGAAATATTGTCATGGATTTGCATCTTTGTCAAACTGACAGTCAGCAGCCAGAAAATGATAACTACACCGACAGCAACACAGCGGAGTGTACATTTCCTAATGCAAGGCGATTATACTGGGAGGAAAACGACGACGAGGAATTAGTCGTTACTGCCTTGAGAGCAGCAGCAGAAAACAACTTGTACGACCGCGTTCCATACTGTGCAAAGTGGAAACAATGCAGTGGACTGTATTTAGTGAAGGAACAACTAATCTGAAGGTCATATGCGCATAAGAAGGAAGTCGGTCTATTCAACTTCTTTTTGAATAGTACATTTCTGAATTGCGTGCGAACGTGTGCAAGTAAAGAACTGCTACGACGGGGCCGAAGAACTAAAGCTCTGAGAATGGAGGAACTCTTATCGTACTTGGGACTAGAACTGGCAACATCCGTTCACAGGCTGAACCGCCTTTGTCACTATTGGTGTTCTTCTGATCTCCTAGGCATTTCGTTTTTCAAAAAGGCGATGAGTCGTGACGCGTTTATGAGCACTCGGGCAGCACTAAGACTGTATCCATCTTATGATCACCATGTTTCTTTTCTGGACCCTTTTTGGCATTCCCGTCAGATATTGGAACATTTTGCTAGAAATTCAGCAACCATGGCCGTACCAGTTGGTCTCAGTTCACTTGACGAGAACACAATTCGCTGCAAAGGGCGAACGGTAGCTCGTTCCTATATGAAAAGCGAACCCATCAGGTGTGGTATACGGTTCTACGCGGTTGTGGGGTGGCCCCACACCTATCTTCACAGCTTTCAAGACAATGGATCCGGGAACAAGACCGGGAAAACACCGGTGCAACGCTATTGTAATTTGTTTTGGCAAACTGCGTGGGCCTGTAGAACGCAAGGTGGACGGCACACTGATTTCCAAGTCGAGTCCTTCTCCGCTATGGTGTGCGCAAATGGCGCACCAAACTTGTGTGCACCCGACCCCCGAAAAAGGCCGTTTGATGGTAACTGGTAATTTTTATACGCGGCACGTTCTTGGAAACCAATGGCAACGTCTTAGTGACGGAGAGTGCAAACTATTGGGCACAATACGTTTCAACAACGTAGATGCAGTCAACCGGCCAGGTTTGAAAAAAGCTATTGAGGCTTTGAAGCATGGTCGTCGTGGAGGGTGGCTACTGGTGCAGGCATTTGATAAGGGCAAGGGAGCAAAGGATGCCGCAAAAGTGGCTGTAAAAGCTGGATTTGTAGTGTTCAAGGACCATTGTGTTGTAAAGTTCTACACAAATGACCTTTCGGACACTCCAGCGCCACTCATTCAAGGACCCGACGAGCACGCAATACACTGCGTCCATGGACTGGCTCCATTGGATCGTTGGACTGGAGACGAGGCGTTGAACCGGACGACACTGCTTGTCCCGGCTGTGATTGTGGCCTATAATTTGATTATGAACGGAGTTGATCGCTTCGGTTAATTCCGTTCTACCTCTGCAACGGTAAGGAAAGAGAAAAGGGTGACTATGAGTGTCCTAACTTTTATTTTGGACACGAGCATTCTAAACTCTCATGCCTTATTGCATGCAATCTCCGATCCAAAGGATTCTATTGTGGACGTCGGTTTCATGAAACGAAGAATCATTATGCAACCTGTCGCTGAAAATGCGGAGTATCAACAACAAAGAACTTCGCTCTCGACCGTGGTATCGCTCAGCCAAAGCAAGAGCCGCCGAACACTCGAAGGAACTGCGGTAACAGCTCCTCACTTATTTTTAGAGACAGTGGGAAAAAAGAGCGTCCATTGTGTTCTCTGTAATCTGTTGTCCAAGAAAGGGCGAGGCGGGTACAATACTTATTCTTGCAGTGTGTGCAAGCGTGGCTTCCACTTGAATTGCTTTAGCTTTTACCATCACAAGGACCTCATCCGCCGTTCTCGTACAGATATTCCCCAAGCAATAATAGGCGCAGAGAGATCCCAGCTACCCAAAACGCGTCGTAAGCGGCAGAACGCAGTAACAGCCACTCTTGCAATCGCCAAGCTGCTGTGCAAGAAATGAACTTAGTTATTCTTGAAACCCATATAAGCACCTTCATTGTCGGGCCATATGCTGCGTATCCCTTCCAATACACATTGCGGTATTTTGATTCTTCTTCCCTTACCAAGAAAGCCGTGTCTCTCATATGTATACAACTTATATGCCAGCTTTCGCGCCTCATTGTGCTGAGCAGTACAACCTGACAGTTCTGGGTACTGCATGCTGATACTTTCTACATCAGATGCTCCGAACTGCATCCAGTAATAAGCTGCAACATCTCCATTGTGAGGGGTCACCTGTGGAATGTCAATTTGAGAGGCGGTAGTCTGCCTTTCGTTGTACATCAACTGTTGCTGTCGTCCTCTGCAAACAGAATCCTGCGCTGTCCCAATTGGCCCATTTATACTTCGTGCATGAATTTCATTGTCGCTTGAAAGCTCGGGTACATCTTTGCAACTGTCACTGTCTTCCTGGATGCTGCAAATGCTACCGCCGGTACCAGGTCCTTGATAACGGCTACTTCCTTCATGTGTGCATGGAGGGTTCATCACTTTGTGTGTGTTTTGGCTTCTCAGATCACAGCTGGTGTTGTACACTCCAGATTAATGAATGGCGATTGCCGCCTCCTGACAGCCTGAGAGCACTTCCTTTGGGATATTCGGGATGGAACACGTCCGCGACGGATGAACGTTGTGTAGTACAGTCGCTCACAGTATCACAGCTTCGCTGTAGCCTTTTTCACTGTCCTCTGGTTGTAAAACAAAGTTAGAGAGGCTGGGTCACAGTCATTTATCCACGAAGACTCGAGTACCACGAGACTCGTAAAGTGGCCGACAGAATAAAGGTTGAAGAGATGTGAAAGCAACAACAGTGTGATTATACCGGTATCTGGCAGGAAAAGGAACCAAATACAGCACATCAATCAGCGTCCGTAGCAAAAGAGATACCTCCACGCCGTGAACTGCAGTACACGAAAACAATGGTTATGTCACTGGCTGCAAACACGCAATGAAAGTAGTACCAAAACGTCAGGGGAATAGACGTCTTGTGCAAAAGCACTCGGTAGCACCAGAGCTACAGTTGAATTGCAGCTTGAGCCGGACTCAGGAGGCAATAAAGAGCGTGTAACGCAGCACAACACCTGAGTAACGACGTAGAAGGTTTAGCACGCGATGAAAGATGATAGTTTCACTTCGAAGTTTGTGAAGAGCGCTTTTGCAAGTGATATAAATAGATTTGGATGAAAAGTATGACAGTGGAGAGTAGCCAAGACGGTAGCCGATGGCTTTTGCAGCATGAAAGAGCTGTGGCTGCTTTCAATATGCGTGGCCGGGAGCAAATGGTGGCGCAGCGCTTTCTTCTCGGTGTATCGAGAACAAAGACGAACCCAAAAGCAAGACCAAGGAGATGGAAAAATAACGGAGTTGACGCGAAAGAGGTTCAAAAGAGAAGGCAAGAAAGCAGGATATTGGATTCCATGATGGACGAAATGGCTGAGGGAGTTTCTGCATGTAAAGGCAACACCGATCGCACATCATCGAGACCCGTTGGGCAAAATGTACCCAAAAAACGGATTGAACCAATCGAGCAGGACAATCGTTCTGTGGCGTTTTCAACCACCAGATTGAAACTCATCTCGCTACATAATTGGCTCTTTGGTATGTCTACCATACTATACATAACAACTTTCAGTTTCAAAAGGGTTAAGAGCCGACGACGGGGAGACTGAATCAAAGAGAGAGCTATTGCTTTTCACTCACAGGTTACGGGCCCCTACGCTGACCTGAATTCACCACAAACTTCATCCCCGTACCACCACCAGTTCAACACGGAATATAACACCACCAAAACCGCTCGCCTACAAAGGCGCCATCTACGTCAAGATCCATACATACAACAACTATACCAAAACTCCATCTTAAGCGCCAACAATAATCACACACCCATAGACACAACCCAAAACTGAACATCATCACCCACCAGTTCTCAACAAAATAAGTCTACAATGGACACCACACAATCCCACAAAATTCCAGAACTAGTTAGTACAAACTATGACCCCTGGTACTGAGCCCTTCAACAATAGGCACCTACATTAGATGCTGTACCTCATCTA
Source organism: Gracilaria gracilis (assembly GCA_030374805.1). Taxonomy (NCBI): domain Eukaryota; phylum Rhodophyta; class Florideophyceae; order Gracilariales; family Gracilariaceae; genus Gracilaria; species Gracilaria gracilis. The sequence continues at coordinate 112,366 of JARGSG010000227.1, read as the reverse complement.
ATCTCCAATCCAACACCTCCTACGACCTAGCAAGAGCTCAAGGTATTTGAAAACAAAATAGCAAATTACTGGCAGCAGTACTAAGCAACGTTCCCAGTTCCATCTCTGGGCTCTTACACATACCACAAGAGTTACCTACTCATACGACCTTAAAGAAAATAATAGACCGCATCAACAAGTCAACAAAAGAAAATCACCAATTCCTCAAGACGGAGGGAGAAAGCATCGAACTGGAAGAGATGAAGATCGACGGATACCTTGCGAAACACATGAAGGTTCGTCAAAAAATGACAGCGGCACGCTATCCAAGGATAGCGGACGAAGAAACCACAATTGACTTTATCATCACCAATCTAAAGAAGATACCCCCACTCACACCAATACTTGGCCACCTTCTCGCAAACAAACCCAAAACAATCCCAGATTTCACGCGCATATTTAAGTGCCATCGCACAATCTACCAACCGAACTAACCACATCTTCAAATCAAATCTACAACTCAGGTCTTCACCGAGGACTATGGACAACCACATCAACAAACCCAGGTTCGACGACAGTTTCAACTGCAACAGACATACAACAAACCAAGTTACCAAGCACCTCGCATACCATTCAACCAGCTTTGCTCGTACCACAAGTCGTTGGGAATCCGTTTTAACCACACCGATGAGCAATTCAGAAGCCAAGGCCACCCCAAATTTCGGATCTTCAAGCCACCGGCGAACTAAATGAATGCTGGGGCTGCATATTTCCCACCTCACCATCTCACATAGCAGTACTCTTTTCAACAAACCTTTCTTCAAAACCAGCCCATTTTTTAAGCCATTCAGCAACAAGCACAGTATCAAACACTACCGAATCAGGCACCACCGTCAGCCAACAACGTAGATGTCACGTCTGAAGCAGATAATGAAGGCCCTGGTACGTTTGTCCTAAACAGTGGAGCCTATTCCACTCACGTGACACAACCACACCCACACATGACCGCCCTCCACATCCCACTACTGACACAAACCGCTACCGATCGCCGGACCAAATGCACGCACAGTAGAATCCTGGAAATGAAGACAGAGAGGAATAAACCATTACGTACACACGCGGTAGAAAACCGGAATATACGCCACGACCTGGTCTCGGTCCATGATCTAGCCACAAGATATGGCTTAGTTGCATTCACAGCCAAGCAAGGCTATGTCGTAAACACCATATCAAACCCACCAGTTCTTCTTGCCACGGCACCATGGAGACAAAATATATACCAGCTTCAAACAACATTGCCACACTATACAACATCCCAAACATCCCTCACAATACCAATAAGACGCAAACCAAAAGCCAAATCCAAGTTTCCACAAGGCAACAGGTCAAGCCAGAAATCTAAGGCGAAACATAAGCAGACAACACTCGCCCCACCTGCCCCAACAAAATCCGAACCACGAACCTCCCACAACAGGCTCCACAAACTTTCAAATCCGACCAAAGCATGGCTTAGTTCAAACATACAACTCAACACCCACACTTGGCATCTTCGCCTAAATCATGCCCATCCAAAAAAACTAGCCCTCACAGCTAGACAGGGACTCCTCCCAAGCATCCCAGGGAACCTGGCGCAGGATGCAAAGCCTACATGCAATGTATGCAATCAAGCCAAGCTACTCCCAGCTCTACGCAGACCGAAAGCCCACGACTGTCATGTCGGTCAGTATGTCGGTTCCGATACCTGTGGTCCCAGAAAGCCAACATCTGCACATGGAAACAATCACATCCTACTCGTGTCCTGCGCAGTCAGTAGGTTTGCTATGAAACACTTCATCAAAGACCACAAGGATATCCCCCAACACATCAATGACACAACACATCATGTCGCACAACGCATGGGACACAAGACACAATACTTCCGAAGTGACAACGCAAAAGAGTATACCTCCAACAAGACGAAGGCTGTTCATCAACAACACAACATCAGCTACCATATCCGGACGCCACACCAACCGCAAGAAAACGGTATAGCAGAACTTCTCACCAGAACGATCATGGACTCAGTAGGAGCCCTTGTCACTACGGCAGAACTAGATGACTCATACTGGGAGGACGCTGCCAGCGTCGGTGTTCTCGGAATGCTAGTTTAGTATGCTAGATCGCTAGTTATGAAAATAAAAGTCTGAAAAAACTAGCAATTTCGCAGATTGCGCTAGTTGGCAAAGCAAAAAAAAAAATTTTTCGCAATCGCATTTCCACGTGCCGCAGTTGAACTCCATTTGTTGAAGTTGTATGCTCGTTTGCAGTTCGTGCGCCACTGCCCGTTACCTCACATTCGTCGCAGTCGTCAAAATCACTCAAAAAATTTACTCTCGGGTCACCAGCGCTGGTTTATTCCAACTCGGCATTCGGATCCTGAGTCTCAGTTTCCCTAAACGTCAAGTTACAGAAGTCCGATGGACAACTCTCTCCATTCTGGTGCATCCTCCTAGCCCCAAAGCGGCTTCCAACCCCTCCCAGCCTCTTCTCCTCCTGCTCCTCCAATATAAGCTCCGCCGTCCTCGCAGCCGCCGCCGCACTCCCGAAACCCACCAACGGCGCGCCACTCGGCAGCTGCGGCGGCACAAACACCTTCTTATCCTCGTCCACCATCACCTCACCCTTCTTCCTCTTCTTCAGTCGACTCCACACACCTTCTCCTCCCTTCTCTTCCCCCCCCTCTCCATCACACTCCCCCGCCCACCCCGAGAACCAGGCGTCACCGGCGACCCTTTACCTGCTCCCTCTCCCACCCCTACTCCCCCTCCTCTCACCATTTCTTTCAAGTCCATCAGCAATTTGCACGCCTTCTCCACCTGTCCCACTTGCTCTTCCAACACTTCAACCCTACCCTTCAGCCCCATGTTCTCCTTTCGCAGCCTCCCCATCTCCCTCCCCACGCACTCCAACATCCCATTCACATGTGCTACAGCCTCTACCCCAGTCAACTTCATCCTCTTCCGAATCGTCGAAATCAATTCCATCGGCACCCCAACCTCCGACACACTCAGCACCACCCCTTCCATGTCTGCCACCATCTCCGACAGCATGTCGTGGTAGTGCTCCTTCAAACTCCCCCCAAGCTTCCTCACCCGTTCCTCCATCTCCCCCATAAACCTTCTCTCCAATCCTCCTCCTCCATCCCCATCCCCATCACCCCCACCGCCTCCTCCATCCCCATCACAAGCCCTCTGACTGACACAAACCCCCTCAGTACCCCCTCCCTTCTTTCGCGGTGGCGTCTCCGGGACTTCCGTCCTATGCAGAAGAGCCATTAGCTCCTCGTCACGAACGTATCCATTCGACATCCCGAGAAAAGACGGCGTCCGGCGATAAACGACTTCAACAGGCCTGAGAGACTTACAACAACTCTCGTCCTTGCCACCCCTGATCACAGCCGTTTCACTCGTGGCTACACACCCCTCTACCTCGCAGGCCTATTTGTATCACAATTTTCTATACCTCAATTTCCCGCCATTCCCCAAAAACTCCATTTCTCCCAGATATTTCCATATTTTCGTTTTTCCTTTCAGCACCATCCCACAAAACCAATCCACAGCGTCCGTTCCTTAACTCCTTACCATTATATCTTCCCCTTTATACTTCATTTCGACACATCTCCTTCATAAACACATTCATCAGTTCCAATCCCTTCATACGCACCTACCTCATTCTTTCAACTAGTTAGTCATAAAAACTATCTTTTCCTCTGAAACCACTTTGTCGATGTATACATCGGCAAGGCTATTCTGTACTTAAGCATCTCTCCCTTTCTCTTTTGTAGCACAATATCTCCTCACAGCATTCAACAAATTCGACATAATGACCTCGCCTTCCTCTTTTCTCCGCTCCTCCCACACCCCAGCGGTTGTTGTATGCAGAGGCCGCATTGGCTCCATGCTTTACGACCACGGTACCCTTCAAGATACCATTCTTTCACTCCAAGATTTCATAGCCGCACACAGCATTCCGCAAGGTCCCATTTTCTTCTGCGGCAGGAGCAACTTGTTGGAAACAGTAATTCGCTCCTGCTCTCCATCTTGCAGAAAAGACTTGGTCTTCATTCAGGACGGCCACATTCTTCCCATTCTTTCAAAACATGGTCTTCATCACACCACACGAGCAGTTCTTTACATCGGCGTACCCACTCTCGGTGCACCTCCACAGGATGGCGTCACCCCTCTTACTCCCAACGGCCTCACAACTCTCACCGGAAAACGGGCTTTCGCACTAGCACAACGCTTCTTTAACGCAGGTCTCACTTGCAATATCGTTGACGAAGACGCCTTCTCTAAACTCTACTACGAAAAGCTCGTCTGGATCTCTTCATTCAACCTAGTTGGTTCCTCCCACGGCTTCATTACCATGCATGACGAGGCCACCCACTAAAATACCATAGTCTCAAGGATAATGAAGGAACTACTCGGCGTAGTCTCCTCCAACACAGGTGTCTCCTACAATATCCCCTCCACAGTACAATCCCTCATCGCCTACGGCAGCACCCTTCCCTTATTCCACGCCTCATTCTCTGAGTACGAATTCAGAAATGCTTACTTCTATCTTTTCTCCGAGGATACCAAGAGAGCGGGCTTGCCTGACCCTGCCTTTTTTCACACCAACTATGTCAATGTCTTTAGAAAAGGCATTCTCTTTTAGTACGAGCACTACTTTGGTCTCATTTTGTAAAAAAGATATCTTCGCACAATACTCTCTCTCCTTATCCCACGCTTTGGAACTCATTTTCTTTCTTCAACAATCCTTTTATGCTCACATTATATCAAAACATTCGTTCATTTCTCATTACTAGTCAAGTCAATTCACTCTCACACACATAATACTACACGCCCTACATGTTTTATCTAGTCCTCCTCATAATCCATTATCATGGGTCCCTCCTCGTAGTCCCCATCCGTGTTATCAGCCTTGTGGCCTTGTACCTCGTCATCTTCCTCTTCGTAATCCTCCTCTCCAACTTCCTCTTCCTCCATTTCAAAGTTGCTCACAGAAATTTCCTCCTCGTTGAGCTGGTCGTTCGGGTCTTCCCCGAGTCCAAATTCCTCATCTAAGAATTTGGGCCGAAAAGCAGGCTGCCTGTGCACCGCATCAGGGAGCTTGCATCCCTCGGGCACAAAGTACATGTGATAGCGTAGACAATTCTCTTTTACCAGCGCATCCATGTACCCAGCCCCAGCATGAAACACATCTCCCCTTCCAAAAAACATGGAGTACGGTGGAACCCTGAAATTCTTCACAACCATCGTACGAGACAGCCTCTTTAAACTCTTGTCATAGGTCACATACATATTATGTGACCTCTCACATACCAATATCATAAAAGAGCGCCTCCAGGAGGCCATCATGAAGAACCCTGGAATATCCCCATTGTTATTCTCCACATTCGTCAACCCTCGGAAATCGGTGTGCAACACCTGCCTCGGGCATCCCTCCCCCGTACACAACACACGCCTCCCTGTATCCGGCGCACACATCTTCTTCTTCGCCCTACTGTCGTTACACAGACGAAGAGCGGCTGCTATCTACCCAAACCTAGCATCCAACAACGCTCTCTTTCTCACCATCATCACATTGTTCTCATTCAATTCCATGTAATCCACAATCCCCTTCTTCTTGGTAATGTATCGCCCAATGCCTTGCATCCTATCCTCCGCATCCTTCCCATCTCCCACATTTATCATAGGGTTCCATCTTTTGCGGTTCTTCTCGAACTTGAGGTCCGGCTATTCCAAGAAATCCTTGTGAAAGAACTCCAACATACTCTTTGTCACATCTTCATCCAACACCACCCCCCTCTTCTTCGCCTCATCTGACATGCCTTCGTCACTTCCATATTCTTCTAGCACACAGAATTCTCTCTCCATCAACTCCATTCTATTCGCGGCAAAATACTCTCGGGCGAGGTCATCACTCTCCATCGCCGCCATTCGAAGAGCCTCCTCGTCCCCTTTTGGCTTTCCCTTCAACGGGGGGTTCACCCCAAGAACTGGTTCCTTCGTAGTCTCCAGTTCCTTGTGCATATTCCGGGCTGCATGCCAGTACACCGCGTGATGCACCGCCCTCAAATCCTCCACCGTTAAACACCCCGCCCTATGCTGCTTTCACAGGTGAAGCATATCCATCCACGGGTGCTGGTGTTTCACAGCATTCTTCCCCCGGCCACTCACTCGGCAGTGCACTCCCCATATTCGTCCACAACATATCCAATCCTCCGGTGTACTCCCCAGCTGTCTTCATCCCCTTCGGGAGAACATCCGGATTGTTATCCTCAAAGCTACGCATTCCTCCTTCACCTTCCCCCCCCGGTTCATCTCCAACAAATCAACTATCCTTCTCACCATTATCACTCTCCTCTTCGCCCGCACTGGACGACATCAAATTGATTTTCTGCTCCTTAAAGAACTTTTTCAATGCAGTCCTCGTCATTTTCGTGAACAAGTTAACAACCTCCAAAGGTACGTCCACAGAAGATGTGTTCACCGTACCCTTCTTTCTTCGCTTCGGGGCAGGTTGCACATCATCTTCTTCCACGTCGTCAGGAAGCACCACAGAAGTCCTCTTCCTCGTTTTCCTCTTCTTCCCCACAACCCGTCCAACCTCCCCTTCACTCAAGCGACCCGGAACCACCTTACGTCTTGTGCTACGTCTTAACACCGATGGTTCCGTTTCAGGGCTTCCCACCACCATGAGATCGTTCTCTACCTCAGCAGATGGAGCCGTGGCAGTCCCCTCCGGTTTTACGACCTCTTCAATTACCTCCTCTACAACCTCCTTTTCCTCTGAACTTTGCAGCGGTACTTTAAAGTGTTGTTCCAGCTTGTTACCTGCAGTCTCCACTCTCCTAGGCACCATCCCGTCCCACAAACGCTTTGCTCCTGCGAGCTCCATTTTGGCTGTTTGCTTCCCGAGATATTCCAAGACAGATACCCCCTTTCCTCCAATCTTGAGAACCGTCTACATCACTTCTTCAACTGTCATCTTCTTTCTCTTGGCAGTCATTTCGCAAAGCTTAACCATACCAATTGCACACTGAAAGAATTGCTTCTTCATATCCTCAAAACGGCCCGTCCTCCCTGCAGAGAACATTCTCAGTCGCACATGCCATTGCAAGCAACGGACGACGAAAACGGAATTCCCCATCTGCGAGTCCCATAAGGAGGTCACGGGACACATGTGTGAGCGTCAGCGGCGGCCCCTCCTCACACACCTTCTCAAAGAATTGGAGGAGCCCCTCACTTTGCACAAACTTCAGAGCCAGTGCCGCATAGCGATTCAAGTGACGCATACTATAGTCTTCGCTAGCCCCACTTCTTTTCAACGCGCCCGCTATCTGTTTCGGCGTCACCTTCCTCACATCCACTCCACCTTCGTCAATGATTTTTTCAACGAAGGACACCGTGCTGTGAAGTTTGTCTGCGAAAGACATCTTCAGAACATTGGAGCTCATCTCGTTCAGGAGATTGCCAAGTCCTAGCACTTCATTCACGACCATCGGATTACCATCTTTCCTCCTCCATAACACAACATCCAGAGACTTCACTATATCCTCCTCCTTCCCTCCTTCCTCACGCAGGTCCTGTAACACAAGAAACGGTGATATCCGTCTATAATTGTTACAGGCAGCGCAAGTCTCCCGTCAACGATGTCACTCGCATCCAATTCGCCTACAAGTGTAACTGCAATCGAATCGGCGTAGGAAATCCAACCAAAGTTGCGGCACTTCATCTTCGTGGCCTCCTTGTGCGCCAGATACACACTGCGAACCGTCTTCTTCGGGATTTCAATCATCTCGATATCCGTCGTCAACCGCTGCTGAACATAGTCGGCGAGGGATATCATCTGTAGCGGCAGCGTGGTGTCCACCTCATCCGACGGAACTCTATCTCCTTCATCGAACAAATCCCCCTTAGGTCCACCAAGGGAAGCCTGACTAGTCCAATAACCTCCACAACATCGTCATCGGAGTCATCCACGATGTTAACCCTATCAATTGCTCCCACCGGTTTCTTCATCCCTTTAGAACCTTCTCGTCTTCCTCATCTCGTTGGTAGAGACTGGAGTTTGGCGGTTTTAGAGGAATGCTCAGCCGATTCTTTGACCTCCTCAACATCTTCACTCTCAGGCTGAGAGGTGGACGACCTCCCGGCCCCAGGGTGCGGAGTGGGGTGCGAAGTGGGACTCTGCGGAATCTCAATTGAGGCCATCATCGACGTATCCCAGGCATACAACCCAGCCGAAAACAATTCGGCGAGCTTATTTGGGGGATCCTCCGGACCTTGGAAACGGTAAGGGTACTTCGCGTCTAGATGAATTGAAATATTCGTCTCCCAGATAACCACCAAACCCTCACCCTCTAACGCAGTGGCGCTTAGAAAATGGTCATGCAACGAACGGCAGAGCCCCTTCCCGGTACCACCAGCAGGCCCCACGCCACGTACTTCCGCAGTACCAACTTCAACCCTGTTCTTGTCCTTTCCAAGGCTGATGAACAAAGATACAGAGTCGCCACCTTTTACCTTATGTGGCGTGGGAGTACTCGTCTTCATCTTCATCGCGCGCGGTGTTCCCCGCCCGGAACGCGATGTCGGCATACGAGGCGTGAAGACTTTCGCCTTTCCTCTTCCTCGCGTAAACGGCGCCATTTCTGACCCATCGCTGTTCCTCTTCGATCGCGCTGACTCTTGCCCCCTGTTATGGTTCAGAGGCGCCATGTTGGATAGAAAGGGTCCAAACAATTCGAAACGCGGATTGCGACCGTCGAGAATGCTCGCGAGAACGTATAGTGGACGTACCTTTCTCAATCACGTTCGTTGCCTTCACTTCCTGACCGAACACTGCGCCCTCTCAATATAGGATTGAACTCAAGGGGTTCCGTATTTCACGTTTTAGAATTCCCTATCGCTTTATTTAGAAAGTTACATGATCGTCATAACTACTACGTACGTGTAGCTATAGAATAAAGGCACCCAGTTTTGAAGGAAAAAAATGAATTGCGTCCGTTAAGTTTTCTGCATGGACAGCGGTCCGGGGTGGCGTGGCGCTTCATCAGTGCTCTGATGAAGCGCTACACCACCCCGGACCGCTGTCTATGCGCAGTTGCCGATGAAGTTGGACGACACCTCGGATGGCTGTCCACGTGCTGTGGCGGAGGAAGTTGGACGACACTTCGGACCGCTGTCCACGTGAAAAAAAGTTAAAATTTTCGGACAGTGGTCTGGGGTGGAGTGGCGCTTCATCAGTGCCGTGATGAAGCACCACTCCACTCCGGGGCGCTGTCCACGCGCCGTGGCTGACGAAGCTGGACGACACCTCGGACCGCCGTCGACGACGGTTTTCACTTATGATTGTTTAATGAATATTTAAAGCCCTGCATCTTCTTATAATGACGGGAGGACGTAAGGGAGTCTAATCATAAGACTGTCGTTCCCTGAGTTTGTTGGAAAGCAATAAAAATTGCTCTTCATAAGCCCGGAGAACAGTTTAGAATAGAAGTAGTTCGCAGCTTGTTGGTCATGTATAAAACAAAACAAATAATACATCACATCGATCTGGCAGAATATTCGCTATATCAGAAACTTTACATCTATCAAATCGAAGAAGGTAGTTCTACCGACTACGTTCTCTAACTTTATATGATGTAGATTTTCCTATAGCGTCCAACGTCGTGACCGATAATGAATACCTCCTTTGCGACAACCACGAGCATAATGTGGTTGTCGGAGAAGAAGAACTCATCACTGGCCACGACATTCTTCTAGTGACTATATTGGGGACTATTCTTCTTCAGTGATTGAAATATCAGTAATGACTAAACACGGTTATATGAGTTGAACAACCCATGTAATCGTAGTCCACCATCACCGGTAGCTCAACCGCTTCCGATAGTTTGACCTGACGCAGTCTAATCTAGTCGGTCTAATAAATAACCACAGTCCAACAGTGATTGAGCTGGCTGTCAGAGCCAAAGCCGATTACATGAGTTGAACAACTCAAATAATCTTACTCGACCATCACGGCCAGCTCAAGCACTTCCGAATGTTCTCAGTAAAGCAAGGATGCAGAAGTGGCATACACTGTGTCCAGAGACTCTGGCTTGAATACGCAATAGCATGGGAAATAGAAGAGTACGCCAGTTAGTACGATTCACAGAAAACGAACAAAATTTTCGAACGTACCTTGTGTGCCACTACGTCCGCGCAACAGAACAAGGACGGAAAGAGCACCTCCCTTATACAGTTTCCGGCGATATTTTTTTCTTCTGTCACAACCGAGAGGATCACTTGGTTGTGACAGGAGAAGAAGAGATCACCGGAAACCGTAACGGGAAGGTACCGAGCGTTGCGCTTACCGAGGCAGTTCGCAGGAGGGCCAAGGTGCTTAAGTACACGCAGCGTCAAATTACAAACAAGCGCCAGTCGCGAGGGGGCCGCTGTCCAGGTGGAAATTAATTAATTTTTACTTTTTCTCCCACGGCGCATGGAAAGCGGACCGAACTCGAGTGGCACTTCATCGGAGCCGTTATGGAGCGCCACCGCACCACGGACTGCTTTCCGGAGAGCCGTAAGTTTTAACTTCGCCTTTACTTCCATATCTAGGAATTACCGCACCCCCCTCCTATCCCTGCCTTCTCTTATAACTGTTTATCACCGCATAGGCCCCCCTAACATCGCCCAATTCCCTTCTATTCCTTTACTTTAGAGTTCTGGTACCGTTTTGGCCTCTGAACTCTCCCTTCACATCGCTAATTCCGCAGCCGTTTGCCGTCCGCTCGCGTCTACCATCCTCACTCATCTCTAGTTCGCTGCCGTCTCTCGTCAGCTTCCCTCCGTTCGCCCTCGCCGTCCGCTGCCGACGTAAATCATCTTTTTTTTCACGACTACTCCCGTTCTCCTTCCGTATTCATAATACAGCCCCCCTTTATTGTTCAAAATGGCTGCCCCAACCCCATCTAGTTCTAAGTCACCGTCACCGGCACCTTCGACATCCGACATGAAGGTTGGAAAAATGTTCGGTTCTGGGGATGAGCTTCTCACTACGTGTCTCGCCATCCGTGATCACTATGCGTCGACGATGCGAGAGGAAGACGAACCTAGGAAAGTGGGACACAGCGAATTCGTTCAATATATCATCAAGAATCGCACTGTCCTAGACGTTGCCAAGAAGTACTTCTCTATCCTTCTCGGACCCATTCACCCGTCATACAGCGATGATGAGCTCAAGGCTGTGTGCGGGAAGGTTTTGGACCGTCAGCTGTATCTGTCGACGAAGTTGCTTGACATCATGGACGGAGACAGAAACAGGCGTGTGAGGGGTTTTTGGAATGCTTATACCAGAGTGGACTTTCAAGGAATACCGAAGAATGTGACGTTAACCGAATTCTTCAAGTCCATGAGTATAGCTCTCAGGCGTGTGGGCCGGATAGTTCCCCCTTTCGGTACGAGCATCGCTACACATTGACAGAGAGTTCTCTTTCTTTCCCTCATTCAAAAAGTATCTATGGAAAAGCGCCTTCGGGGCCATAAGAGGCGTAAAGGGAAGAACGGGTATTCCATCGCTTTTGGGAATGTGCAAATATCGCAGAATCTCCACGCTCAGCGTGCGGGTTTTGGTGTGCAGCTGGTAACAAAGGCCTGGGATTGTTTCTCCCAATTTCTGGGATTCCCTAGCGCGGGAGTCATGGTTCTCCCTTTCCTACTGCTCGTGTGCGACGACATGCAGTTTAAAATTATTGAAAGGCGTTCCGAAAAGTTCCTGCACAAGGACAACGACCATCGCTTGCTACCGAGCAACACGCAAACTCTTCGGGAAGCCGAGGTCCAACCGTGGGCATGGAATCTTCCGGAGGAAATTGATGTAGCCCTCCGGACGCTTGCGAAGAAGTTCATTTCTGACCTGAACAAGGTTGTTGTGAACGAGCAGTTGTACAAAATATCAGAACCTGGACGATGGGCGGTTCTAAAAACATTTCACAGGGACCCGTCAAGAGCGTTTGGTCAGAGATTTGATTGTTTCTCTAACTCGCTTATGTCCTCCATCTTGGAGACAATAAGCCCTTTAAGAATCAAAGAAACACTCAGGGTCCCTGATATACCTCTCACGCCGATATCGAAACCGGAGCCGGCCATCGAAATTCATGACGATGACGATGAGCAGTTGGAAAGGGGGAATCCTTCGGAGGGGAAAAAAGGAAAGGATGGAGATGGCGGAAGTGGAATGGATGTAGTAGGTTAGAGTGGGAATGAAGATGTTGGTGAACAGTCTTCCGACGCTAACATACAGCCTCTTCCTGCCATTTCCTCGTTGGAAGATAAAATGGCACTCCAATGTTGTGAAGTGGAGATGGAGAACTACTTTCGAATGTATAAGAAGACCTTGGACGACGTCCCCGTCGAGCTAGAGACAGAAAAGCTCAGGCAGATTCTCTGATGAGCTCCATATCCGTACCTCTTACCCCATCTTTTCTAGAAAGCCCTTTCATCCTTCGTTTGATTCCAGGACTTTCTCCTTACAGCCTCTTTTCCTTCGAACCGTTGCACAACCTTCATCTTGGCATATCAAAGCTCATTAAAACAGCCACCATTGAGCGACTTCAGTCACACACGCTGTCAACCACCATAGGAGCATCTGCACCGCGCTCCTTCCGAACAGTTCGCCCGCAACTTCTAAACCATGCAAACGCCATCCTCGCCGCCATGGAAAGGGACTTCCCCGCTAGAGGCTTGCATATAGACTTTTCTGCACAAGAAAAAGGCAAGTCTCTGAACGGTATATTCACCAACGAAGGTCTACGCGGAATGCTGGAGGTAAAGAACTACAAAGCACTGGACATGGTTTTCCCATTCATACGCGCTTTCTTTGATACATGTTGTGGAGAACATGAAACAGCACCTATCACAACCATCTTCACACAATACTCAGGCTTGGTCGGAGCCATTTTCAGGTAAAATCGAGAACCACACTGGAACGAAAGCTCTCTCTCAGCTCTCCAGGCCCAGATCACAGCCTTCAAACAATGTACGACCAGAACATTAGCCGACTTCCACCCCTCTAGACTTGGAACGTTGAAGTTTCATCTTCTTGACCATCTCGTCGAGGATATCAGACGTCTAGGAGGTACCCAATACTACGATGCAGGGATATATGAGCATGCCCACCTCTTATTCAAAAGGCATTATCGGCGAACGTCGAGAAGAACGGCAACGGCTGTGCAGGAAACCATTCGCTCTATCGACCATGAAAATGTCAGAAAGAAATAGATTGGTGATAATCTACAAGAAGGCATGGCACGCGCACCATACGCTTCCCCAATACCTTCTATTCAACTTCCTCGATTCACGAAGAGGGGTCGTTTGATAACCATTGGACAACTTCGACACTACGTTAGGCGGCTCTCCTCATCTTCACTGACGCTATCTGATGTTAAGAAGGACCTCCAGGATAATGATACAATCTCCATTCTAGACCAAATTGGGGAACAAGCACTTCTACCGTTCCTCAGCCTGGTTGAGGAGACGCTCGAAGATAACTCCATATCCCACTTACCGGAGAAGATCAGGATAACACTCGTGAACTCAGCAGTTGTAAGAGGTGGTATGGTTCCCGTTCTACGAAATTTTGAGGCCTCGTCCAATTCTATCGTCCTAGGTAGCAACAAGTACCCTGTCAACCAAAAGGGTGTTTTCCTCTCCAGCTTTCGGACCGAGCAGGAAGCCCAAATTCTCGACCATCTTGGTCACAGGAGAACAAGGTGCAACATGGGTTGCTCAAGTAGTCGCTCTTGTTCGTGTGTCTGTTCTCGAATACTCGGGCCTTGTTCTAGAAGTGGCATTCGTTCGGTATTTTGAGGTATTGCCTCCCGCAATAGCTTTGGACAATGTTTTGCAATGCATATCTTTACGTTGGGCTACAAGTGATGAGCAAAACCACACTGTACTTTTCCCTGCCCATTCAAAACTAAAGAGCTCAAAACACCTCACCCCTCGGTATGGATTGGTTCCGGGTTTAGCAATACAGAGAACAGTACATATAGTTCGTTCTAATTATCCAGCCCAGCCATTTTCTTCTACACACCAATGGTTCCAACATCGATTCTACATCAATAGGTTTTATGATGAGCCTGTTCAAACCCTAACTGAACCCGAAGAACCACGTATAGAAGTAGAATAGTAAACGATTCCCAGTCATTCTTCTTGTTCATTGTTACCATGTTGCAATCCTCTCCACATTGGGGTGCTACTTCCAAAACCCAGCATGTCCATCTCCTTGAAATCCATGTCCCTTTCCTCACACTCTCCGATAAAACAATCTGTAACTGATCCCAATCTCTTACTCACTTTCTCAACGAAGAAACGGTCACGCAACGTTAGGTATATCTTTCCGCTCGAGGGCATTCGAAACGCTATCGTAGCCTCCCTCATATCATTCCCCAGCACTCCAGTCCATTCATGTGCTGCACTCCTATAGTGATGGAACTCGTTGGAATAACCTCTCTGTACATGTTGCCGGACATCTTCTAACAACTCTTTCAAACAGAGAGGTAATAACTCCCCATACTTCTTCGTGAACTGTTTCTGCCTTTGCCCACCTCTCGGAGATTGAGCAGTAACAAGAGTGACAACCGTCAGAATCCATGCGTCTAAGCGTGCAAGTTTCAGTATCGTGCCATCCACTAATGTCCCTTCCTCTTTATCCTCAACATCATATGAAATGAAGTCCTTCAACACTTCTACGCCTACCGTGTTTCCGAAGAACAAGTCCTGGTCGTTCGTATCCATTTCATCCCCGTCATTCTTAGCCTTCGAATACTTCAAACGATCAAGCAGTGCCTTCCTCCACTATGACGTGGTGGGGGTTCCATTCGCACCAAGTCGCAAGATGTTCTCTTGTGCTCCCCTCAGCTGCTGTTCAACTTCATCGGCATTTTCTTCTACCACTTTCGTTCTTCTCCATATTAGATCATAACCCAACAACAAAAACAATTTATCCCTTGTATTTCTCTTTCGCACCCCACAACATCACTCATTGTCTGTTTCATTCTCTGCCTTAGACACATATCCGCACACACTTCTAATATGCATCTTTCTGTGAGAGAGGCCTGTCTAATTCCCTCCCAACTCACTTCTTTCAACTCACTTTGTACCATAGTCTTCAGCAGCGCATCCGCATCTCCTTCAACAGATGGTGTGAACATTCCAAAACTGGTGAGAAGCTCCACAGGATTCTTGGGAACCATCGCGACACCATCCCTCTCGTTTCGAATTATCCCTTCTCCATTCTCCGTCGCTCCCTCTAGTATCTCAGCTCGATTGATCCAATTCCTTGAAGGTTTCTCAGCTTCAAAACACACTTCACTGGTCTCTCTCCTGGCCCAAGTCAACATATTGTGATACACTCCTCGCGCAACTCTTCGAAACACATCGCTTACAGCGATTCGATGCTTCTTTCGTCCGGTCCGTCCGGGTTCCCCGGTACGGGAAGTGTTACTGGCCTCCTGCTTCAATGCACCACGTAAACCTTCAATCACCAGTTCTTTTTCCTCAAGCTTAGTCTTCAATGCTGTGCTTTGCTCTTGCGCAACCTTTACAAGGATTCCCCGTATCATCAAATCCTCCTCCAACTTCTTCACCTTTGCTTTCAATGCTTTCAATCTATTGATTTCTTTCAGCAAATCTCTGTGGTTTACAGAAGACGTGATTTCTTTCTCGACAGTTCCCCTGTCTTCTTCCTCCTCCCCCTCCACTTCATGTACCTCCCTTATTCCCTGTACTCCATCTACTTCTGTTCTTCGTGGAACAGTAGAGGTTACAATCCTCTTCATTGCACGATATACTGGAGTTATTTCATCCCCTGCATTATCCGTATTGTCCACAGTGTCAGCCACACGCCGCTCAGAGTTATCCTCTCTGAGTCTTTTTCGCCCTGCCAAATTCGAGTTCCGAGGATTTATTCTTCCCACACGCTGTATGCCGACTCGTCGGCGCTTCAAGGCACCTGTAGATGCCCTTCGCGTCGAAAATGGTGATGGCCGTGGAATGGTTGTGGGATCGCCCACACTCCGTTGTAGGTCTCTTGCAGTGGGACTACTTTCCAGTTTAGAGACACGGACATTCTCTTGTTCCTCTTATGAAACTCGAACCTTTTCCACAATATCCCTTGTCAACGAACCTGCCGGTTCTCGAGCTTTCGGAACCGGTGAGATTTCTTCGGAGTTGGGATTTTGGTCTACGTTGCCAGTGAACTGCGTTGGGGAGCTCGGCGATGGCCTACTTTGACGTACATCGCTAGTGTTCTGAGAGTTATCTTTGCGCCGAGAATGGCGGTAACCGACGGTGAGATTAGGCCCGTGGTTGGCCTTCGCTGCTGGTGATTGACGTGGCGTTGTTTTAGCAGCCACTCGTGTTGAACCTCTGTTATCCTCACCAAGTTTCTTCTTCTTCCCTACAGGCTTGTTGCGCGACTGGGTGCCCCGCGTTCTTGCCTTGTCCACCATGTTGTTAATTGATACCAATGCCCAAGTTGAGAAAAGAAAACAGGGAAGACAAAGAGATTGAAGATTAAGGGGGATTTGGAGAACGGTGTGAAAGAGCGAGGATGGTTGGATACGGAAGGTAGTATGATGAATGGAATAGGGGAATCAATAACGGTCAGTTTACAGAACCTGTGTAAATCATTGGAAACTACATACCGTGTAGCTACACAAAGGGAGTTGCCTATAGGCCTCGCAACCACTCCTCGTCCGCAGCGGGATCAAGAGTGAGAGCCCAGTCCCAAATGTACTCCGCACTATAACTGACATAGAACTCCTCACCAACTTCTATCTGTCTCTGGTGCCACGTATGCCATTAACACAGGTTTGCCATAAACAGCGCGTTGAGACAGCGGACCAAGGTGGCTTGGCGCTTCATCGGTGCATCGATGAAGCGCCACGACACCCGGGTCCACTGTCATCGGCGCGCTGGTGGTGCCACGTATGTCACTACCACAGGATTGCCATACACGGGGCGTTGGGACAGCAGACCGATGTGCAGTGGCGCTTCATCAGTGCACTGATGAAGCGCCATGACACCCGGGTCCGCTGTCAACGGCGCGCCAGTGGAGCCACGTGTGCCACTACCACAGGTTTGCACACACACGGGGCGTTAGGGCAGTGGACCGATGTGCAGTGGCGCTTCATCAGTGCACTGATGAAGCGCCACGACACCCGAGTCCGCTGTCAACGGCGCGCCAGTGGTGCCATGTATGCCACTACCACAGGTTTGCACACACACGGGGCGTTAGGGCAGTGGACCGATGTGCAGTGGCGCTTCATCAGTGCACTGATGAAGCGCCACGACACCCGGGTCCGCTGTCAATGGCGCGCCGGTGGTGCCACGTATGCCACTACCACAGGTTTGCCCCACAGGGGGCGTTCGGACAGCGGACCAAGGTGGCGTGGCGCTTCATCAGTGCACTGATGAAGCCCAACGACACCCGGGTCCGCTGTCACAGGCTGTCGTTTTAATTAATTCGAATTACAAAATATTTTTTTGGGACAGCCGTCCGGGGTGGCGTGGCGCTCCATAGGCGCAGCGATGAAGCGCAATGAGACCCCAGTCTACTGTCCTACTTGTCCATATTAGTAACATCGCGTATATCTCCACATTTATTTAGTTCCGTGTCTCTCGCGTCTTCAAGCTTTCCTTAACATCTCTTTTACGTATCACTTGCCATAGATGAAGTACCACTTTCTCTTGATCCCCTCTACGCGCGCCATGAGAGATAAAGCTGGAGTTCTTATAGGTCTGCTTTGTCGGCGTGCCGACCAGGGAACCCGTTGTGTGACCAGCTACTGTGCATTCACGCGGCAGACGGTAGACCGAGGTGAATTGTTGTTAACGAATGCAACGATGAAGCGCCATTGCACTCCTGTCCATTGCCCAGTCGTCGTGTTTTCCGAAGAATGTAATACGAACCTTTCCCTAAGGGAATGAAACTTTTACTCTTCCACCAAGATATTGGTCTTTCTAAAATCCAAGTAATAATATAAATATATATAGCAATAGAGTTGTTTCAATTCTACACTAACGTCACAGGGGCGGCTCTCTGGCGCGGACACCGTCCGCTCGATTCATATCGCTGTATAGCCATAGGCGGAACACGCGCATCTCTACAGACTACTGTCACGCACGAATGCTCGTGCGCAAACATCATATAAGTCATTTCTTTTTCAGAATAGGCTCACATGAAGTTAAATCCTTTCTCACGGGGACTTTGAGCCTAGTAAGACACTTATGGGGCTGCATTTATTAGTCACGTTAGTATAGTGAGCATTGCTGCGGATGCTCTGGAAACACCCTAAATTAGTGTGTTAGGGTGGTTTTCAATCCCACCAAACGCATCCAGGACCGTTGCTCTAGACCACCCCCCGGACAGCGGACCCGGGTGTCGCGGCGCTTCATCAGTGCAGTGGTGAAGCGCCACTGCACATCGGTCCGCTGTCCAAAAAAATTAAAATTTGTTTTTGCCCTGCCGCCCCGGTCGGTCCCGAATATCTGTATCCGGAGCATACGTGCTACTACTACTGGATATCGCGTTTGCAGAAACATCGCAGCCATGTACAGCTAACTCCGGTTCGGGTATGTTTCACAGCCCCGTGTACTACATTCTTCAGTAGCTTACGCAGGTCTGTTGTCCTCACTACGGCCCGGGCGTCATGGCGCTTTATCGGTGCACCAATAAAGCGCCAGGACACCTGGGTTCGCTGTCAACGGCGCGCTGGTGGTTCCAAGTATGCAACCACCCCTGTTTTGCTTTTCTCGGAACCAAGTGTGGGTATGGCGGAAGAAGAACGCGTTGCCAGTCAAGACGGAGTGACTGAAGAGGATGTGCGAGCGTCAGAGGAGACAGGGTGGGGGTCAAATAGTGGTGTGCTGGCGAGGCGTACGGTACAGTGACGGTTTTGGCGCCAAACCGGTTGGAACAGAAAGGGGTAAGTTATGGTTTCAGATATAGGCCGTGTGCATAGGCAGTGGCACGGAAAACGAGGACGGCGTCGATTGCACTGTATGGCACCGAATTCTTGCTTTCGGTGGCGATTTTGGGTTTTCTAAGATGTCGAACGGATACTTGAAGGACGAGGAGCTTCTTGCGTTCCTAGAAGGGAAGGAGATCGGAGGAACGCCGTCTCCCAAGCAAGAAGTGGCCGAGGTTGCGCGGGTGGATGGAGGGTCACGAGAGGAGGGGGTTGTGGCTGTGGCGAAGGCAGGTGCTGCGGATGTGGGCTCGAAGGTGGTGGAGAAGAAGGGGGAGAAGGATGGGATATGGAGGAAAGGGGCGGTGCACCTGAGCCCTTTGGGGATTGGGGAGCACATGGAGGGTGGAGGTGGAGCGGGAGGTAGGAAAGAGCAATTTATGGGGGAAATGAAGGAGCTGGCGAGGTTTTTGGGAGTTGTGATGAAGGAACGAATGGATGATTGTATTGCGGAGAGTGTCGCGAAGATGGAAGGGGTGGTGTTAAGTGAGGAGGAGATTGGGGTGTCATTGGAAGCAATATCTAATTTGCGGAATGGTTTGAAGGTGCCGGCAATGGAGATGGGTCGTCATGCTGATGGGATGGTGAAATGCGTAGGGAAGGAGATACGGGAGCTAAGGGAGGAGAATGTGGTGCTGAAGGGGAGGTTGGAGATGCTGGAGATGCAGATTGGAGAGGTGGAAAAGGCGCGGTTGTTGTTGGTGGAGGTGAAGGGGATGCTGACGGGGACAGGAGGGGAGGTGGGAGGAAGTTGTGCCAAGGGGAGAATGAAGGTTGAGAAGGGATCTCTTGTGACGCCACAGACTAAAGAAGTGGGTAGTCGCTTGAAGAAGAGACGAAAGGAGGGAAGGTGGCAGGAGAGGAGGTGCGGCCGGGGCTGCGGGTTGCGACGTTGACTGGGTTTCGAAGCGCGACGCATGCGGTGCAGACGGCGGACCGCATACTGGAAGAGCAGAGGGAGCGGAGGATGGGTGGTATGGGGAGCTGTTCTGGGGCCAGGAGGGTGTAAAAGAATGGGGAGAGCTGCCCGCGGAACTTTTACGAGATGACGTTTGAGGAGACGGAAACGCAGGATCCGAACGCTGGGGGTGCGGAAATCGACCAAAGTATGGTAAGGGGGTGGCGATGTTGAGTGAAGGTGGAGATGGGAAGGAATGGGCGGATGTCTTATGGTGTCTGGGTTGGCAATTGCTTCGCATTTTCGGGCGAAATGGGAATTGCAACTAGCACGGATGGAAAATTTGGAGAGGGTCGTGGAAAAGAGTGTAGTTGGGGTGGGTTGCGAGGCGAACCTCTCGAAATACTAGGAGACCCTAGCAATAAACTGCGCGACATGGAATACAATATTCCAAAATTTGTTAATTTTGTGAGTGCCAGCCTCTGCGACCCGCGCGGGCGCCCAGATAATGCCTAAAACTAGCAACTATTCCACACATGGCACCCAGTATTCCACTTTGCAGAACACAGACGATCACTTCCTCCGCTCCTGCCCTCGCCTCTGCCATCCAACCACGCCAACCCGGTTTGGCCCGTGATGGAAAACTCATCTCATTCGCTGATCTCATCACCGCCCACAAATTCCTTCACTCTAATCCTCATTTCAATCCCAAATCTCTCCAAGACGTCTTCCTCTCCGACACTCTCTCCATCCTCAAGCAGATTGGAAAACACGCCCTCGCTTCATTCATCACCCTTTCTCTCGAAGTTTTAGAACTCTCAGAGAACTCTCCCACCCTCCGTCGCACCCGAATCACCGTAGCCCACTCCGCTCACGTCGCCGGCGGTTATGTCCCATCACTCTACCACTATATTAAAGAGCGGAACGAGCTCGCGCTCCAGGATTCTCCAGTCTCTCTCATCCAACGAATACTTGCCGTCCCGTCCTTCGGTCCTTCTGAATCTCCAAAGTTCTCTCACTTCCTCGTCGCAGGCACCAGCTCCACCAACTCCACCTTCATTGTCTGGGTCTGCGAACTTATCTCCCTTCTTTGTTTCACCCTTCCTTCTTCCACTCCATCTTCCAAATAGTTCGCCTTCGTACAGATCATGGAACTTGTCCCACCAATCGACGAAGTCGATGTCACCCTCAACCGCGTATGCCTCCTATGGGCACCAGACGACGAACATAACCACACCGCCTATCCAGCTCCCATCTCCACCAACCCCACATCCGACAACGTTTCTACATAGTTTGAAATCATCCCTTTCCCTTCTATCCTTGGATTCGTTCAAGTTCTCCGCCAGAACTACACCGCACCACCCATCGTTGTCAAACTCTTCGCCGTGCTCGTCCCTCACCAATTCCCATTTTTCCTTCAATGTATTCTCCACTGTCCTTAGCAGGTACCTTCCATACAATGTAGAAAACAAGAGCTGCCTTGGTCCTCAACGTCCCAAACCCTCGTTCATCGTTTCCACAACACACCCAATCCACGCATCAAGTCTGGCGAGGTGCATTACCGTCTCATCCATGTAATGCTTTTCTCCATTACATTTGGGCTCCACTGCGTATCCCATGTACTCCTCCAGCACTGCCACTGCCATTTCAATCTTGAATTACTGATCATCTTCATCACAGCTCCATGGTGGAGCATGCACAGTTGACCCAGAGTACGCAAAATCTCCAAAACGGCTCATTCTCCACGCACACAACTTGTTCATTCCATGTTCTTCACTTCCCATAAGCTTCTCGCGAGCTTCGTCCATCTGCTTCTTCAACTCCTCACCAAGTTCCGTCCCCTCGCTAGGCTCGCCCGCTTTGCAATCAAATCACATCCCAGTAAAGAGAATAATCTGTCTCGAGCAGCCCGCTTTCGCACCCCAATCACATCGCTTATCGTCTGCTTCATCCGCTGCTTCAGACACTTGTCCGCGCATACATATTCCACGCACTCTTGTTTCCTCCCGGCTTCCCTTATTGTCTCCCACGGGTCCCCATTATTTCTGTCTCGACCACATACTTCTACGACACATCACTTCCACCCTCTGTCGATGGTGGGTACGCCCTCATCTCATATGCAACCTGAATTGGGCACCTAGGCACCATCTCCTTCTCCCCAACTAAAAACATGCTCCCCTCTCTACTTTCTTCCACCGTCTCACTCCTGTATTTCCAGCTTCTACCGACGTCTTCCATGTCAAAACAAAGTTCAGACGCCTCCAACTTCGCACAATGAGGAATCCTATCATTTACACCCCTTGCGAATACCTAAAAACGTTCATCCCCTCCAATATTATACTTTCGGCGCCCTCTCACCTTCTTTCCTCCACCACCTCGCTTCCTCCCCTTCACTGCCTCCCGAAGACTTTCGATCAACACATTTTGCCGTTTATTTTCCTTCCTCAGCCGTCCCAAATCTTCCTGCGTCAGCTTCAAACTCACCATTCATGTATAGTGATCTTGCTTCATACTTCCCAACTGTCGTTTCAGTGAATTCACCCTCTGAACGAGTGCAGACCGTGGCAAAACGCTTAAGTTCTCCCCATTGTCTTCCCCACCCCTTGTAGATCCCCACTCATCTCCTCGAATTCTAGCTCCTCTTTCTCCACGACCGCAGTCACTTTCGTGTCTCACAACCTTCGTAAGTAAAACGGTGTTGCGCCTTACACGCATCTCTTGGGGCGTTAGTGGCACCGTCTCCACGACATTCACTTCCAGATGCCGTTCTTGTTGTACGTCGTTCTCCCCTTCGAAATGGCTCTCAACCACTACTGCTGTCCCCCCGGCAATTTTCTTGGTTGATCCACCACTTTTACGTCGTACCACTCTCCCGTCCGCATGTTCTCGTCGCTGATCTCCTCCGTTCTCCACAACTTCAACACCCCCCAGTCCATGAAGAACACTCCATATTCTTCTCTCACTACCCTCCCCTGTTTCACGTTCTGCCAGTGGCTGCACACACCTCATCCCTTCTTTCTCCCGGTTCTCATTCTCTTGCTCGAAAACAATGCTTTCCTTCTCTGGCACTTTATTTGGCGTCACAGCAACCAAACTCTCCACTCCTCACGTCCTCGCCGCCTCACCACACCTCACTCTCTCCCTTTCTCCTTCCACCTCTTCGGGTACTCCAGCCTTAGGCACTTTATCACCGTTAGTTCCCTTTCTTCCTCGAGTACCTCCACTACCTAATATGGTACTACTCCTTGCTATCGTTCTTCCCTCGACACCCGTACAGGGCTCTTTACCCCTCACTATCATATCCCCGCTATCGCTTTCCTCTAAAGCTTGCGCAGTCTCTGCGCTGCTTCGACGACCATCTCTCTCCCGAACACCGCGCGGAATCTTCTTTGGAATACCTCGCTGCGCTCCTATGCTTTTCTTGGGACTAACTTCTTCATGTCGGGCGTTCGCAATAGGTTTCGTCACCACATGCTTACCGTTCGCTGCGTTCGCTGCGTTCGCTCCCATATTCCACTCTCGACGCTCCTCTCCACACCGTCGCTCCTCGCCGCTCCATCGCTTTTCGCCGCACCGTCGCTCCTCGCCATACCCTTCCTCCCTTTCTCATGTAAACCAGTCCGAGGCGCACGCGTACTACGAGCGGTGCGAACTTCGCCCCTTTCCGTTTCACCACGCCTTCGGCTCTTTAACGCGCAACCGCTGATCTCCTCCGCATTCAAACCCCTCGTCTTATGTTTCGCCATATACAATCCGAATGGTTCGTCGCGGTTGACGCTGAGGTCACGACGTGTTAGCCGCTGACCGTGATCGAAGGTCACAGGAATCGGAACAGCTCTGCTCTAGATGTGTTTGATGCTCGCCGTGAGCAAACGCCACCGATCGAATGCACAACCCCAATCGAGTGAAGTGTGGTGGGAATCACCGAGTCCGGTTTTTTATTCCCCGATTCCGAAACTGAAAAATTGACACCGAAATCTCCATTTCTGAACTAGAAAGTTCTCATAATGTTAAAAACCGTACAATATCATATTTGATGCTCTTCGATACCTATTATGTATCTATACACTTCCATATTGCACTTCGGGTAAAGTGTTTAGTTTCTATTTCTTGCTCAATGGCGAAGTTGGAATGCAATAACTGCCACTTCTTTATGTAGGTTTAGGGGGTTAATTCATATGTAGGTAGTTCGCTACAAGTTCTAATCGATTACTATAATAAGATTTTCCGATGTATCCCAGCTATACTCTACTCCATAATCTGCGAACAACTCCTCTCCCACTTCTAGTTTCCGAAGTGCTCGCACCGCAAGCATTTGGTATTCTCGTGGTTGATGCGGGGTGCGTCCTGTACTTGGAGTTCAAATTACCCGCAGATCTACCATCCTTCGTTTCGTTACACCATCTGCAACTGCATCAATGTCCTTATCACCTTCCATATATTTGGGATCGTTAATCGTTGCACCCAATGAAAAAAAGCGGGGACAATCCATACAGGTATTAAACTTACTCCTTGTCTTCTTTCTGGGAGGCTATGGAATATATCGCCGCGGACGTTAAACTCCATCGCATACTTCCGAAAGCGTTCGGATGTGGCTCCCAATAACCCTTCACCATATCTCTTGTGTACCTCTTTTATCGTCGTTAGGTTATGGTACACCAATATTCCATAGAAGTAACATATCTCTTCATTATCCATGAATTGGCGTGTAGTGAACACTCCCACTCTGGAGCCAGGGTGACGAATTGTCGACTTCCCGATACGACAACCGCACATGGTCGCTTCCAGTGCCAACATGGCATTTTAATCCAAAAGCCCCGTCTTTTTTTGCAAAGTCCCAGGCCATTTGTGAAGGGCCTGACGCCTACCAATGGTCACCAAGCTCTCATGCCGCCACATTGACGCAAGAAAGTCCACAATATACGTAGGAAACTTTTGATACTGGGGATACCCGGATGGAGCCTTCTATGATCTCGATGGGCGGACATTCCACTTCGGAAATAAGTTCAACACCTTAATCAAAGCATTCCGAACTTCCTGCGTTACCTGGATATCCGTCTCATTTTCTCGCTTTTGCAATGTGAATTGAACAATTGCAGCCTGCCAAGCATGGGCAAAGCAGTCAGGGTCCGCCTCATACCCGATGAACCTACGATTCAGGTGTAACTCTATGCATGCAATTGCTGTCGAAAACGTCCCCGCAAACAAGTCGACCACAATATCCCGAGCCTGGGAAAACCGACTGATTAGCTCCTTCAACAATGTACGAGGTTTTTGTGCGGACCTCACCTTTTGTGAAATGTAGCCCCCACCTTCCTTCTTTCTCTTCCCATGAAGAGTCTCTTCATTAGACATGGGAGGTACCTGGTCAATGACACTGTGCTACCCCGGGTATCTCAATTGCCCAAAGTTGAAGTTCTCATAGATCACCATCACATGCTGCTGCTTGTAGTTCAGACCATTTCGAACTCCATATACAGCATACTCCATTGCAGGGAAAAGGGAGCACGACCTACGTCCAGGGTTACGCAGGGAGTGGCCTTGAGACCGTACAAAGTGCATCGGGATCTGGTCCACAACAAAGGAACGCCTTGGTACTCCGCTTTCGTCTTTTGCCCCGATGGCAGAAAGTACATCTCTCCATTCCTGGACCTGCTCGAAAGCACTAAAGATAACGAAAAGGACGTAGCAGTTTTGATGAAAGCTTTGCAGCCTTCTTCATTTCCTGAGGGCTCAGTACATCGTACTAGCTGTTGCTTAGGTTCTTGTTACCTCGGATGTTGTACGGAGGGTCCATTAGAACCAGTTGAACGTTTCCTAATGGAGACACACCATCTATACGCAACGTCTCGTCCATCTCTACCATATCCTCAAACCCGCAATTGTACAAGCAAAAGTACTTCTCCATCTCCTCCTCACAAATTCGGAAAGCCATTTTGTCATCCAACGACTCAATAGATGATGGGGGTATTACGCGTACCCCAGACGCTTCGTCACCAGTACTTCGTTTCCCAATGTCGGCCACTATGTTCGTATCGCCATCTCCTTCTTCGCCTCTCCCCTTCTTTCGCTCCGATGGTTTCCCAATATCCTCCACCTCCTCTACATCATCTTCAATTTGTATGGCAGGTTCTGGCTTGGATATCGGCGTTACCGCCATACCAGGGACGTTCACTGATTCTTTCAGTTTCAACGGGCTTATGGCCTCCATGACGAAGGACACAAGCGAATTCGATAAAAGTATGGAATCTCTGAGCACACGCCCGTGATGGGTCTCTGCTAAACATCTTCAGAAATGTCCATCGTCCTGGTTCAGTAGAACTGCTCATTCACAAGAACCTTGTTCAGGTCAAAAATGAACTCTTTCGCAAGCATTCGGAGGGCAGCATCGATGTCTTGCGGTAAATTCCATACCCCCAGGATGAACTATGTTTCAATCACAGTTACACCTTTGTTCGGTAGCAAGCGATGATCGTTATCCCGGTAGAAGAACCCCTCTGCCCTCGTTTCAATCGCTTGAAACTGCATTTCGTCGTACGTGACTCGGATGAATGAAATAACCATGACCTCCACGGTAGGGAATCCCAGGAATTGAGAGAAACAATCCCATTCCTTCATTATGAGCTGGACACCAAAGCCAACCAGTTGAGCTTGGAGTTTGTTGGATATTTGGACATTCACAAAACGTGTAGGATATCCTTTGTCTCCTTTTTTCCTCTTCTGGCCTACAACTCTTTTTTCCTTGGAAACTTTCTGAATGAGCGAGAGAAAGAGAATCCTTTGGAAATGTGTGGCAACAGTTGTGACGAACGGGGGGACCACCCGTCCCACTCGCTTAGGAGGTATAGTCATGGACTTGAAAAACTCGGTCAAAGTCACATTCTTCGGTATTCCTTTAAAGTTCACCTCGGTATAATCATTCCAGAAGTCCCTTACACGCCAGTCCCTATCCCCGTCCAAGATGTCCAATAACCTCGTTGAGAGGTATAGCTGACAGTAAGACCCCTTCAGAGATACGACCTGTAGTTCACTTTCAGTAAAAATCAGATGTCCTGGACCCAAAAAAATATAGAAGTAATTCCTGGCCAGCGATAGGACGTTGCGATTCTTGATAACGTAATCAACGAACTCGCTGTGTCCCAACTTCCTTGGCCGGTATTCATCTCGCATTGTCGGCGTGTAATGATCGGGGATTGCGAGGCATACTGTGACAAGCTCATCTTCGGAGCCATACAGTTTTCCAACCTTCATATCAGAGCTTGAGGGTGCCGGTGATACAGACTTCGATGCACTATGCGGAACCATTTTATGCATGCACGGGAAGGGGGCGCGTTGACGGGTTATGATTCGAACTTTCGAAGCGGACGGGAGGTGGCAGCAGACGGGAGAGGGTAGCGGAGGGGAGAAGCCAGCGCACGGGAGACTGCAGCAGGCGGAGGATAACTGTCAATGAGATATGAGAGTGCGCAGAAGACGGGAGTGGGCGGTAGAGGATAGCAACGATACAGCACGAAATAGGTTCTTTCAACACGACAGGGAGATGCAGGATGCCTTTGATGCACGTGAAGCCGTAAAGAGGTGTCAGGGAAAGCGCAGACTCTCGAGGGATACGGAACTTGGTGAATGCAAACATATACGCGAGGTTGTAAGAAACGGCTGGTAGGAGAGCAAACCGGGGTGGCGTGGCGCTTCATCAGTGCACTGATGAAGCGCACCACCCCCCGGTCCGATGTCCCAAAAAAATCATTTATTTTTTCATATTTTTCAACGACAACGGACCGGAGTGTCGTGGCACTTCATCGGTGCACCGATGAAGCTCGACGACACCCCGGTCCACTCTCCCAACGCGCCGTGTGTGATGAAACTGGAGTGCTGGCATACATGGCACCGCCAAAGCATTCTGGGACAGTAGTCCTGGGTGTCTTGGCGCTTCATTGGTGCACTGATGAAGCGCCAGGACATCCCGGTCCGCTGTCCCAACGCGCCTTGAGTGCCGATCGGCTTTCTCAGGGTGAAACGAACATGGATCGCGGCTCAAACGATTTTCTGCTCTCACTCTATGCAAAATTTCTTACTATGGCTATCCTATTCTTAGCCAAGTGATTGTGAAAAAATTCGAAAAACTCCCCAAGCAGCAGAGTATTAGGAAAAGAGCTGTATCGCATAAAATTAGAAGATGAACTAATTTTATATCATGTAACGGATGTCCTAATCCTAGCTTCAAAGCGAAAGCGGCATAGAAATAGGACATCCGTTATATAGGACAAAGATAGAAGATGAACTAACTTCATCTCATCCAACGGATGTTCTATACATAGCTACGAAGCGTGAGGGTGTGCGAAACCCTCCGCAAGCTGCATAGGAATAGGGCATCCATTACATGAAATAAAAATAGAAGATGTACTCACTACATCTCATCTAACGGATATCCTATTCCTAGCAACAGAGCGAGAGGGGGTGCAGAACCCTCTGCAAGCAGCATAGGAATAATCCATCCCCTACATGATATAACAATACAATATGCACACATTTTATATAATCTAATGGATGTTGTATTCCTAGCTTCGAAGCGTAAGGGTGTGCCACCTTCCACGGAGATATATTGTTCTATTTATGCAACCGAGACACATACTTTCGGTTGTGGAGGAAGATGAATATATCCCGGTTGAAGGTGTGACCAGGAAGGAAAGGCGTGAAAGGTGTTGGGAAGGGGAGTGGGGACGGCTTTTATACAGCAGCACACGTGTGGTTGGGGTGGCTCGAATGAAATGTTGAAAATATGAAATATCATCTTTGTCCAGCCACTCGTTTCAAAAAAAACTCAAAAACTCTTTTTGGGAAAGCAGAACGGGGTGTCGTGGCGCTTAATCGGTGCAAAGATGAAGCGCCACGACACCCCGGTCCGCTGTTCCAGCGCGGCGTGAGTGATGAAGCTGGGGCGGGGGCACATGTGGCACCGCCAACGAGCCGTAAGCGGTGAAAATCGCCCACTGTCAACGCGCCGTGTGTGATGAAACTGGGTTGCTGGCATACATGGCACCGCCAACGTGCTGTTGGCAGCGGACTGGGGTGTCGTTACGCTTCATCAGTGCACCGATGAAGCACCACGTCACCCAGTTCCGCTGTCCCAGAGTGAAATTAGTCCGCCACAAATCTTATTTATTTCTTTATTGCTCAAACATTGTTGAAAAAATGTACTATAGATGTTAATAGCTTGATGTAGCTTTGTAAAGGTCCGGCGAGCATGCTATGGAATTTTATATAGGCACAGTGTATAGTTTAAACTAATATTGAGCGGAGGCGCATCCGTGATGAAGTAGACAGAAAGAAACGGGAGTGAAAGTTACAACTAGGTGACCGATCTCGCCAGCGTTCTCGACGGCCGTAAACAATCTTTTCGATTCTATCAGCCGCGTTTAACTGCGATGCCGCCTCGCAAGCCTACAAGGGGGCGGGATTCAAGACAACCGAACCCAAGTGCAGGGGTGTCAGAAATGCGGCCCCTAAAACGATGGAGAAGGAGGGCAAAAGGCACTACACCGTGTATGCCACCAGCTCGAGCGATGACGAAGAAGCATTCGCGCGCTGCTATGTGGGTATTGAAAGACGGCGATGCAGTGCATTTGTTTGTGACGGTTGGAAAAGCAAAGAGGAGGGTGAAAGTGGGAACTGCGGAGGTGAGAGGTGTGGGGTCCGCCGATGGTGCCGGGAAGGTCCTTTGCCGTTCGCTCCATGGCCATCTCCTAAGCGCGACTGTCTTAGAAGAGGAAGACTTGGTTGTGATCTGGAGGACGAAGATTATAAATCATGGAAGCGCGGAGTACCCTTACCGTTCTCAAGGTCCTGAAGACTCACCAAGTACGCTGAGAGAGTTGCTCTGGGCTGAGTTGTATGCGTGGGAAACGTCGGTGATGAACCAATCGAGATTCCACAAAGTCCTAATCTAGAGTTCGGGGCTGGCAAGTCTTCTACATTTCAGCCTGAGAAAGTGGTTGCTCCGGAGGTCGAGAAAGCTGCTGAGAAAGCTTCTAAAACTTCCGAAAAGTCTTTTCACGGGATGAAGAAGCCCATGAGAGCTAGGGTTAGCATCAAAGAGGACTCCGACGACGATATCGTGGAGGTCTTTCAGACGAGTAAGGCTCCGCTTACTGACCCGGAGGAGAACTTCTTCAATTAGGGACCCAGTGTTCCGTCGGAGGAGGTTGACAACACGCTGTCTCTCAAGAAGATTTCCGTGGCCGACTATGTACAGCGCAGGTTGACGATGGATATCGAGATGATTGAAATCCCGAAGAAGACAGTACGAAGTGTAGATGAGAGACACAAGGAGGCGATGATGATGAAATGTCACAACTTTGGGCGGCTTCCGTTTGCAGGTTTGATTGCTTTGGCATCTGTAGTAGAGTATGATGTGAATCAAATAGTTGTTGATGGGAGATTTGTTGTGGCCGTGACCCTTAAAGACGGGCATCACCGAATTCTTGGGCTACAAGACTTGCATGGGGAAGGCGGGAAGTTGGCGGATATATTCCGTTCTTTGGATGTTGTGCTTTGGTGAAGAAAGGATGGGAAGGCCATGAAAATGAACGAGGTACCAAGACTCGGAAATATTCTGAACGAGATGAGTTCAAATGTGCTCAAGATGTCATTTGCAGACAAAATTCATGGCACGGTATCTTTTGTGCAGAACGTCGTGGACGAGTCACATATGGATGTGAAGAGCATTACTTCGAAGCATTCAGCTGGGGCTCTGAAAGGAATTGAGGCTATCGGAGACAACAGTGTGCTTCAATCGACTCGTTACGCGACATTGGCTATGAAGTTTGGGGAATGTGAGGGGCTTTTGGAGTTCTTTGAGAAGGTTTGTGAGGAGGGTCCACCGCGGACGTTTACGCATGTCTCGAGTGACTTCTTGATGGGTCTCACGGATGGGCAGTTTCGATTTCCCTTACGTACGTTGCTTGCAATGGCATGTGGAACTGAGATTGTCTTCTTCTACGAGAACCGGTCATTTTGAAGACATGAAGAAGCACTTCTTCCAATATGACATATTTATGTAAAACCTATGTAATCTCACTGAGAACAAAAAGAAGATTAGTGTTGAAGAAGTATTGCAGACCGTATTCAACTTACGGGGGGAAATGTGTCTGTGGTGAAGTATCTGGGTATGCAGACAGCCAAAATAGAATTTATCGTTGCGAGGCGTTTATGGGAAGGGATTGTGTCTAGAAGGGTGAACACCACGGTTAACAAGCTTCAAGAAGTTTTCAAAGTATCGCTTCGAACTTCAGAGGAGGTGAAGGAGGTGAGGGAGGAGGTGAAGGAGGTGAGGGAGGAGGTGGTTGTAGTCGTGGGTGTAGGTGATGGTATGTCAACCGCAGCACCTAATGTGGCAGAAGAAGCTCCCATGTTGTTGGAAGCTTCCATGCAGGGGGAAGACCCTGAAGCAGAGCAATCAGGGTTGAGGCGGAGCACACGGAAAAAGATTGCTCTGGGCCGGCTAAAAAAGGATTCGGGTAGCAAGGCTGAGAGCAAGAAGAAGAAAAAGAGAAGGAGGGTAATTGATCTTACTGACGATGAGGATGAGGTAAACATTCAACCTGCTCCGAAGAGGATGAAGAAGGGCACCGTGAAGACCCCCTCTGGAGATATATCAATGGAGGTTATTATTTTATTCAGGAATATGACAAAGCCGGCATTGAAGAAGTTCTTCAAAGAACAGAAAATAAATTTGGTGTCGTCGAGCGAGGATGAAAGTGGTGGCAGTGAGAAAGATAGTAGGTTCGTTCAAGACGAGGAAAAAGGGGTGGAGAAAGGAACAATACGTGGATTTGAAGATAAGAATCCGGTGAAACCACCGAAAGGGATGAATAAGGCAGGTGAGTGGGTTGGTGGATCGGATATGTCATAGACGAGTCTGGTGAATGCGCTACCGAGTGAGTGGCTAGAAAGGAAGAATGCAGTGAAACATCAGCACCCTTGGATGGAGATGATTCATTTGCGATAGGAGCACAGGGCGGGGTGTTTGGGGTGGCGGATTTGAGAGCGGTCCATCACGCGTTGTACTGGCATGCCGCCCGGAATGTGCACAAGAAGCAGCGTAGTACGAAGGAACCAGTTCCTGGGGTGAAGCTTCCGTTGAAGGGAAAGCCGAGAGGGGAGAAAGAAGCTCTTCGGATGGCAGCGATGGAGATGAATGACATCGCGCGAGGGTACTTTGAGACGAAGAGAATGAAATTGATGGAAAGGGGTTTCTGTGTTTTCGAACATTTCGGAATTGACGAAGGTATGTCAGAGGAGGCGAAGAAGAGGGGCGTGGTGGTGGATGAAGAGGTGACGGAAGGGTCGCAAGAGTTTTTTGAGAAGGACCTCAAGGAGCAGCCAGAATTCAAGTTTGAAGAGAACCGAACGAAATGGAATCCCATCATCAACACGGGGGAAGGAAGGCACGCTGGGGACAGGATGCAGGGAATTGGACGATATATTAAGACCAAGAAGAAGATTGTTGATAACATTGAACCTGATGAGAAGAATGTGGTGATGGTGAGAAAGCGGGCGTTGTTGGATGCGAGGTTTGGGCAGATAGCAGCCACTCTTCGTCTGTGTAACGACAGTAGGGCGAAGAAGAGGATGTATGCGCCGGATACAGGGGGACGTGTGTTATGTACGGGGGAGGGATGCCCAAGGCAGGTTTTGCACACTGATTTTCGAGGGTTGACGAATGCGGAGAAGGATAAGGGAGATATTCCGGGGCTCTTCGTGATGCCCTCTGGGGGGAGTTCATTTATGATATGGGTTTGTGAGACGTCACACAATATGTATGTGACGGAAGACAAGAGTTTGAGGAGGTTATGACGTACAATGGTTGTGAAGAAGTTCAGGGTTCCGCCTTATTCTGTGTTTATTGGGAGAGGGGGTATGTTTCATATAGGAGCTGGGTACATGGATGCGTTGGTGGAAAAGAATTGCCTGAGGTATCACATGTACTTTGTACCAGAAAAATACAAGCTCCTTGACGCGGTGCACAAGGAGCCAGCGTTTTGGCCAAAGTTCGTAGATGAGGACTTTGGGCTAGGAGAAGACCCAAACGACCAGCTGGACGATGATGAAGGTTTGGAGGAAGGGAGTGAAATAGAAGAAATAGAAGATGGAGGGGACGAGTACGAAAAGAAAGATGAAGAGGTGTCAGGTGGCCATGCTGAGAATACAGATGGGGATTACGAGAAACGACAGATGATAATGGATGACGAAAATGAGTAGGTATAATGTAGCACTTACACTGTTGTGTTTGTTTGTGATAGAGACTTGACATAAAAAGTGAACAGGTGATTTGTTTAAGCGGCAACTTAAAAAGAATTGGAAAAAAACGGGGTGTGTGTGTAGTTGCTACGAATACGAGGTTTACAATTTGTTCTAATTACTAGAGAATTTGATGTCTAAGAACATTGACATAGTTGGTGTGGAAAGGGGCAGGGTCCAGCCTTCCGGCTAATTTTTCATCTGCGGAGGTTAGATAGATATAAGCATTTCTGGATTCATACTCCGAGAAAGAGGCTGGGAAGGAAGCAAGAGTTCTGCCGTATTCCAGTAGCGATTCCACTGTAGAAGTGATATTGAAGGAGAGACCTGTGTTGAAGGTGACTATCCCTAGAAGCTCTTTTATTATATTTGAGACAATATTTATGTACTTGGTAGTCGCTTCATGCATGGTAACGAATCCAAATGAAGAAGAGACGAGATTGAAGGAAGAGATCCAAACGAGCTTTTGGTAGTAAGACTTGGAAAAGGGTTTTTCGTCGACGACACTGCAAGTAACACCTGCGGTCCAGAAGCATACAAGATATTGCCAGAGCACACTTTCCAGTGGCTGTGGTTAGACAATTTGGAGATAGACGCGTGACACCATCCTGTGGGGAGGTGCCGACAGTGGGAATGGCGAAGTAAAGAGTGGCTCGTGAGTAATGCTCAATTCCGTGTTCGTAAAGAATGGGAAGAATAAGACCATTCTGGATGAAGACCAAGTCTTCTGCCCGTGGTGCTGGACAAAATAGAATTACTTTTTCGAGAAGGTCGTTCCTAACACAGAGGAAGATTGGACCTTGGGGAAGGCAATCTGCGGAAATGAAGTCTTCGATGGAGAGAAAGGTGTCTCGAGGGGAGCCATTGTTGTATATCATGGTGCCAATACGGCTTCGACCTATGACAACAGCTGGGATGATTGTAAAACGGAGTAAAGATGAATGGGAGCTCATTGCGATGAGTTTGCTTGATTGAAGGTATGGGCTGTTGGAAGGTGTCGGGTGCTGGTAGCTGTGAAAGGAAAGTGGTTTACATTCTAAGGAGTAGGGAAAGCTCTAAATACAGGACTGGGCTGTTGTTTTGGTCATGGAAAAAGTCTTCAAGGGGATAAAAGGACTTGTATGATTCGGTTATCGAAAGAAATGGGCAGCAGGGCTGTAGAGGAGGTAGGGTCGAGGAGTGTGTTTATGAGAAGGTATGCAGTGAAAAAAAGCATAGAGATTAAGAGTTTATGGTACCATTGGTACTTGAGAGGTGGTGCATCAGGGGTTTCATTGGGATACGGTATGGACCGAGGTTGGGAAAATGTGGAGATTTCTAGGGAAGAAATGGAAATTGTGTGAATGGAAAAAAATAGGAGTGGATGTGAGTGGAATACAAAGGGTTGTGCAGCGCAAGTGGGTGTGTGGCTGACAGTGTCACAGGTGTACGGAGTCGGGAGGAATGCTGCAACTGTTGGGTTTATCTCGCTTGTTCTTATCTCTCTTCGTTATCGTGAACCACCGTTTATTTCTGCGATGTCGAATGAGTACGTCGAAGATGAGAAGCCAGGGGCTCTGCTTTACCGGACGGAGGTACCAGAGACGCCACCTGGAAGGAAGGAGGAGGGCGAGAAC
Source organism: Gracilaria gracilis (assembly GCA_030374805.1). NCBI lineage: Eukaryota > Rhodophyta > Florideophyceae > Gracilariales > Gracilariaceae > Gracilaria > Gracilaria gracilis. The sequence continues at coordinate 77,511 of JARGSG010000227.1, read as the reverse complement.
AAGGTTTGCATTGGGTAAAAGGAGGGAAGTGGGGATGGAGAAGGAGGTGGGGTGATGGGGGTGGAGGAGATGGGGGACCGGAGAGGAGGTTTGCGGCGGAGATAGAGAAGCCGTTGAGGAGGCTTGGAAGGGATCTGAACGACCATTTGCACAACTGACTTTCTGAGATGGTTGGTGAAGTGGGAGAAGTGGTGCTGAGTGTGTCGGAGATGAGGGTGCCAATGGATGTGATTTCGATGATTCGGAAAAAGAATGAAGGTGGCTGGAATGGATACTGGAATGCATGTAAATGGGGTGGTAGAGTGCGTTGGCAGGGAGATGGTGACGCTGAGAAGGGAGAATATGGGGCTGAGGGGACGTGTGGAGGTGTTGGGGGCACAAGTGGGACAGGTGGAGAAGGCCTGCCAATTGCTGTTGGAGATGAAGCAGCTGGTGAGGGAAGGAAGCGTTGGGAGGGAGGCGGGAAGAGAGAAAGGGCCACCAGTGACGCCCGGCTCTCGTGGTGGACGTGGGAGTGTGAGGGGAAGGAGCGGAGAAGGAAATGGAGGGGAGGTTGGGGGAAGTCGGCTGAGGAAGAGGCGAAAGGGTGGGGTGATGGTGGACGAGGATGGGGAGGTGTGTGTGCCGCGGCAGCTGCCGGGTGGAGCGCCACTAGCTGGGTTTGGTAGTGCGGCGGCGGTTGTTCGAACGGCGGAGCGCTTACCGGAGGAGCAGGAGGAGAAGAGGCTGGGAGGGGTCGGAAGCCGGTTTGGGGCTAGGAGGGTGTACGAGAATGGGGAGAGTGTTCCATTGGAGTTTTTCAACTTGACAATTAGGGAAACTGAGTTTCAGGATCCGAATGCAGGGCTGGAATAAGGGAGCGCTGGTGGTGGGTTCGAAGTTTTTTAGAGTGTTTTTGGCGAGTGTGGTGAATGTAAAGTTACGAGTGGTGGCAGAAGAACTGCAAACCAGCCTTCAACTCCAGTAAATTAATTTTGAACTGCACTGAACGGAAACCTGATTTCCGAACAATTCTTTTTTGCCTTGCCAACTAGCGCAAACTGCAAAAATGCCAGTTTTTTCGGACTTTTATTTTCACAACTAGCCATAGAGCATACTAAACTAGCATTCCGAGAACACATTAGTAAGGTTTCCAGTTCCCGTATCGGCGGGCCGGCCAATTCATGGTTAGGGGTGGCCCCTACGCTAACCGTTCGGTGTTTTCCTGCTCCTCATTAGCGGAACTGTCCTTCTCCAAGATTGGTGTGTCCACGTCGAGATGAACCTCAGATGGTGATGATTGAGCTTGTAACCTTTTTCGGGATCCCTATAGGTTACGTTGGTTGTGCTGCCTGGCACTGATTAGATGTTCTCGCACTCCTGGGGGTATTTTGTCACATCTGTTTGCCAAATGGTCTGCCGATAAACAGAGCCACCACACGAATCCACCTGTCTGTGTATCACGCATTGCCATAGAGGTAGGTCTGAGAACCGGATTGGTCGGTGCTGTAGCACATGAGGATGCTTGCGAACCACCCGTTGAGGTTTGTTGAGTGCTCGCCGCACTTGGTGGCGACCTTAATGAAACTGGTGGTACTGTCGACGGCCAATTACCAATAGAGGTGGCTCGTGACTGAACCTGCGGCGTAGTCACGAGATGAACCGCCATCCCTGTTGGTACGCGAATGAGCGAATCACCCTCTGAGGTAGTGCTTTCTTCTAGCTCCAATACTGACCGTTTCGGTTTATCCTTTGAGGTATGGGACGCAGACGGCTTCTTTCCGTGACGGAGAGTGTCGCCTAGTCCCTGGGCATAACGGGAAAGCCTATTATAGTCCACCTTACGGTTGTTCGCCAGGTAGTTGCGTACCTGCGAACGGATCGCTTTGTCGACATTGTCGGCGAAAAGCGACTTCAACCTACTAGTGGTAAAGACATTACCGCATTGGGTGGCCAGATTCCAAAGGCCCAACGAGAATTCCATTTCGGTTTGGCTAGAGCGTTGGCGATATGCCTGCACCTCAGCGTAACCTTCCTGGATAACCTCATCGGTAGCGTAAGTTTCCAACATGAAATTAACCACTTCTGGGTACGTCTCTAACATCTCTGTCCCCTCGTCATCAACCGCCAGGGTATTTCCTCGGAGCCTGCCTTGCAGCAAGTGGTAAGCTTGACCTTTAAGGTAAAACTGGAATAACCACATGGCAGCACCTTCGGAAAAACCATTTTGGTCGCATGCAATCTTGAACTTCTGCAGAAACTCAATTACCGCAATGGGATCATCACCTGTGAAGGTAGTATCACCCATCTGGAAGCTGAGCTTCTTATGGTGCTTGGTGATCTTCTACGCACCCTCTTGGGTGTAAGCAGAGGATCGGTTTCTCAACTGATATGAACTATAATCAACTGCTTTGTTGAACAGATCGTTCAGCGGCTGACGCACCTCTAGGGTTGTATCGGTGTTCGAATCCGAGTCGGACGACTCGTACCGTTTCTCCTTACCTTTAGCGATTCTCTTTGACGACTTCTTCGCCAACCTGTTCGGTTTCTTCTTACGTCTACCTTTACGGTCATCATCCGACGATGAACCAGTATCGGTATCGGAGCTCGAGGAATCGGGGTCAGAGTTGTAGCCGCGATTCTTTCCCTTTTTCCTCCTTCTTTCTATACCCTTGCGGTTTCTTCTTCTTCGCCCCTCTTCTGGGTCAGACGAATCGTCCTCAGGTCCACCAGTCTTGGTGTCCTTTTGAACGTTACCTCCAATGGGTGGCAAGTACACGTCTCGAGGGCCCATCTCTATATGGCCCTATTGACCTTGCCTTAAACCTTGTAGGTACGCACTATCGGCCGGAATTGGCTTGATTGGTGCGGAAGAACCGGCAGGGATCTCTTGTGGTATGCGAGTAACCATATTCACCCCAGGGGTTTTGGCTTCCGCCATTCCTTCAAAAACCCAAAGGTCTTGAACCACTCGGTAGATATGCTCCCGGGCACCCGTTAAGAGGTATGTTTCAACCAATTTAGGTATGCGTTGAAAGAGCTCATGCACGGCTCGATCAACCACCAAACGGGTAACGGCGTCCATGTCCATTGAGGTCATAGCTTCATTAACCGTAGCGGTAAAAAGAGCTTTCGCTCGATCTTCCAATTGGGGCCAAAGGTCCTCAACCGTTGTCGGCAATTCCTTAATAGGTTCAGGGGCCAACGGTGGCTGAGTGCCCGTATCCTTTGAGGTTCCGGCCCGAAGTTGCCGAAACAGCTCCTCGGGATTATCCAGAATGGGTTTAGCGGCCGAAGCCGCAGCAGAACCCTTGTGGCTAGGTGGCGCGCTAGAGCCACGAGTAATCCTTGTAGGGTTTTCCGTGGTGACCAATAGTGGTATCCAATTGCTTCGCGAGTATTCCTACGAAACCAAATAGGTGTGTGAACTTCCAGAATCCTTTCGAATGTCTTCTGTTCACCAGTAGAGGTACGACAAAAACCAAGAAACTTCTAGGTCGGAAGACCAAAATGTCGTACAAATACCGATCAGGTGTGGGGTCCGCCTGGTGGATGGAGCGCACGAGGGCTCAACCTAAAGGGGAAAAACATACAACCAATATGGTAGTAGGGCACCTGAAACCCACAGGGGCAAACGGCGGGGCGACTAGTGTAGACCGTGTAGGTGTACGGTAGTAGACGTTGACGCGCGGTAAAACCTGAATAGTAATAGAGTAGCAAGTGACCAAGATGGTATAGTTACTGCCCTAGTGGTGCCTGACTTTACAATACACAAGGAGGAAGGCGAGGTGCACCGTAATATATACAAGGTGCACCGACGCCGATCTCCCATGCGGGCATGACGTCATCGGCTGCACCCATGACCTACTGTCATGGGCCAGCAATGCTAAGCTATCCTAAACTGTAAATTAGAAATTAGAAAATATAAAATACAGATTACCAATTGGGTGCAGTGCAGCCAGCAAGGCGCACCAGTAGGCCTACGTGGCACGAACCCATTGACGTTTCATTGTACTACACATAGATACAACGAAAGTAAAATAGAACCGCGGAATATTATAAACACCAACAAATTTCTTAACTCATTTTTGTTTACTCAATAAGAGATTGTAGCACCTTTTCCCTCAAGCACAGACACAAGAAGACGGGGAATAGAATGATACAGTTCACGAAGGTAGCTAATGCTAATATCAGACCACGCGTTAACCACTGCTTTTGCGAGATCTTCAACGCACTCATAGTGCTTTCCTTCTTTGTAAACCTCCCGCGCTAAGTGCCCCCACAGGTTCTCTATGATGTTAAGGTCCGGAGACTCTGCGAACCATTCTAGAATATCCACATTCTTATCACTAAACCATGATTTAGTGTAATTCGAACAGTGAATAGATGCCCCATCTTGCTGAAATGTCCAACGCTCACGCAAAGATTCGGCCGCAAACGGTAGTAACGAACGATTTAGAGTCTCACAATACTTCCCTGATTTCTGCGAACCTATTCAATGATCAAGGTATGACACACGGTAGTACGAAATGGCTCCTCATATCATCAACGGCACATCACCTTGCTGCAGATTAGAGAATATGTCTGGTGTCGTCCGTAAATCGCGCCAGAAGCACGCCAATCCGTTCGGTACATCCAGATTGAACTTTTTCTCGTCAGATAAAATAACGGTCTTCTACTTGATAGCCCCAAACTCAAGCTTTGCCTTCGCTCAATCTAGACGAGAAACGTTATGGTTCTTGCTGAGATAGGGCCCCTTTGGCACGCGCTGATACTTTAAATACGAGACGCAGCTGAGCACCTGCTAGATTTTTCTGACAGAGACAGGCAAATCATAATGTTTTTGAAGATCAGGTGCGCTGCATTTCGTCCTCGCAGTCTGTCTCACAATCAGCTTTTTTGCTGTCGGCGTAAGCTTCTTGTTTTGTGGTTGACATTTTTTTGTTGAGACGAATGATGGCGGGTTAAAAACTTTTGGACGCAGGTGTGGCTTCGGTTGAACTTTTGAGCGATGTCTTGTTAAGACATACCGTATTCATGATTTGCAACAATCTCGACTTTTTTGGCGTCAGTCAGTGCAGGTTTGCAAGACATTGCAGACGGTGATAAAAGCAAAGTTTTTTTGGAATCAAGCGGTGCTGCGTGGTGGTTATATGTCTACCGAGTTTGAATTATGGCGCGCTTTTTGTTTCTTTGTTATGCTTAAAGGAGTGATTTGGGCTTTTTAAAAGTTTGCTGCTCTATACGAATTTCGTTTTGTATTGTAAAGGGATTTTATTTTATCTTTGATTACAGTGTTGTTTTGGAGTTGCTAACGCGGTGTTTACAATGTACAATGAACTGCTCAGCGCTCGATGCGTAAATCTTCCTACAATAAGAGTTATCTATAAGTTTCAAATTGGATCCATTTGAATTTCGGGGACTGTATGAGGTCAACGCGTTGGTCTGATAGACTATTTTGAGGTGAAGGTGGAGCGTTTGTCGAAGAACCTGTACACCCAGTAACTGCAATTAATGTAGCCCACATTAACTGAGGTAAGCAATCCTAGAGCATAAATACCTCAAATGATGTGGGCCACAAGATCTACGGTACCACTTTATTTGCTGAACAAACATATTTAATGTAGACCACAATAATTCTGCCAGGAACAAATAGCGTGGGTGTCAATCTCGATCCACTTGACCCAAACGTGCTCTAGAAGCATTCAAAATCTCCTCATCACATCTGCACAACTTCACCGTCGAAGTGATTACGGTGCTTCTTAATAATACCTTGCAACTCCGGAAACAACTGACGCTCTTCCCAAAGACCGTTGACATTCAATGCCATCCCAGTTCTGATTATAGCCTTCCGAGCGTACGTCAGTCCATCTGAGTCTCTCTGATGATTGACATCTCTAACAGCTTGCACGGCTAACTTAAGGAAGAACCTCTTCCCCGGATTACAAAGCTTTCCCGATGACGACCACTCTCCTCTCAATATTAAGTCCATCTTGTGCCTTTCCCACCGTGAACTCCATGCACTCTTTATCTTTTGTATGATAAACGAGTCCGCAGGTTGGACCAAATGAGTGGCGTTCTTTGGGAAGAATCGAATGTCGGTGTTCAATTTTTTTGCTGCTTCTATTTGCTCTCGAGTGGGGTTGTGACCACTACAGTTGTCCACGAAGATAGTTCTCTTCCGGCCATGAGGATGGCAGCCTATCGCTCTCGGTTCGGACAGCCATTGAGGAAGAACAACTGTATCCATCCAACCCTTTGGTCCCGTACGGTACGACACTCCTGGAACATCATCGGGCACACCACGAATGGGATAGCTTCTTCCTTTGTTTTGAAACACCAGAAATGGGGCCTCAATTTGCGCTTCGTGTCTTCCACTAATGCGAACCAGCATAGTCATTCCCTCACCACCCGACACGACATCCGCGTATTTAACCTCTGCCTCTCCGCTGAAACCCAGTGTTTTTCCATTGTCCAGATTAATCACGAAATGGGTCTTATCGGCGTTTTCTACATTCTCTTCTTTCAGCTCACCGCTCCGGAAAGCCCGACACATAACTCCAAGGTGGTACGCCACTTCCTTGTGGATCATTTCCTCTTTGGCTAAGGAAAGAAGGTGTTTCTCTGTTATGCTCCTACTCACAATTCTGTGGCGATCGGTGAAGTGTTGAATCCATCTACGTGTGATGCACTCCGAGATTGGAATGTCCTGTTTGTCGTCTCTTAAATTGAGGTAATAGTAAGTCGAAGTCGAGTGTTCCACAAGGTTTAGAGCAAGGCTGCGAAGCGTTTTCCAGTTAAACTTGACACCGAGTTTTCGAAGGCGGTCAAACTCGGTGAGCATGTCTAAATGAAGTGCCTTAACCCACGGCCTGGTTTTACGCCCTCTTCCGCTTCGAGCCTTAAGGTAAGTTCGTTTCACTCCAAAGTACGTCGACCGTGTGATAGAGGAGCAAACGCCTCTGACCTGAAGCGATCCATCTTCGTTCATATAATCAGATCGTGTTTTCCATAACCGGCTGGCCTTTTGAAGATTTGCTTTGTACGAGCTTCGGAATAAGGATGAAAAGCGTTTAACTGCTTTAGAGGCGATGTGTTTTGAACCGTGGGCATCGCTCTCTTGTTTCATCCATGAGATGATTTTAATTCGTTCGGATATCTTCAGGACATTATGACAGGGATGTGCCGGTTTTCTAGTAAGAGGTAGATCTCGTACGGTGGGTGTTGCTACTTGTGCTGTATCGGCTTGCTGCGGCTGCAATTGAAACGGGGTTGGTGTTGCAACTGGCTCGGCTATGGCGTCAATGTTGGTGTGGTTTCGTTGCGCCCTTTGAAAGGCTGCAACAATCGGGGATCCAGTGGTTGGGACACTCATTTGTGATAAGGTAGAGAACGCAGCCGTCACAAGACGAAGCGGTTGCTGGGTAATTGGTCTTGACGACTTGTCCACCAAATAAAGCCGTTGCCAATCTCAAACTGAGTGCAAATGCCGCCATTTTCCAAACTGTTTCGGTTACGCTAATAATGGTCATGGCGTTATTAGTGTGGTCCACATCAATTGATGCCAACGCTGTGACTGTGGGAACCTGTATTAATGTAGACTACACTATATTTGGTACCCACACTATTGATACACCTACATTAATTGCAGTTACTGGGTGTAGCCGCAAGCCGTTTACTCTTAGAGCTTGCACATCTCGTGCTTATCTAGTGTGCTTTGTACTGTAATGCTGATTGACAGAGAGAAGGTATCCTTTCATGTCAGTTTTGTGTTTTCGAGTGAGGCAGGACACGTGAACACGTTGTACAGGTACTCAGCATGATGTGGGGGAGGCGGTTGACGTCAGAGAAGTTCGTTTTAATTTGAAGCGGCGGCGGTGTGGCGGCCCCTGGCTGGCAGCAACTGGCGGCGGCAGCGCTGCCGCCCAAAACGGCGAGGCGAAAGTGCAAATTTTTATGGGGCCCCTTACAGAGTGCAATTGTGATCGGCGGGCGGTGGCCACAACCAGCGCCAAATCGCCTTCCCGCCGTGCTATGCGAACAAATTGAAAAATCGCCTTCTGTGCGCTTCTCTCGCAGGCGTTAATCAGCCGCTTGCCTGCTACACTGCTGCATCAGCCCGCTGAAAGCGCTCCACCGCCAAGTCGTCGCCGAAAGACGTCGCAGCTCATTCTCCCACACTTCGTTCCTTCTTTCACCCTTCCTCCCCCTTCCCGCTTCCCCCCCTGTCTCTCCTTTCTTTGCCGCCCTTCTAGTTTGCACCCCCTCCTCCTTTCTGCCGCCCTCACTCGCTCCACCCGTCTCCCATCCTTACCCTTCCACTTCTTCTTCAACACCTCGCTCTTCTCTATATACATCGCTTCTAACTTCTATATCTCGTCTGTATCTCCGGTCGTTTACCCCCCATCTCTTCGCCCTAACCTGCTCCCCATTTTCCCCCCATGCAATCTTCCCCTCCCTCCAGGGCTGACGCGTCACCTGATGTCGAAGAACCAGCCCTCTCTTCTGACGAGTTGCAATCAAGAGGATCATCTCCATCTTCTTCTATACATAATTTATCCAACAATGCCCATTCTAATCCAAACTCTTCACTACAACAACGCTCTCCATATCGCGAACGCTCCCCAAGCTCTCCCGACCGCAATGACTCATCTTCTTCCTACCACCATGATGAAGATGACAACGAAGATGACGATGAGGACGATGCTGATGTTCATGTTGAACTCGAGGAGGAGCTGGACCACCCTGAACAGGATGAACGATACGCATCCGACCACAGCCCAAACCACCGGCAGACGCTGACAAACGGCGACCACCCTGATAGTGACAGTGATGATCAATCGAATATGGTTCGCAGAAAGCGTCGCTCGCAACAAAAGCTCGTCATCCCGGAAGACATGCGTGACGATACACGCTATTTCCGTCGTTCCTCTCGCTCAAGACATGCCCCAGAGCGCCTCTCAATTTCCCCACCAGAGTCTCCGGGCGCCTCTAGCGTCGGTAGTGACTCCGACTACAAGGCCGACGATGGTAAGTCAAAATTTCCTTTTAGTAATGTTGCGTTTGGTCTTGCGTCTTGTTTGGGCTAACAGATATCTTTGTTCCACTCTCTACCATCTCTTCTGACACAGCTGACAAAGAAGAGGAAGAAGACGATGAATACGAAGACCTTGATGATGATGATTTCACTTTGCAACCTAGTAGAAAGACAAGACCTCGAGCAAAGCGATCTTCGTCTAGACAGGCCCGTCGCATCAGTCGATCGGATATCAGTGACGCCGATGACCGCCTTAACGATGGTGATGCATCTCCATCTGACTCCGATGGTGATTGGCTTATGGATGGAATGCCTGGAAAACTTGCTGGCAAGCGTAAGCGTATGTCCTCTCGACATCCGAAGAAACGACGTCGAACACATTCGATCCCAGTCGATGACGAGGCATTCCGAAGTTCGCGCATCAATAGTCGCACCGGTGGCACGGTGAATTACTTTGAGGGGGATGATCTCTCTGAGGAGGAAGCAGCTATTCTTGCAGCGAAACAGGCTGAGGAGGCTGCAGATGCAAACATACCAGGCGTTGACCAAGTTTTGGATTATCGCGTTATTGAAGGAAAGCCGAAAGCGGGCGAAGGCGATGGACCTTACACCGATTTTGTTGTCTCCAATATTGAGTTTAAGATCAAGTGGACCAATACTTCATTCCGAAAGTGCACTTGGGAAACATGGGACACCCTCCAGGTCGTTAAAGGTGCGAAGAAGGTTAGCAACTTTGCCAAGTCAGTTGAAGAAGTACGAAAACATGTCTTGAGCCATGCGACTCCAGAAGAAATGGAGGACTTGCGGGTGAATATGGAAGAGAATAGAGAACTCTTCCGAAGTTATGAGGTTGTGGACCGCGTTATCGCTCAGAGAGAATCGGAGGATTCGGGTACGGAATATCTGGTCAAGTGGTGTATTCTTTCTTATGAGGATTGCACTTGGGAGAAAAGATCTGATCTTAGTACTGAAACTGACATGAAAGCGATAGATGCGTTCAGCGACAGAGAGCAAGCTGTCTTGTCCATGACAAGTAAGAAGCGTTTCAATCCCTTCAATGTCAAAGACGATAGGCCTAAAATGAAGCGTATGGCTGAGCAGCCAAAGTTTCTCCATGGAGAGGGGCGAACTCTCCGACCGTATCAGCTCAACGGTCTTAACTTCCTCTCCTTTGCTTGGACAAAGCGTAACAATGTCATTCTTGCAGATGAGATGGGTCTCGGAAAGACTCTGCAAACCATATCCTTTCTTGGCTGGCTAATGTACGCACGAAATATCCATGGTTTGTTTCTTGTTGTGGTACCGCTAAGCACCATAGCAGGCTGGGTTCGGGAATTTGCGCGATGGCTACCAGACATGAACGTGATATGCTACGTTGGGAACTCCAAGTCAAGAGCCATCATCCGAGAGCATGAGTTTTTCTCTTCTGCTAAAGGAAACACTGAAAAGTTCCACACCCTCCTTACAACTCCGGAACTTCTGATGCAGGATTTTGACTATCTTGGTGAATTCCGGTGGTCCATGATCGCCGTTGACGAAGCTCACCGTTTGAAGAATGAAACTAGTGCGTTGCATACCACTCTGGCCAGCTTGCGTTCGGCAAACCGTCTACTAGTCACTGGAACCCCGCTGCAGAATTCGGTTCGCGAGTTGTGGGCGCTGCTGCATTTTCTGAACCCAACCAAGTTCCCAAGCGCTGAAGCATTTGAGGAACGGTTTTCCTTTGCTGCGTTGAGGGATCCAGAGCGCGTTAGCGAACTTCACAACACTTTGCGTCCCTACATTATTCGCCGTCAAAAGTGTGATGTGGAGAAGTCTTTACCGAAAAAGACGTACGCTGTTCTTCGAGTAGGAATGACTTCTGCACAACAGCAATATTATCGTTGGTTACTAACTAAGAATCTAACAAAATTGAACGAAGCTGGAAAAGCAAGAGGTATTGGTAACACTTCTAGCGTTCGAAACCTTCTCATGGAATTGAAGAAGTGCTGCAACCATCCTTATCTTTTTCCTAATTATGAAGACACTTCCACTCCAACCACTGTGGAAGAGCTGATTCGTGCCTCCGGGAAGATGATTCTTTTGGATAAACTCTTGCTGCGTCTCAAGGAAAGAGGACATCGAGTGCTTATTTTTTCTCAGATGGTGAAAATGTTGGACATACTTCAGGACTATTGTAGAATGCGACAGTTCCCATTCCAGCGACTTGATGGAAGCGTTGCGAACCAAGTTCGCCAACGGGCAGTCGATCATTTTAATGCCCCAGACTCTACAGACTTTATTTTCTTGTTGTCAACAAGAGCAGGAGGTCTTGGCATCAACTTGGCTACAGCGGACACCGTAATAATCTTTGACTCGGACTGGAACCCTCAAAATGACCTGCAAGCGGAAAGTCGCGCCCATCGCATTGGACAAACCAAGGACGTGAAGGTGTTTCGCTTACTGAGCAGGGAGACAGTTGAAGAAGACATTCTAGAGCGAGCGAAACGAAAGCGGGTTCTTGAGCATGTTGTGATCCATGGTGTGGAGGGCGGAAGCAAAGCTGACGGAAAGGAACCGGATATTGCCTTTAAGAAGGAGGAACTATCGGCGATCCTTCGCTTTGGCGCTGAAAAACTTTTTGCTAAAGAAGGTCTTGCAGAGAATGTAGAAGGTGATTCGAAGATCAAAGACACTGGAGGAATTAAGGATAGCACTCCTAATGGTTCTGAACCAACTGCGAACGACACTGAAAAGGAGGACAAGGACGAGAACGCAGAAGATCGTCGTGTCCTTGATGCTGATGACATCGACGAACTACTTGCTAGGGCTCCAACAGATGAGGCCTCTCAGGTTGGAGCAGCGCAACCTAGTGTCGGTGATTCTCTTCTTAACGCCTTTAAGTGGAATGACTTCATTACTGTGGAAGGTGACGAGGATCTCGAAAAGAGTGATAAGGAAGACGATGCGGAAGCCAGGAAGATGGCTCAGGAGGCTTCGAGCCGAATGATTGCCATCGACAACGAAGTTTCCAGAGCCGCAGAACGCGAGGAGCGAGAGAAGGCCAAGCATGCTGAAGAGGGAGATGCTGAGTTTTGGGACAGAGTTATTCCAGAGGATCTCAAGAAACAAGTTATTGCGAACGAAACTGTTGTCGGTACTCGAAGAAGGAAACGTCCTAAGACATATGGGAGTGACTCTGCTCAAGGAGGAAAGCGGAGGCGAACCGGTAGATCCAGTCGTTATGAGAATGGGAAGGTATCTGATGTGGAGGAGCTTTCTGCTAAGGAACAAAGAAGTCTGTTGCGATCTCTGCGTAAGTTTGGGGATTCCAATCTGATCTCTGTGATTGTGAAAGATGCGGGCCTACAGAATCGTATCGAAGAAGATCTTGCGAAATCGCTTCTTGACGACTGCCTGTCTCAAGCTCAAGAGGCTGTTGAGAGCTCAAAAAGGAAGGGAAGGAACTTGAACAAGGACCCCGAATACGGTGATCATAGAATGAATGGAAAGGATTCAAAGTCCAAGGCTCTACGTGTGCAAATCGACATTCTTGGCGAGAGGAGGGTAGATGCTCACGATCTCTTGAAGAGATGCCGAGACCTGAAGATGCTACGAGATGCTATCGGATCATTTAATTCAGATCTGCAGTTCAGATTGCCCGGAGTCATTAGGCCACCGTCGTTTGGTATTCGATGGAAGCAGTATCATGACGCAATGCTGCTGGTTGGAATTTGCAGGCATGGATTCGGGAACTGGACACAGATCGCCAAGGACGACCAGCTGGATTTAGGTGATAAGATGAATGTAGCTGGTAATTCGGCTCAGGCAGGAGCGCCAGATACGACGAAACTGGCACGGCGAATCACGGCGCTGCTCCGAGAGCTTGAGCGCGAATCCCGCTTGCGAGCTGCTGCCGATCGCAGGGGCAAATCTCGGGCCAAGGGCCAAAAGAGGCAAAGGGGCTCGTCGGCGAAGGGAACCGTAGAGAGGGCCAGCAAACGTTCGAAACCCGGTCGTCCGGACAAGAACAAGAAACAGGCGATGCGGTTAGAGATTAAGAGAAGCAATCTAACCAAATTGCGTGAGCTGCGCTCTCTCTCTAAGCAGAGCAACAATCTCGATGCCGCGGAGCGGATTTCGAGAACCAAGCAGTGTCTGCTCAAGCTTGGGAGGTCCATCGACCACGTCGGGAAGTCGAAGACGGCGAGGGCAGACCTTTGGTCTTATGTCCACGAGGTTTGCAACACAAGCCTGCAGGGTGAGCGATTGCAGACCATTTATGAGAAGCTCGCGTCCACGGTAGAGGCAAACAGCCCGAATTAGATGTAGATAGCGGCGGTAGAGGCTTTCCGGGTTTCGTTTAAAGGTCCAAGAAGCATTGTACAGCTTGTATTTTGTGTTAGAAGGAAATTGTTTGGTGGCAGCAGCTTACGTTAAATGCTTATCCTATTTCTGAGCACATTAACCATCACGATAAGTCGCAAGTCTAGTCTCAGCACAACCTCACAACGACGCGGGCACATGACGAACAATGGTGATCCCTGAATCGCACCAAAACTGATTCAAATCAATTGGCTTTGTGGAGTGGTGGCTGAGAGTTCACCTTTGGTGACCTCCTTATAAAGATAGACGTTGTCGCATCGAAAATGGCAAACCCTTTTTCGCAGAGATTGTAGTTGATCACAGTTCGAAGTTAGTACTGATGCTCCGGATGTAGATCGCACGTTATGCAGTGTATATATGGGTAGGCATAACGTCACGAGATTTACTTTGTCACATACCGACTGACATCCCAAACGCTGCCGCTGCACCGACCACAAGAGGTTGCAGAACATATGTCTTCAAGTTCTTTGACCTATAATAGACGGAATCTTGTTAGAGGTTCAATGAGGTTTCGTTTCTGTTGATACATGCGATCGCCACTCAACCAATAACTTACATTGTGGACAACATTTCAGCGTAGTCCCAGTCATCGTACTCGTCAAATTCCGCATCTCCATCAAAAGTGTCTCCATCGGTCTCACTAGCAGCGGCTGCAGCATAGAACCCAGCAGCAGTTGCGGCAGATGATGTGCTACCGCCGACCATGTCGAAGCGTTGATCGCTAGAAACCGGACTTGTTTTCCCTTTCAAATATCCCTGAAGGGGTTTAGATGTTAACCACCTGATGTTGGGTGAAAAAGGCTCAATAGAAAAACTGCCGGCTCGAATGGCTTAGTCGCTGTAACGAAGATGATGACTATCTTATCTACCGTTTCGAGTCAGCGGCAATTTGCTTTGATCTTTTGTTTTCTTTGATATTGTGGAAAACGTTGTGACAGGTGTAGCCTTACAGAAAAAAGTCACCGGGTGTATTGAGACTTGCGAACTCGCAACCAATGAAATATCTAAAGTTTATCATAAGATATTGCTGTGCACGATCCATCGGATCGACAAGGTTTTTGTGGCGTTCCTAGATCCTAGAGATAAAACTTCACAACGAAAGCAGTCTACAGCCAAAAGCGTTTGACAACGAGAGATTGCCAGGCAATAACGCTTACCAATACGCCATTCATTCCGCATCTCACTTTTGGCAAACCCTCTGGGTTAAGAGCGTTAAAGGTTAGAAGATCACCCCTGGCTCTCAATACCGTATATTCGTACCACTTGAACATTCGTTGTTCTTCAGCTAAGTTATAAATACATGGAAGGTGTCTCACCAGAACAAAAACCCAGCCTAAAAGTTGTTCAATTGGCAACAAATGAATTGGCGAGTGCCATACACTCGCAGTTTCAGACTACTGCAAAAGGTAAGACCGATGTATATCCCGTTTATTTGACAGTATGCCGACCGAGAAGATTGATGACTTATTAGTTTTCTCCATATCATGACAAAAGTTGCCGCAATCGATGTGGACACTATCAACGCAATGAATTCATCCACAGAAACGTTTTATGCAGGGATGAATGAGAGAATCAACGCCCTAGCAGTGGCTGCAGATCAGGTTCAATGTCATGCCGAAGATGCGAAGAAGTTTGCTTTGGACATGGCCGCGCTGCTACAAAAGGCAAGAAGGTTAGAGGCTCTGGTAGATCGCCTGGACGAGTACACAACAAGACAAGAAGATGCTCTTTCACGCAAGCTACCTCGGTAGCTTTCGCTCTTCCACGCGTCGACAAGGTCCATCGTTCTTCGATGTCTGAAAGGGAGCCAAGTTAGATCATTCTCTTCGTTTTTTACTCTGCCTTCCTTATACGTAGTCGAGCGTCCCTGAGTTCGAGGCGCTTGGAAGGCGGGGTTATGTGTAGCCTTTCTTGGTGAAGAAGACCAAAAAACCTCTTCGTCTCATTTTCGTAGGCTGTTTAGTGCAACCCATGAATCATTAGGAGGCGGGGACATAATGGAAACCAACACCATGTGGATTTGGCTGAGAGAAACAGTTCCTCTTTCGATGTCAAACGAAGGAAGTAGATGCTGATGTAGCAAGAACAATAGAAGCAAAGTTTTGTTGGGTTTGCATGAAGAGATTTTCACTGAAGAGCCCTTCAACGGTGCCAAAGTTATCGTACCCCCAAGGGATATGTAGGAGTTCGAACTCAAGAGCTCAGTTCATACTCATCAGCCTAAACATCTTGCTTGTTATTGAATAGTCACAATTCCATGTCAGGTTTTGGCAATATCTAATGGTCGAGTTTTAAAATCAGCTGTTTACTTTCAGACTACACATTCTCCCAGTGTGGTCTTTAACGTCTCCAGGTCAAGATCTCTTCCAATGATGACTAATTGATTCCCTGGCTCTACACCCTCTGGCCATTCATCTTCTTCGAACTGGTATCGTCTCCCTGATAATTGAAAAACATATCTTCCTGCATACCCATAGAAACTTAGTAAACCCTTGGCTCGAAAAACCCCTTCTGGAAGTTTATGCAGAAAGTTGTTCATGAACATCTCAGGATCTAGGGGTTTGTCAGACTTGAAGCTTGTTGTTACAAACCCATCGATCTCAAGGTGGTTATGATGATTATGTTTATGAGACTCATGAGAGCAATCAGGCCCACATTCATGTTCATGCTCATGTTCATGTTCATGCTCATGTTCATGTTCATGCTGATGTTCATGCCGATGTTCATGCTCATGTTCATAATCGTGTGAACTCCATTCGTTCTCATGATTGGCGGTCGTTTTAATGCTGGCCTTCGCCATCACAGCGTCATCCCCCATTTCTTTTCGCTCATCCTCACTTTCTTTTATACTCGCAGGACGAAGGTGTGCCGGTGAATCAGATACTCGAATGCCAACATCAAGTATCATATTAATTGGGATTCTCCCCTTTTGTGACCTTAGTATTCTTGCAGCTGGTCTCACAGACTTCACGTACTCAATGGTCTTCTGTACTCGTTCTGGTGGAGCCACGTCCGTCTTTGACAGAAGGATTGTATCTGCAGCCATTATCTGAGAAAGGGCAGCCTCGGATTTCATAGAATCCGGGTCGAAGTTCTCCGCATCAACCACAGTTAAAATGCCGTCTACTCTGACCTGCTCCGCAATTTCTGAAACCATTAAGGAGTTTATCACGGGAACCGGGTCGGCGAGTCCTGTGGTTTCCACTATTAGATAGTCCACATCATCTGAGCGCTCCAGTATCTTTGACACTGCACTTAAGAAGGAATCATTGATGTTACAACATATACATCCATTAGCAAGTTCCATGACTTCATCCTTAGAGCTCCAATCTCCTTTCTCTACCAGTTGATTGTCAATGTCAATCTCACCAAACTCATTGACAAGCACTGCAATCCGGAGACCGTGGTCTTCATTGAGAATGTAATTTAACAATGTGGTTTTCCCGCTTCCCAAAAACCCAGTAACTACAGTGACAGGCAAGCCACTGTTGGGTACCTGCCTTAAGATACCATCTGCCACACTTCCATCCCAAGATGCTATGATGGTTTCATTCTCATCATAATCGGAATCTCTGGGCAGAGGTCGTATATTTGAATCACTACCGGCAAAAGCATCTTCAAACACGTCCAGTGCGCTTATCCGGTCCATGACATCAACAGAAAGGTCAGTCTCACGTACTTCACCACCTTTAGAACTACTTCCCGAAACTGGCGATCTTGATGGTGCCAAAGTCGTATCAAGTTCGAGTTCCCTGTCTTCTACTTCTGCGCCTTTGTCTCCTTCTTCGACTGTATCTTCAAGTTCGGATGCTTCTTCACCGGCAATACCTTGCTTCTCATCAACCTCAGGAGCAACGATCTCTGTTGACGCTCGACCGCTTTTTGTGCTGCAGTCCCCCGATGGCTCCTCCATGATTAGGTTTCCTACTTCATTTGTTGCTGATGAAGTGTCATCCAGTGCTGCGCCAACTTCATTTTCATTTAAGCCCTCATCTTTTTCCGCGACGACTTTCACACCCGTTTCCGTGACATCAAGAAACGCTGAATTGCCTTCTTCTCGAACTTTAACATCCTCATTTGTGGGTCGATCCACTAAACCTGCTATACTTGATTCTTCTTGAAGTGCAGACTCCGTCAGTAATTCTTCGTTGTCCGTAGATATTTCTTCATCGTCCTCAATGAGAGGTACCCACTCTACGAAAGGATCATCGAAATTCTCCCACATGTTGTTAAACACCATTTCCTCATCCTGTAGTAAACACCCATCTAATAACCCTTGTAGTCGAAGTTTATCTATTCCCTTCCCAACGAACACTATCTCAGTCTCTCTGTCCCCATACTGTGTATCCCAATTCTCCATAATTCGCTCGCGTTGGGAATCATCAGTGGGCCAATCCTCTTCGGCGACAGCCGCCCAGAAAAGGTTCCCGACCCGAAGGGTGGCAGATACACCGGCTTGATTCCATTCTAATGGTGCGAGCATTCTGGTCGCAAGCCAGATGCGACCGGTGCTGCGAACTACGCCTGTGAAAGTTGCCACCGCTTTAATATGCTCGTAAAGGCGTGTTGGGTGAAACGGCCTCCGAGCCCTATAAACAAAAGTGGCTTCTTTCAATGACTTTGGCAAAGTAGGCCTTGTAGAACCATTCAAAGTATTCCGAGATGCTAAGAGAACTCTCTTCCAGGTTGCGCCAAACAAAACGCTTTCATGATCGTATGTGTTGGTGTTGACCAGTTTATCAATCGGTAGTTGTTCGTCTGTAGCTGATATAATATCTGCTGCCCCATTCAAGACATATACGAGTTCTCTTGCTCTGGATATGTCTTCCAATCCGGGTGAGTTCATAGCTTGTTTCACAACAACGACATTTGCATTCTCGACAAGACTTACAACACCCATGGGTCTTGTGTCAGCTATGTCCCGTATACTTTCAGGGGAGTCGGTGCTTGGTAGACGAGACATATCCTTAGATTGCGAACCCTCGTCGCCCAGAATATCGTCCTGTTGTGATATGGGGAGCGCGGACAGATCTTTTAGCAACATATGCCCATCTACAACGGAGACTAGTGTATCCACTCGAAGCGAAGTCCCTCCTCGGTTTTGAAAAAGACGAGCAAAGTCTTGTGGTTCCATATTTGTATTCGTAGAGCCCTCTGCAACGATGTAATCACATTCTCTACTTGTCGCAAGCTTTGCTATGACTTCAGCCATTTCATCCGTCGATGAACATGATATCCAACCTTCGGGTTTGGTTGTAGGGTTCATATCATATATATACTCATCGGAGTCGTTCTCAGGAGAACCGTCCAATTCATGATCACCTGCTTTTGAACTCAACGGTTCATCGCTCGCGACGCTCGAGTGTGAGACCCCATCTGCAGTAAGTGGTTTTGACTCAAATTGGGTTGCTACAGCCCCCTCTTGTGCGAGTGTATCTGATTCTTCTGTAGACGCCATGCCCCCAGATGTGACAACAACAAGCCGTCCTGCTTCATATTCTGCGGCAATTTGTTCGATTACACTGCGGCGAAGAGATGCATCATATCCTGAAACAATCGTGACGCCAACTGAATAGCTCTTCTGAGGGGCTTTTTGTTCTTCATGTAACTCTCCATCGTTGTCACCAGAAACAGGACTTGTCTGCAACGCCACTATTCTTATGGATGGTAGACCTAGTCTGGACAACGCGCGCAAACGAGATCTAAGCGGTGTTTTTCGAAATGTGTGATGCTGGCGATGTGGAGGTCTACACAACAAGAATCCCTTTCTGAACGAGCACAGAGATGGACTTGGGGGGATAAAAGCTTGATGCTGGTGTGAAGCGCAGTCCATGTTCAGGATTGGACTTCGGAGAATCTCTCGCTGAAAACCAAAAAGTCAGAAGAAGCCCCACGGTCAGAATAAATGCAAAGGTGAAATAGGATTAGTGGAAACGTTAGGTAAGGGAACGACGCGGGGTTTGATGGTTAGCAGATAGTCCTTGAGAATTCGAAGACGGATAATGACTAGAGGTTGAAGCCGTAACCGATGGGAGATTGCGAGGTGGGGCGGCATTCCGAGAATTAGGATTCCAGATCTCTTTAACCGATGTCTAATTTAGCAACCCCTGCCTCAAGAGATATCTACGCCAGGCAAGCCAAAAAATGTCGCCAAGGTGAAATGCCTGTCTGCAAAAATGACCCTCTCGGAGCGACCTCCGGTCTCTGCTCTATTTGACTGCGCCGTAGGCCTATCCCCTACCTCCGTCATAGAGACCTACATGTACACTATATCTGATAAATAGTATATCATCTGACACAGATCATGATACAACTTGCTTCCAACATACCAGTGCTGACTGGCAGCGTCTTGACTATCCGTTCAGCTTCCTCGTAACTGAGCTCTTCCAAGTGTTTTCACGGACACCCCGAGAATGCATTTCACACATCTCCTTGGCTGAAACTGAAAATCGTTTCTTGTGTTGTATGGTGGCCTCATCGTGGATGTTTCGATGCCCAATTCTTCCAGGAGAGGACTAAAGCACTTTAGTTGGCGGTACACACAAAATCTTCAGCAATGCAAAATTGTCAGCTTGGGATAAAGGCTCTAGTGGCGACAAGGACCCGAAGTACTTCGCGAGTGGGTGACTTCACAAAACCACCGACGTCAACGTCCTCAAATGTCTTCGTGTTCATATGCTGTGTCTATCATAGATGGAAATGAACCATCGTTTTCTACTTTTAACGAAACCAGTGAGCCTGCATTTGTGACACGTACCGTTTGGAGACAATATAGAATAGTAACCTTTACTAATGACCACTCGTACCCAAAGTCGGGCAATTTATGTGAATTTCGAAGCTCGCGAACTGCGAACGGCGAACCTGCTTCTGGGAATCCAGGTCTTTCAAACCAATACGACTTGAATTGGACGTTGGAAGTAGCATTTTCCTGCCTCTCCGCTGCCTTCGCTTTGTAAAGCCATGAGTAGTTTCTGAAAGAAAATTGGACGAATGGAAAACTTTGCGAGTGGGCAGTCTCTGACTTCCTTGAATGCAGGAAAGCAAACAAGAACAACTTTACAGCAGCCACGAAGTTCAAAGGGAAATGCATGAAGGCAATTCTTTTTTCGCAGCTAAAGCGACGTTCCGCATGTGCGAGTGATTCAGAGAGACTGTTTTGCTCTCCTACGCATACAAAACAAATGCAAGCAGCTTTAATGAATTTAGCATCAATCTCGCACAGGTATTGCCAGGTTGCTCAGTTCAGTATAAAAGGAAGGTAACCACCGAAAGGAGCAATGAAAACGAGAGTAGTTCTACCGACCTACCTACTTCCGCCGATAAGCTCAATTACCATCTTCGACTATTTCAAAGCGTACGAAGCTATTTGGAGGTGCAGCCAGTAGGTCCTTTTTGATCATTCTATCTACAATGGTAACCGGCACAATCACTGAAAGTCGACATACTCCCGACAGAACAACATATATCTCATCTTCTTGTGACCGTCCCGTTCCCAGCATACAACCATCCGTGTCATTTGGTCCAAGCGGTATCCCGAAGACGTCGTCAATTACACGTTCTCCTTTGGCTTTTCATTCGGAAGATGGTGACTTCGGTTTGCTTGACATATTCGTCGACAGCAAGGACTTTGAATTGCACGAAACGGTGAGAAGTCTTAGGTTCACCGCTGCTGCCACAAGTATTAGCAATCTATTTCCGCCAACGCCAAGGTCCACCATCACATTACCACCAAGCTCCATTAGCGAGTTTAATCAATTGGAATGTGGCAGTGGCGTGAAAGTCGTAGAGGAACTGGACGACCATCTTGGCCGCAATCTCAAACAGGCAGGGAAGTCGACTGCCACGCCAATGGAGGTGCAGCAAGCAAGCGAAGAAGATGCAGCTCCAGCTGCAGACATTGCAAAGCCTCTCAGTCCAGAGGCAATAGCGAAAGCTCGATGCCAGCTTGACGCCTTTATGAGTGAGCCCGTCACCCCACCTTCTGCAGAACCAAGGGATATCTCTGAGACCGAAAGTCGTAGACCATTTTCATTCTCGCCACGTTCCCGAAAGATATTTGAGAAACTATCTATTCGGCGAGAGAGAAAGCTTCCGTCGAGACAAGCGGAGGGGGATACCCTGGAAACCGATGATGATGAGGCTGCATCTTCTGGACCTCAGCCCTTGTCCAAAATGATCTCTGGGCTTGAACGTTTGTTCTCGAGGATTTCCAGTACATCCAAACCTGCAGAGCAGAATGGTCATATCCCCTCGGCGCCCAAGCCTTCATCGGCATCGCCAGCGGCCTCGAACCCCACTGCACAGAGGAGAATGAAGTCGATGTTCGCAAAGTGGAGAGGTGAAGTTAGGAAGTTTTTGGACAGATTCGTAGATTGACCTCCTACTGTACGGTAAGTGCCGATGGCCAAGTTTGGGTTTGGCTTACTATGATGATCATCATGATGATCATCATCGCGCGTGTCGTTTATGACTGCTCATGCAGAAAGAAGATGCCAATGTATTCCTCAGGTCTAACCCATTCCCAAGTTCGGCGCTCTTCCTAAACAAAACTTAGCTGCAATCACATACATTCCAGTCCCCAAACACGGCTTCCCAAATAGCTCTGATATTCCCAGAGCTTTCGCTCAAAGTACATCAGCTTTTCTTGATAACTTTGTCTAACACGGCAACTCCTTCAGTAAGATAGAGAAAGTATAAAAGATTTCCAACTTCATTGAGTCCATAGAGCCATTCTTCGATTCACGAACGTGTGCGCATCAATCGACCTCGGTAGCGCTCGCCATCCATGGAAGTCAAGCAAACAGCAACGCTTCCATACTCATGTTCTCATACTTCCATCCTAGGCCAGGCGCTTACATTTTTCTAGCTTGTATCGATTCCTAAGCGAGCCTCGCCTTCGAAGCAGGTGAAGCGGGCCCCTTCTTCCGCTTTCCCCGCACAGGCTGCTCACTGTTTCGTCTGTCTTCCTCAAACATGCTTTCTTGGTCACTGTGATCATCCAAGTTTCCATTTATAATGATCTCATCTGAAGCGAAGAGGTTTCTATCCATGTGCAATGTTAACACTTCATCCATGACTGATGTGACACGAGCTTCATCGTCAACCATTTGAACAACACAGGCCGTGTTGGTTGCGTGAGTAGTCACTTTATATACGACCCCTTTTATGTCGAAAAAGAGGCCTTCCTCGGAAACCTTCACTCGTCCAACAGCTCCGACATCGCCACTAAGATCGAGACTTTCGTCACTGCTTTGCAACAGAACCAAAGAATCGTCAATTTTTGATGCAACCGTGAGTGGGAGAGAACTTCTTGGGGCACGGGCGGGCTTCTGCTGTTCTTGCGGCTTTGGTACAGACTCTTGGCCGCTGTTGTCTTTCTTTTCGATGATTGGTTTCTGCGCTACTTCAAAACTCGGTTCCTGTGAAACTAAGTCAATAATGCTCTCATCACCATCATCTTCCGATAATGAGGCTAAAACTCTTCGACGATTCTCTTGATCTGTTGGACGAGATTGAGAATGGTCCAAGACCCATGCCGGTTCATCTCGGCTCGAATCCTGCTGAGCATTGCTGGTGCTCTTGTGTGCTTCAGATGAATTGGCCAGATTCGCTTCATCTCCAACTGATTGTAGGTTTTGCTTCACTGATAGAAGATCAAGCTTACCAGAACTATCACTAAAAAACCCATCATCGCTGCTGCTCTCGGACATGAATAATTTTGTTCTCAGCTACACAAGCATACTTTTACGAGGCTGACTTTCCAATCGACGAAAGCCCCCCTTCTCTAAACTCCCAAAATCGGTTGCCCTTAAATACAATCTCACATGTGCTACTAGTGTGTTGTATTCCGCGAAGGAAATCGGAGGGAACAGCACGACGAAGAGGTTTTGAAACGCAATACTTTCACACCGGCTTATAACCTTATTCCAGGATGTACCTTCTCAAGATGTATCTCTGGTGTTCGATGTGGGTTGTGAGTAGGCTTCTCGGCGGCCAGAAAGCGTAGCGAGTGTGCACAATAGGCGATAGCAGCACTGAAGCTACGAAGGGTAGCGTTACCGTTGTACACGTACATAGTTCCCGGGAAAAGACAGGGGGCTACAAATGTGTAAGGCTAGATGCTGTAAGGAGCCAGCTTGTGTTGTGGAGGTAAGTTACAGCAATGCAGGTGGAAGGCACTTGCCCCAATAGACGAGGTTCATCATGGCAGCCACCATCCTGACTTCTGCTGAGCACAGGTTCATTCGCCAACTTGAAGGCTTCAAGGGTAATGCGTCCCAAACACCTCGACGTCTTCCAGAACGTTGTTGACGACGAACATTGCTCCTGTACCTCTTCTACGGTCGAAATTTGAGCGCATCTGCGAACTCTATATCGACATCCACTTCGAAGCTGACAACAAACTGCACTTCTCAGGGCAGTTTTTGCCATCAGAAATGGACAACTCTACTAGTGAACCAAGGGCTGCATTGGACAATGAGCCGGAATCGAAGCAACCTGAAGAGCTAGAACAACCGAAGAAGCTCTCCCCAGAAGAAGTAGCTCAGGGCGTTCTTGACCAACGCCAAGTTCGTGTCTTTCGTCCATCAAACGTCCGCTTTGATCCTAGGAAACTGGACGTTCCTGATGACTTCTTCGAACCCACAACAGGTGAACTTAAGAACATCGTCCATCAAAATGCTGCTACTATTGCCCAAATGCAAGACAAGCCATTACTGACCAAGAAGCTACGAGACGCCGAAAAACACCAGCGTATGAATCGCTTTCGTCGCGCTATTATACGTATTCTTTTCCCTGATCGCATTGCCATTCAAGGTACTTTCTTGCCATCAAGCACTATTCGCGAGGTTATTCGCTTTGTAAGAGCCGCCCTTTTGGATGCCCGAAACGTCAAGTTCCATTTATTTGTTGTTCCGCCGAAGAAAAAATTGCTAGACGCAAAGAAAACCTTGTGGGACGAGCAACTGGTTCCCGCTGCCGTACTGCATATCGGAATAGAGGAAGGCCCAACAGAATCTAGCCAGTTACTTAAACAGCATTTACTAGAGAGAATCGAAGACACTCCCGAAAGCATAGCGGCAAGGGTTGCAGCAGTTACCTCACCTACAAGAACTCTTTCACACCCCAGCAGTTCAGAAAAGAAATCTCCAAAACAGAAAGGAGGAAAGAAGATCCCCAAATGGTTCACGAAAAAGTAAGCTTGCGCTTCCAAAGGCTGTGAATCTATGAGCTCAATATCCAGTTTCCTTCAAAACTTCGGGTTCAGATCAGGAGGAGTCGCGCATCCGTTATTCATAAGACATGTGCGCACGCATTCAACGGCATTTATGATAGATATCGCTTCACTGTTGTTTTGAACAAAGAACTTATTTCCATACGTAGCAGAAAGAATTGACCAAAAACGCGGGGGAAGTAACTTGTCTACGTTGGCTCCGACGTTGAACTTAAGTAGCTGCCCACTCCCACCAAAATAATCTGCGACGATGACGACTGTATCATCATTGACCCCCCAGTAATCCCGAATCGCCAGGCCCGGACTCTGAGGGTATCTCTGCGTCAGTATCCGAAGTTTGAAACCCGTTCTCCGTTCCAAGTCTTCGATTTTGTTCTTGAGTCTCTGTATTTCTCCAGATGCCAGAAAGCGTTCAAGGTCAATCACTGAAGTCTCTTCCTTCGGAAGCAAGTCAGGGCGGTTAACTCCTTCTGGGCGTGCCGCTTTTGTTGAACCCGGATTTAGTATCGTCGAAAGCGCTACCGCTGAAAGCACGTTTACAGCTTTGGAACCAAAAGCCCGGCGTGAGACGCGTGTGGTCTTGGCATTCTGGAATCTGCAAATGACTTTTCTCCGAAGTGTAGTTGGCACACTGCCACTCAAAACAAAAGCAGGCATTACAAAGTGAGTATCTTCCTCACTCGCGGCTGCATTCACAGAATCTGTCAATAAGTACGTGTTGATATAGTCCTGTGCACCTCGCGCGTAAGAAACGCTCTCCTACTCCGGTCTACGTTGAAAACTGAGAGAGAGACGTCTGTTAATTCTGGAAAACTCGTAACTACAGTTACGAAGGTATGTGGCTGACGGAATTGGTCCGCTCACCTGCTCAGGTCATAAGGCTATACGATATAATTTTATGACAGATATTCTTCGAGAGATGGATAGATATATCTTCTATTTGGGAGATCTCGCTTCGAATCGATGTCTTTTCCTAGCCTTTTTTTTCAATAAAACTTTAATTTAATGCAGGTTTTTAAAAGTTTTTGGAATGTCTAAACAACTAAACATTAGCCCATGGCATAGGCGATGACGTGTGCATCCGATCGGTCGGTTGAGTTTTCATTCCCTTGCCACCATCTCCATCAACCTGCCTTTCAGCTTCCTGCAGTCAGATCTGTTCCTGACGGTCTCGTTGACGGAGGACGTGAGTTTGATCAAAATGAACTTCTCGGTGCTACCTCTCAGATCGTTGCGATGCACGCGGTTGTTTCAAAAGGAATCGCACTCGTCTATTCTCCGTGCAGCCTCAGCGATGCGTTTTCTTAATCTTCATGAATATCAGAGTCAGCAGTTAATGCGCGAGTCTGGGATAAATGTGCCGAAAGGTTTCGATGTGGATTCCCGAAATGCCGCTTTGAATGCTGCAAATTCATTCGATGGTAAAGATATCGTTGTCAAAGCCCAAGTCTTGGCAGGGGGTCGAGGTCTTGGAACATTTAAGAATGGCTTCAAGGGTGGAGTCCACATCTGCTATGACCCCGAAAAAGCTGCAGATGTCGCAGAAAACATGATCGGTCAATATCTCGTTACTAAACAAACTGGAGAGCAAGGGCGACTTTGCTCAAAGGCATTAGTAACCGAGCGTGTCTACCTGAGGAGGGAAATGTACTTTGCGATCACCTATGACAGAGAAAGCCAGGGACCTGTAATCATAGCCAGTCGTGTAGGGGGGACGTCCATCGAAGATATCGCAGCTGCAGATCCGTCAGCGATAACGAAGATAGCCGTGAACATGGCACAAGGACTAACTAAGGAGGACACTAAAAAGTGTGCCAAGGCATTAGGATTTACGGATGACGAATCCATCAAGGTGGCTAGTGAACAAGTGGAAAAGCTCTATCAGATGTTTATTGAAAAGGATGCCACGCTTGTGGAAGTCAATCCCATCGCAGAGACTCCGGAAGGTGATGTGATTTGCATTGACGCAAAGATCAATTTTGACGATAACGCAGAATTCCGACATAAGGATCTGTTTGATATGCGTGATACCAGTCAAGAAGATCCCCGGGAAGTTCGAGCTCAGAAGTTCGATCTCAACTACATTGGCTTGGATGGAAACATTGGCTGTCTTGTAAACGGAGCCGGACTAGCTATGGCAACTATGGATATAATTAAGCTCCACGGAGGAGACCCTGCGAACTTTTTAGACGTCGGAGGAAGCGCAACGGAAACTCAAGTAACAGAGGCCTTTAAGATTTTGAATGATGATCCAAAAGTAGAAGCTATACTTGTCAACATCTTTGGCGGAATCATGAGATGTGACATAATCGCGCAGGGTATCATTAACGCGGCTAAAACTATCGACATGCGTATTCCCGTCGTTGTGAGACTTCAAGGTAATAAGGTCGAAGAAGCCAAGGAGCTAATTCAGGCTAGTGGTCTCAAGTTGGTTGCCACCGACGATCTTGATCAAGCCGCCAAGAAGGCTTGCACACTTGCCGAAATTGTGAGGCTCGCTAATTCTGTAGACGTCAATGTTTCGTTCCACTCTTGAGCGATTACCCGGTAGTTGTATTCGTACACTTCAACTTTTCATTATTAACATTATGGCCTCTGAAACGGCGTTATCCTTCAACGACGATTGTGAGGCCTTCCAAACTTTATGCCGAAAATAGAAACGCGGTTGTCCCGTTCGGCTCTTTCCTTCTCCTTGTTACCACTCTTATCCTCTTCCCGATTCTCTTGTGATTTGAGTTCCGCTTCGTCATGTTTCGGAGTGAGCGCTATATCTACCAAGGTTTCTTTGTCGTGACAGGCCGGTGCCACGAAACGTACCGTGGGCTTCCGGCGCTCACCCATCTTCCGCAACTTTCGGACTTCCGAGAAATCTCCGTTCTTTATCTTCTCAAGAAGGCCTTCATCTGGGTTTCCCCTTGGAAGCGGGAGTTCGTGGAACACTGGCGGCTCTGCATTCCTTGGGGTCGGAAAGGGATCAGAAGAAGGAACGTAATAGCTTCCGATAAAATCCATAACGGGGTGGCGTGAGGAGTAGATAGCAGGCACTTGAGAGTACTAGCTAGAGCAGGAGGAGAATTGCAGCTGCGCGACCGCTCGAGCATTCGAAGCAAGATGACGACCATCCTTTTTATGCTGTTCCAGTTGCAATGGAGTAGAAATTGGCTGCATCGTCTGGTTTCCCTTTGTGGTAACCCCTCAAGCGTAGTTGTTGGGAACCTAATAAAGACTCTGAATGAAGTCTTGTTTCAAGAGCACCCCTGAGCTCTAAATTATAAGGCTTAAACATGAATTCCTGTCCGTTTAGAACATGCAGAACCCCTCTTCAGGTTCCGGGGTGCCCTGGAATGGGCGCTAATCTTCCAGTGGAGGAAAGCGCCGGCAAGAAGCGAGTGAGCCGAAAGCCTTCCTGGCTTGATCCGACCGAGCCATGCGTGGCGTGGATTGAATTGAATTTGAATGTCGGGCTGGCAGTGGGCACAAATGCAGCAAGCATTGAACTGCACGCATTTGATCATGATTCAAAAATCATTTTGGTCGACTGCCCAGGCGCGTTCCTCGCTTCGTGAAAAACAGAACGTTCCCCCTCTTTTCGCATGGGGAGCGAACTGCAGAGGTAGATGCAAAGCTCACGTTCTTTTGCAACTCTGACGATAGTCCGCAAGCTTGCATCACCACAATTCTCCTTACCCACACGCGCCAGCGCTTCATTTCTTCCAGCGCAGGCCCCGGAAGCGCTAGTGCTCTGTTGTCTGCTCTCGAAAACCGCAACGCCACGCGACCACAAGCAAAGCCCGAAGAATTGAGTACATCACCACCAACACATCGTGCTTCCGATGCGGCTGGAATGACCAACCCAACAGATCCAACACAAGTTCCCCGCCTTTTTCGTCGTTCATGACAAATCATTGTGAATTTAGCTGCTGCTTCACACCCTCCCAATCGAAATACATTTCCCAATTTAATGCCTTGTGCGAACACTTCGCCCTAGCTCGGTCAAACAACTTCACCGACTGCATCCATGTAACTGAATCCGGTCACTATAGAAAGCGACGAAAATGACATCCATTGCTGCAGATGCAAACAGTGAACCAACTGAGGAACAGAGTTCCACAACAGCGCAAGCACAACCTCCAGCAAAAAAACGAAAAGGTGGAAAGAAAGCCATGAACACTGATCTCTCAGCTGAAGAGCGAAAACGACTTCGAGTGCTCAAGAACCGTGAAAGTGCCATGCGAAGTCTAGCTAAGAAAGCTGAGTACTCGGCAAAATTAGAAACTCAGGAGAAGGAAGCATTACAATCGTTCCAAGACTCTCGCAACAGTCTCGAAAGTCTTTTAAGTACCGCGGCAGCTCTAAAGGTGGCGATGGAGCAAGTGCCAGAGGATGTGGTACAATTGGTCTCCGATGTGGAGGCCTCGATCAAGAAGGCTGGCGTTTTGACAAGCGAGGATGAAACGAGCGATGCTGCAGCTCCAAACGGTACAGATGACATACATGAAAGCCAACCCTCTGAACATGCCACATCAGACAAGGACCCAATATTCTGAAGAGCGAAGTAGGACGACGTTGCGCGATACGAGCACTCTCACCTGTACATTGTGTTTATAAGTTTTTCCTGCCGAGCGAGCAATTCGTTTCTAAAACTACTGGTCTTTCTCTTTCTACAAATGCTTCTTGCGATAAATAGTTTATGAATTTGGTGTTAGTGACGGGCATCAGTTTCAGGCCAAACACCGACAGCCTCTCTGTTTAAGCTGATAGATAAGAACTTTGTTGTGAGACTTAGGATCGTAAATGACATAGACCAGCGAGGCTCGTTGAGGGATGTGTGACTCGTGAGTCAGGGTTTCATTTGTAGGTAGTCTGAACGTTTCAGCAGAGAAAAAGCAAACGTGAAAACCACGAGTGCACACCTTAAGACAAATGCCGAGTGATCATCACACTCACCTTTACCACAGCAGCCGCAACGGATATACAAAAGAACTTACCTTGTGGCGGATCTGGAAAGTTTTGCAAGTTAGCATCGATGATGGTACAAGGGCATGATCCAATACAAAGTTCAAAGAACTGTTTGCAGAGAAAGATAGGTTAGCTGTGCGTTTGGGATAGATGGGGATGGCATGGGTCACGGCCGTCAAGACAATAGCTTTCCTCTTCACACGCAAAGGAGTACAATAACTGTATCTCAACGCGCACTAAAGCTCGTCATCTAATAATTAACTGTATGGTCATCATTCGGATCAACAGGAGGGGCGACAGACGTACCGTATGGGAACGAAGAGAGCTGTATTAACTGTTCACACAAATGAAAGAAAAGAACGACGATGTCAGCAGGGAATTGGAGGACAAATGTGCTGAAACTTCCGTCAGGCCTATCATATCAGTCCGCATAGTGCCACATCTCATTGTCGTTGCAATGTCGAGATAATGTTGGGCACTAGGTTGTTTGTTTTGGCGTGAAGTGCTCTTCATACGGTAGTTAGTGAGGAAACGAAGCGAAGAACTTACCGACAGAGCTCTTCTCGAACTGCCATTGCAGTTTGCTGCGACGACGATCGAGAGGTATCAATGTGGAGGGGGGGGGGGCTCAAACAAGATCTTTGCGGTCGGCGGTGCTGCGGCGCCGTCTGCGAGCAGCGGCTTTGTTGTACGTGTGCACGTATTCGGCGCTGTGCAGTTGGCACGGTGTGGCAAACGTCGGCTGGCTCTCGGCGCAGGCTGCGCCGCGCAGGGCGGTCCAACGCGCGGTGGCGCAAGAGTGTGTGGAATTGTTGCATGCGTGCGGTTGCATCCCAAGGATGCTCCCACGCAATTGCACGCCACACGCGCATCACGCAAGCAACGCAGCCGTATGATACAGTACGTATCTAGAGCTACGCAGCTCACCGCCGCGAAAACTGCTGATCGCGTCCGCGTTCGGCCGTGTATCTGGCAAAAGCTCGCCCTCCCTGACTTGTGCCCTATAAAGATACCCAACAGAACGCTATCTCCAGGGCTATATCAACCAACGATAAAATTACCCATCGCCTTCTTGACGCCAACTGGGAGTTCATGCCTCCCCTCGCCGCATTCCATCTTCAACATCGTTATCGAGGCTCTTTTCCACTTCCACCAGATCTCTTGCTCAAACGCTGCGCTCCACGCGGCGCGCGTTCACGCAATGCTGCACACTGCGAGGTGAGCGTAGTCGACTGTCGGAAGCTGTCAGGCATTGAAAGCGTGTTTCGTGCTCAACAAAACGTCACCGTGATCATGTCTCCTGTCAAATTCGTTTCCCGCCGCCTTCCAAAAACTCCTCCTGTGTTGCCCCTTGCGTCTCCGTGTCACCCGTTCCATCCAAAACCGTCCCGTACCCCTGTAGCCAAGCTTTCCTCGTCCTCGCCGCAGAATTGCCCAAATTCAAGCCTCAAGCCAGAACCAGACTGGTTTTTTCCGAGAGATCCATCTATCTTCTTGATTCTATCCGTAATACCCTTGTAGCTACCGTTGGTACCCGATATCAGAATCGCTCCCTTTCACCATTCAATTGGACAGCCAGAGCAATCTCATGTTGAGTACCGTTGTAAATCACAACGTATACGTATAACCTAGAACTTTTTTGGATAACATTTTGCATCTAATAACTTTTCTATCCATTGTAGCTTCAACGTTGTAGCGTTTTACCCTCAAGTTGTATGAAACACCTGTTACAACCTTTACGCTTCGGGTATCCGGAAAATGTCAATTCTGCGATCATGACCAGGCTGAAGACTGCGTCGAAACGACATCCCGTGACTACACCCATCCCGGTGCCGCCCATTGTGCGTAACAACATCGTCGTCTGCAAGTTGAATCCCAGACCTGCTGATATCATCGCTCTTCTGCTCATCTTTCCCCACGAATGACTCCGTTCACCATCAAGTGTAATTGACATCTACTTCTGTGTAGTACATTCGGTGTACACTACAGTATCCCCCTTTTCATGGCTGCATTGTAATCACCTCTATCAATGCAATAATCAGTATGATAACGCAATCCCTCCATAGTGTACGGGTCCACCTTTTCTCGTCTCCTTACGTATTCGTGGTTGAGCGATAGCCTTGTCAACCGCATCAATCAAAGTTCAAACCGTCATGGACAAGAAGTAAGGTTAACTTCGGTGGGATAACACCAGTCATGTACACATAGGCATCACGCTCTGTATTGCGTTTCTCCTTCAAAGATTTTAAATCTCAACCTCCAGTTTTCAGAGCTGCACCTTTCGGGCCCAACAAAACGCACTGCTTTCGCTGATGTGGGCTTCAATTGATTCCAACTATACCTGTGATTACACCAACTTGTGACACCCTATCCACCCCCTTCCATCTTCAGTACGTGCTGCAAAACTTCAGAAGTCCAACCAAAGACGGTCAGCCGGTGGAACAAGGTAACAACGCTAACCTTTTACCATTTAACCCTTTCAGCGAATGTAGGATGCTGCATTTCTAAAGAGGCTCCAATAAAACGGGTCTATGCGCTCTCGCACGAGAAAAGCGACTGCCCGATAGATAAGGCTCTTTTTTATAACCAATACATGTTCTTACAACTTTAGCAGGCCTTTGTACATAAATCCGTACTTACCATCATTATCTCGGCGTCCAGCGCTGTGAAATTTCTTGGTAGGGTTAACGTTGAGGAGAGAAGTTGACGTGGAGTGTACAACTGAAGTGTTACTTCAGTCTACGACCAAAAGAGAAGTTGATGTGCACGTAGAGAATATAGCTTACAACGTTTGTGTCCACGACTAGAATAGCGTATCCACGGCTTTATGCCAGGCTCTACTCTTCGAGTCATCGCTTTATTGCCAACGAAATATATTTAGTTCTCCCCATCTTTTTAAACAAAGAAGATGCCGTGACGCGCGTTGGACCTTATATTCTCGCGCAATTGACAGCTTTCCATTTCTATCAAACTATATCAATAGCTATAAATGGGCACCTGTGTTTCCACGACTTTCATCAAACTTTGATGCACAGCTCTAAAGTCGTTTTGCTGCCTTGAAGCACGTTCGAGCAGCCAATTTGTCGTGACTTCCGAGGTTTTCCAAGCTGGTAGGGCACCTAAACATTGGAAATAACAGCGATGAGAATTGTTGCGACAACTTGTGTGTTTCGCTGTCGGTGTATGAACCATTGGTTACCATAAAAACGTCTCGCCTGTTGACATCACTGTACGTAATGACACTGCAAGTAGAGTAAGGACGTTGGGCCAGACTCGCATTGGCGACTGCTCATAAATAGCATTCCAAACTTCCGTCACGCATCGTGCAGATCCTGTCCACCTTGCAATCTAGATATCAAAGTTTCGGCGTTTAATCCGTTTCAGCTTGGCGAGGAGATCTCGTCGTCCGTTGTAACCTCCGTCGATCTCATGCTCTGAAAAGAACGCTCACAAGAGAGCGGTACTTTCCGAAACGTTCTTATACGAACCGTAGGTAGTCCTAACGATTCCCGTACTTCGTTTGCCATCGACATAACTCTGCTCACAACTTGCGAATTTTCGCCGGTTGATGCGGTGTGCAACGTTGCGTTCCACGCTGATTCTTAGTTCTTGCTCCAGCAGCGTACTCTTATCCCGCCGCTCACCGCTCTTGGATTCACTCATCGGTTGAGTGGTTCATCTCTTCATGTCCTGCGCCCCCAAGCTCTCTAGTGCGTGACGAGAAGCTTTCCGGATCTAATCTTGGTCGTGCTGCGCTACTGTGCCTTCCAGAAGCTCTTGCATGGCGAGAAGCTTGGTATTGAATAATATAACAAGGATTACTCGGTGAAATAAGTGAGCACCACCGTCGCCTCGACGTTAAGCTAGGGCTCCATCGGCGATACGTCTCTGGTCCAGACCATGAACCTTAACGGCGTGCGAGAGATGTCCAGTGCCCCCCGCCATCACACCCAGAATGACAGCAGGGCATTCATCCCATTATCTCCGCTTACTCCATCCCAGATGTCCAAACCACGATCTATACTGCATCGTACCACTGATGAGGAGTACGCGTTCCGAATGATGTTGAACTGTTCGTCTGGGCAGTATTCTGAGCAGCTCGAACTTCTGCGACGACTGAATAGTTCTGCTCACAAGATGTACGAAGCGCGACGTCCTTTTCTCATAGAGTGGCTTGCGGAAGTCTGCTTGCATTTCGGGATTCGATCACTCACGTTACACATCGCTGTTCGGCTGATGGATGTGTTTGTTTTTAGTATACCATGGAGTTCTTCTTTAGCTCCTTTATGTGCGCTTACATGTCTTTATACTGCTTCCAAGTATGATAAGACTGACGACTCCATTCCCCCCATTAGCGAATGGGAGCGTGTCGGCGAGACAGGGTGTAATGCGCAGAATATCCGAAGTATGGAAGTTATCCTTCTCTCTGCTCTGCAGTGGAACCTTGGTTATAAGACACCTGTGCATTATTTGCTGGAATATGTGTCTGTTCTCCACAGGCTCCTGGCCGTAGGTTATGATGACGGTGATAATTCTAGCGACTCAAAAGAGTTCCATGACTTGTGGGGCCATGGACCCTTCATGAAAGGCCGTGCTGATGCGTGCGATGAGAGCGACGATGACATTAGCGACCTTTCTGACGAAGACTGCGAGCGTGAAGGGAATCATCAAACAGGGCACAGTTTTGATTTGTCTTCCCCCGACAGTTTTCCTTTCATTGAAACTGCATGCGCAGAATTCTCTGAGAAGAAGCTTTGCTCGCAGCCCAAGCATCAGAATTCTTTCCACTCTGACTTGTTCAAGAGTTATCGTGTAGCGGCAGATCTCCTGGATATTTCATTGCTTCACCCCTTAATTTACCTGTCTCACGCTCCGCAAACCCTTGCTGCCAGCGCTTTACTCATTGGGTCCCAAATCACTGGGGGAGGTTTATTACCGGTGGACGTCAATGTTTTATGTGCCGGTAAGGACCAAGATGTGGAGTTGTGCACTTCTGCGTTGACGGATATTATAAGCAGCTTGTCTCTCTGTGATGAAGGGGACCACGAGAACCAAGGAAGCTCCTGATATTCCTCGTCGGCGCATCGACTTTAGCTTGTAGCCAACTGCGGCCTCTTATCTTTTCAACATTATTGTTGGTAGTAGGGTTACTGTAGATTCTAACATAGGAACCGGTGTGTATGGCAAAACTCGACAACTTCTTAGTAAGCCAAGACACCTATGCGCTTCTTATTGCAATGTAGTATTCATTTTTATAGCATTCTCCATCACAACACGCAAATATTAAAAGGGGTCGTGCTGAGTCTAGATAGAAGCTCTGTTCAAAGGTTCGTCAAAAAGTAGCGAAAACGACCGATGTTGCGTTACGGATGCTCGTCGTTGTCAGGTCGCCCTTGGAAGGCATAACCATTGTAGGCTACTTCCAGTCTTGCTGTACTGGTCTGAGTAGACAACGAAGAAGAGTTTCCCACCAGCTATCTTTTGCATCTATCGCAACGCCTCAAACTACTCTGAAAGTCGGAGCTGATCAAAAATTTGAAGTTAACTTCGAATGAAACTTAGCTGCAGCATGCTACCTTCGAGGTAGACTGTTACGAATTATTCCCATTAGACGGTAAGGTACCGCGAATGAAACCCGGATCACCGACATATACATCCGAAAACAAGTCTGATAACGGGGGGTGGGGAGCAGTCTCGGCGACTTTGACAGCTGCATCAACTTCCTTTCGGATCCTCTTCTCTTCCGCCTTCAACTCTTGAGGTGTTGCCCAACCGCATTCAATCAAACGAGCCTTCACCCTGTCAATAGGGTCGCGGCTGGCTTTCACAACGTTAATCTCGTCGATAGAACGGTAACCGAGACCTTGATCGGAAATACTATGCCCCTTATAGCGATAGGTGTCCATCTCAACATATATTGGTCCGTTCTCACGAGCATAGTCAGTCGCGTACTTCATGCCTTCGCGCACGCAAAGAACATCCATACCATCCACTCTGATGCCCGGAATGTAATCGCCTCTTGTATAAAAGTCCTCTGATTTTGCGCTTCTCTTCGTGGATGTTCCCATTCCGTAACGGTTATTCTCACATACAAACACAGTTGGCAGATTCCACAAAGCGGACATATTGATTACTTCAAAGATTTGTCCTTGATTGGCTGCACCATCGCCGAACATGGTGATGGCAACCTTTCCGGTGTTGTTGTATTTCTGGGCAAAGGCAAGACCGGCTCCAAGGGGGCCTTGAGCGCCAACAATACCATTTCCACCATAATAGTTATTCTGAGGTTTATACAAGTGCATAGAACCACCTTTACCCTTTGAACAGCCGTTCACCCTTCCTGTGAGCTCCGAGAGTATGGATTCGACGGTGTCACCACGCGCAAGTTGTTGGCAATGATTGCGGTACGCGGTGATAAGGCAGTCGTCATATGTAATAGCGGCCTCGATACCAACAGCAACAGCTTCCTGTCCGTTGTACAGATGACAGAAGCCACGGACCATTTGTCGGGTGTAGAGCGCATCGGATTCCATCTCCATGCGGCGCATGCGATACATGATACGGAAAAAGTCATGAAGTTCATCGGCATTGGAAACAGCCTTGGGTTCCGGAGCGTCAATCTTGTGAGTGGCAAACGGGGTGATATCGAATACGACTTCTGCTGGAGCCTGTTGTGACTGCGCAGATTGGAATGCATCGGGACGAGAGGATGGGTCAGTGCGCCGTTCGGGTGGAGGAGCTTCGATTGGATTGATTGGATTGTGCGGCGGAGACACGAGCGAAGGGAACAATCGAGCCCAGAGGGAAAGATGGCGGATGTAGCTAACCTGTGTAGAAAGGGGGCGCGGCCGAACAGCCAAGCTTCTCAGGCCGTGGCGCGCGGCCATTGCGACGGAACACATCATTGGTACAAACTTGTGGCAAAGCTGTTGTGAACGCTCGATCTGGCACGCTGACCAAGTTGAAGAGTTGGAGCGCGATGCGACAATTGACGAGGTTGACGCGGAGCTTGGAGGCTGCGAGTCGATTCGCCTCAATGGCGCGCGGTCCGGCCACCAAACAAATGCCACGTCTGTCGGTTGATGAGGCGAATCAGCTCGAGGGACGAGCAGATTTTGCACGCAAGTGTTTGTGCTCCAGCACGTTGCCAGTTTTCTGTGTTGTATCTACGTGTGCACGTTGCACCGCGGGTCATGTCACCTGACTTCGCTGCGAGTTGCTTCACCACCAACGGCTGTCATCGCCGCTGGTCCACGTGAGCTGTGCCGCGAAACGATTCCGTATACTTCGCACCTCCGTCTCCGTCGCTTTCCATCACGCTCCGCCCCGCCTGTAGTAGCAGTCCCGCCGCTTGTCTCAGACATGATTGCTGCCGAACCAAAAACAAAGCCTTGGCTCCAGCTATACCAAACCGACTTTGCCAACCTCCGTTTGCTGCACAAGAACCAGTACGACCCGCTCGTCGAACAGGCTCTGGAACAATGTGTGTCCGACACACCAGAACCGGAACAACCCACACAGCCCAAGCTCGAAATCCTCGCGCTACCAGGCGAAGTGCTATCTGCAGTATGCTCCTATCTTGACGCGGAGAACTTGGCCACTCTGGCGCAAGTCAACTCGGCGTTTATCTCGCATGCGTACGATCCGAAGCACTGGCGCCGCATTGCGCAGGATACTTGGCCTTCTGAGAGCCATCGAGAGCTACAAAAGCATCTGTACTCGTACAAGACATGGCGGCTACTCTGTACGCAGCGTCCTCGTTTGCGTACAAACGGGTTGTTTGTTCTGAGACATCAGTTTACCAAGACTTCTTCGCGTTTCGCGGCGTCGGAGCCGCTAGTTCCCGTTTTTCTTGTCACGTATCATAGGTTTCTTCGCTTTTATTCGTCGGGTACTGTTGTAGGTCTCACTACGCCTGAACCTCCTCACCTTGCGTATCGACGCGTTCGTGACCCTCATGGAAAGCCCGTTGGTTCGGACAGGGAGGAGGCGCGTCCAGTTGTTGGTAGTTACACGTTTGATGAACAGAGGAGAGAAGTGAGCGTTGTGTTGCCCATACAACACCCAAAGTTCCCGCATATGAGAGGAGGCCATAATGTGATGGAGTTTACTTTATCAAGCACAGTTGATGGCGCATTCGATAGGCTTCATCTGATCAACCATTTCGCCGAGATGGATAATTCAAACGACTCCCAAGTGGCGTCTGTCATGTTCCCTAACGATTCATTTGTTGAACGACCTTTTCGTTTGATTCCGCTGCATAGCTTTCGTGAACGAATCTATCGTGAATTCCCAACGGACGACGCTGTTGACCTGGCTCAATGGTTCGAAATGAAGAAAGCTGCGCGCGCTGAACAGAGGATCAAGCGCGCACGTCGGTGATAGGCGCTGATTTTGTATCATGCGTAACGGATTGGTGCCGGCAAGTTGGTGATTGTTTCCCGTGGCACTCGCCAACAATCCTCCGAAATTTCTCCATGCGGATTCTGTAAGCGGTCTTGCATAACTCTTTGTTCGTAGCTGGCGTCAATGAGTTTGACGATGAAGGTTTGTGCAGAGATTGTGGTGGTGGGTGTAGAAGGATTCCAGTCGACAAAGTATTCGAGCGTGGGGTTGGGTTCGGATTGCCTTATGTGGACTGGGCGAACGTGGTATAGAGAGGGGTGCTCGACATGTGTGACTGCAGCCACTGTCCATTGAAGCTGAGAGCCTTGCGGCCTGTAGGCAAGCAGGTCGCCTTCGAGGATGACTTGCGCCGCTTGTGCAGGCTGCTCAAGGCTGGATGTTATGTAACGGCGTGGTGAGGAGTAGCGTGGACGGCGGTGCTTTAGGAGACGGAGTGAGAATGTATTGTATTTTAGATTGATATGTGGTGAAAGCGGCTGTGTGCGGAGCGAGGGCGGGGCAAGCGGAACGAAGAGTAAGACGTGAGATGCGGTCGCCATTGGAGGTTTGTACTTTTATCGTGAAGATGTTTGGTTTGTGAGCTAGGTACAGCGGTAGGAACGTTGCCGTTGGTGCTATGGTATCATTGTGTCTCTACTTGGTAGAGTCTCTAGTGTCTATTCGACATTGACCTCATATGAGGTCAAATGACCTCATATGAGGCCAACAAATATTTTTTCGTATCTCTACAATTTCTGAAATCTACTACTTGTTTTACATACGAACGAAATGCCAAGCGCTTTATCTTTCGTTGCATTATCGTCCAACTTTAGCTTTACTAGACGAAAGAAACCATAATTTGCACTTTACCTCTTTTTGAAGGTATTCTGAACCCCAAAATTTTTGTTTACTGTTTAACTTTGCATCTATCTGCATGTACTAAACGAATTGCATATGGTTTTAAAGCTGAGCATTAAAGCTTTGTTTAAGTAATTTTCTACTCTGTATGTCTAAGAGGAACTATGAAAAGTTTTTACTTCTTCCTGTACCCAATACAGCTCTCTGTGTGGCTCATTTTCAAATATTCAAAAAGGTTGATTTTCAATTATTTCTCAAGAGCGAAATTGACCTCATATGAGGTCACGCTGACCTCATATGAGGTCAAAATTCCGGTCGAATAGACACTAGAGACATGTCCGATCAGCGATGGCGCGATGGCCAGGATGCTGCACAGTGCAGGGAGCTCAGATGATGTGCGGTGGTAGCACCGGTGCCACTCGTGCGCCACCGCATCGCTCACGCACGCACTCTTTCACGCTCTTTCTCTTCTCGCTCTCTGTTTCATCCTCGGTCAACGACACCTTGCCCAAATACAGTATCTACTGTATCTACCTTGGTATCTATCTTACGTAGCTTACCTTTATACCCTTGTTAGATGCAGTCGAATATGTATACATGAAATGACTTTGAATGCGAAGAAGATTGGCGGCCAGGCTAGCTGCTGACACCTCTCTGTCTCTGCAAGTGACGCCGCAGTGCTAACAATGAATATCTGAAGGCGGCAATGGACGATCTATTTGCTCCGCCGCGTACGCCTCAAACGACGGCGCAGCAGACGTGTAATGCGACGCATCGCTCATAAAAAAAATCGGCGCGAATCGGCGCGCGTGCAGGCGTGCACCGCAGCCGCTCGTTTCACGTGGCGCTAGCGCATTCGTGACCAGAAGTTCTTCTCGTCTCATGTCTGAGCTCGCCTGGCGCGCCTGTGCGCCGCGACGCCCGGTCTTCTCCTCTACACCGTTGCTCGCGCGCCCGCTCACTGCTCGCTCCCGTCGCGCTTAAGCGCGCTGCGCTCCCGCACCCGCCCCCTCCTCCATTTCGCAGCGCAAGCG
Source organism: Gracilaria gracilis (assembly GCA_030374805.1). NCBI lineage: Eukaryota > Rhodophyta > Florideophyceae > Gracilariales > Gracilariaceae > Gracilaria > Gracilaria gracilis. The sequence continues at coordinate 37,661 of JARGSG010000227.1, read as the reverse complement.
CCTACTTGTCTTTTTGTGCTGGCGTCATGGTGCTTGACCAGCTTGTGTCCAAGCTTCATGTCTACGATGCCGGCCTTCATTCCCTCTCCGCGTTTCCGGATGATCTACGACAGCGCGTGGAGACCTGGATCGCAAACCTTTCCACCGACGATGACTCGCTCTCGCGCTCTGTTCTTGACGAGCTGCGCCGCGAGTTACGCGCCTGTCAGCGGAAGGGTTACACCTCGTGTGCGCAGACCGTCGCCGCGTTGGAGGTCATGTACGTCTCCCTGCTCGGCCATCATTGTGACATGATCCGAGAGGCTGCCGTCGTTGATCTCAACGTACTGTACGACGCCCACGATCTGCAGACAGCGGATGCTCTTCCGGTTACGATTGCCACCGTCGGAGACGCTCCCAAGGTCGAGGTCCTTCTGCGCCCTCTCTCCGGCAATTTTGATCCTGCTGTCGTCAATGAGTACGCCGCCGTGCTTCGTCTGTTTGGTCCGCAATCGGATCCCAATGCTGAGCCGGCTTGGACTGAGCTCCCACTGAAGGCCACCGAGCACGGAGTGTATCGTAAACTGCCCCAGTTTCCGAGACCAGGCTTTTACGATTGGGTAATTGCCGAGCCAGGAGATACCACTCCTGTCGTCTTTGACGGATTTCCCGTCGATACTGGCCGTAGGCTCAGAGGGCGTTTTGTTGTTCACCCGAGTGGCACTCGCGAGTCCCTCATCACCGAAATGCCAGTCGACGAGGTCCATGCTAAATGGGATGAGAAGACGGGCGAGTTGCTTGTAAGGGGTTCTTTTGAAGCTGTACTTAATGAGTTACCCAAAATCAAGATGCAGGGCACAACTGCTGTGTACTTGATGGGAGCGTTGGAACGCCCGAAAGACGAAGAGAACGCGTCTCCATTTTCTGTTGTGGAGCGCTCCACGCCGGCTTCAATCCTCGGTGGAGATGTTGCATTCGCCAATTTGTGCCACGAAATGCGCCGCTTGGGCTTGATACCCATAGTTGATGCACTGGATCGCGTTTCGCGAACTCGAATGCATCGAAAGTATCGACACTTGACTGTTGAGACGCTGACCAAGAAGGGCATTCCTTTGAGACATCCCGGAACCGATGGGCGTGAAAATCAATGGGAAGACTCAGCTCTCCTGAATTATCGTCGAGTTGAGACATGGAACATGATGATTGGCGAGATAAAGACACTCGCGGACAAGTACGGCGTTAGGGGCGTGCGACTGGATAATGCCCAGTCGATGCCTCCGATCATGGCTCCAAACATGGATGAACTACTTCTGCAAGATTCCGATGGACAGCCGCATTACTCATTGAGTGAAGTATTCTACGGAGCTGTCGTAAAGGCTAATGAAGAGTATGGATACTGGACATCAGAAGCTGGCATTGAGCGAGGATACCCGAACCCGTTTTTCGTCAAGTTTTGCCGCGAAATGTGGAATGCATACCCGGAGTTCATGATAATAGCCGAGTCCCACTTCCACAGGGAAGTGCAGTTGCTCATTTCTGGAGCCATAGCGCACACGGTTAGGGTTCCTCAGATCCTTTCGTCCGTATCAGGCAAGTCTCTACGTCGTGATGGCAGTGTGACCCGAGTACCGGCTCAAAAGAGGTCGACTGCAAGAACCCTTTCAAGACTTTATCGAAACGACAAGGAATGGCTACCGAAGAATCCCATTATGGTCAACAGTACATGCACTCACCTTTCGCCCTTTCCGGGGGTGTTGTACGGCAGAAGAGCGTGGTTGGCCGTGGACCTTTTATACTTTCTACCGGAGATTCCAATGCAGTTGTTTGGGGAAGAAACTGGAAGAGCTTATCGATCGATCAAACATGGGGTTTCGAATATTGAAGAAATGACAGAATATGACGTGAACTTTGATGCAGTGCTACCTAAATCTCCTCCAAGAAGAAGTGGACATACAAGCCCTGCCGATGCTGTACTAGCGCCTATGACTCTTGGTCCTGGAGTCATTCGGTCTGGAAAGGTCTCACCTCTTCCTGGCTCTGCCCTTCCCAAGGGTTCTGGGCTCCCTCCTCTGACACCCCCAACGGCGGCAGAGAGAAAGCTGAAGATGAAGAGGCGAGGATCTCTTGCGGACATGAAGCGAATTCCATCCAATTCAAATCTTGTTCGATCTCGTTCCCGAGACGATACGAATGGAGTAGCTGTGAGGAGTATGTCTGCCGCTGACCTGAGACGAATGTCAGAGATGGAGGCACAGACAAGACGAGAAATCGGTCCTTCGCTAGGATATGATATTACGCAAATCACAGGACACTATGCTCATCGCATATTACTTCGCCAGGAACTAGACGCGTTAAGAAGTGGAGGAATGTGTGTATTGAAGGTTGAGCCTCAGTTCAAACATCAGGTCTTCGCGTTCGCTCGATTTACGGAGGACCAGGTTTTAATCGCTGCCACAAATGTGAAGGACAAAACGGATGGAAATCAGTACGGAGGGGGTTGCGATGTGGAACTGGATTTGAAAGTACTATGGGAACATCTCCCAGACTCGTTTACCACAGGCGCTGCACCAGGTGCGTTTTACACCGTTGTGGATTCCTTCACCAGTAGGGAGCGTTCAGGGGAGGTTTGCACTCTGGAGGAGCTTGTGTTCCGGAATTACAAAATCCATCTTGCTCCACTTGGAACTATACTGCTTACTCTGAAACCCGTGGAAGATACTCTCGAGCGCCGTGCTGCCCATTTGACTGCCTGTATCAAGCGGTTGCGCGGGTATGAGTCCGACGCATTCAAAGATCCTCGCGAGATTGAGGCGGTATCGCGAATTACTCGTGGAGCGGCATCATCCGCTAGTGATTTCGCCGCCGCCGTAATGGCCCTTCGTGACGGTCTGTTGAGGGAAGGGTGTGATGATGGCGAAACTGAAAGGTTACTTCAATTATGTATGCAGCGATCTAGTCAACTTCGTTTCATGGTTGCTTATGAGGGTGTACCAGCTCCTAGGGATTTTGAGCCACCTGCTGCTGAGCGAATTGTTGCTTATTTGACCCACATGTCAATGGCTGCACGAGATACAAGCTTAATGAATCTTGCCAGAAATGTGGTTAAGAGAACGACAAAACTAGGACCGCTTGTGTTCTTAACTGCAGAGCTTGGTCGATTCTCAACCGCAGGAGGTTTGGGCGTTATGGTGGATGAGCTCACAAAGGGACTTGTGAATCTTGGACTGGAAGTGTACGTAATTTCACCTTACTACACTGTCAATCGAAAGAATCAAACCGGATATCTTGGAAGCCATATCAAGTGGACAAGGAACGTCGGAGTGGATCTTGGTAACCACATCGTCGACGTTGGTATATTCGAGGGTGTAGAGAATGGAGTGAATCTAATCTTTGTAGAGAGAGGAGACTTTTTCCCGAAAGTATACGCGGATCCTGGAAGCGCAGCGAAACAACTCCAAACCATAGTACTGATGTCCCTCGGGGCTTTGGAGGTATGCTGTCAGAAACAGCTGCATCCGTCAGTAGTGGTTACAAACGACTGGTTGCCGAGTATGGCGGCAGGGTACAGGGATTTCTTTGGTGATTACTTCAAGAATACATCGTTCTTCCACTTGATACACAACCTTGGAGAAGGTGCTTACGAAGGCCGTGTGTATCCAAATCCTCATGAAGGGTCACTTGACCACGTGCATCGACTTCCTAGGCACCTTGTAGTGAATCCGTGGTGGAGCCAACTGGTCGTGAATCCATCTCGCTGTGCCATATTGAGGAGCGACAGCTGGGGAACCGTGAGCCCAAGTTACCTCAACGAACTTAAGGCTGGTCATCCTTTGAATGACATTCTTCAGATTGCCAAGTCCCCGTTCGCGTATCCCAACGGTATTCGGAAAGCTGAGAGAGAAGAGGCGCTTCGAACAAAAGGAGCTCCAGGCCACGCCGAAGCCAAGGAGATCTTGCAGCAGCGCTATTTCGGTTTCCAACATGGGGACTCTTCCATTCCTCTGTTTGCGTTTGTCGGACGAATTACGTCGCAGAAGGGAGTGCATCTGATCTTGAACGCTGTTGATGAACTCATTGGTCACACAGGAGGTAAGATTCAGATTCTGGTTGGAGGGCCAGCCAACTATAGTGATGAGTACTCAGCTGGCTGTGCTCGACATATGTTGGATTTACGAAGGAGGCATCCGTGGTGTTTCTGGGCTGCACCTGACAGCTTCTTCACCGATGGTCCGATGTGCAATCTTGGAGCTGACTTTGGACTAATGCCGTCACTCTTCGAGCCGGGGGGTATCGTGCAACAGGAATTCTTCGTAGCAGGAACGCCAGTAGTCGCGTACAAAACTGGTGGGCTAAGAGACACCGTGCACGAATGGAGAAGTGAAGTGGGTGAAGGAAATGGATTCACATTTGAGGATTACTCACATGGTGACTTTGTGTGGGCTGTGAAACGAGCGCTCCGTGTGTTTTCGCATCCTCATGAATACGAAGAGCTTAGGGCGTCAGCATACGAAACTACCATAGACGTGTCGGAAGTTGCCTGGGCGTGGTCGAGCGAATTTCATCGATTGAGAAACGCAATGTACACTCGCGGAGAAGACGTAGCGAGTTTGATTTCTGCTACAGCTGGCGAGGAAAGTGAATTGTATAATCCGAACGCAGCCCCGGTACTGCTGCAGTGGGGTGGCGAGGGAGAAAATATTGTTGTCAAGGGATCGTTTGACAACTGGTCAGCAGAATGGCCGCTGAGCAAAGATGTAGGCGAGAGCGGTTTGTTCGGGTTGAGGTTGCTTCTCCCGCCAGGGGAGTACTATTACAAGTTTAGAGTGGATCAAGAGTGGACAGTGGCCGAGAATCAGCCCCAGTCAAGGGACGGCGCTGGGTTTGTTAACAATGTTTTAGTGGTGTAGGTTCACATGTCGTAAATGTTTTTGCGAAGTGTTGCTACTTCTTGGGTCAGCATAACACTACGCCCTTGATAATACGGCAGAAAACGAACGTTTCGAAGTATGGGGCAGGGAAGCAATACCTTGCAGGGTACATTGCTTCGAAGCAATGGTGCATCATGATGAGCAATAGGGTTATGAAGGATAGAAGGCTGACACTTTGGCCTTGATTTGATCGCACCTCCAGTAGCGCTTGTTGGCCTCCAGGCTGGAGGCTCCCGCCCTGTCCATCATGGACATGATGTTGGTCGTTCGAAGACGTGCATCGTGAAGAGTATCCAGCGCCACATTGACTTGTAGATACCTACTAGCTAGCTAGAGGGGTAGATAGACTATTCTGGATCAATGGACTCTCGGCGCTTGGCGGGAGGACCTGATCAAGAGCCCTGTCCATGCCACGGTAAAAACGTGGGACCGCTATCTATCCATACCAAGGTAGTAAAACGCTAACCCTACAGTACAAGGGTAGAAAAGAGTGGTGCATTTGGAAAATTCTAGCAGCAAAATTTGGCAGCGCAACAACGTGTTGCACACACGATGCGAGTGCGCTCACGCACCAGCGAAATGTTCACTTAAAGACGCGCCCGCAACTGGTCACGTTTGAGTGGATACAAGACCGGGGTATCTATGTTGTCAACACTCTGCGCGAGCACTTCGCTCTAGGCACGTCGCGCTCGCATCAAAGCCAACCTGCTCTGCTTCCGTTGCACACTAACTGGGCCTCCGTCTGATTCATGGTTATTTGCAGGTACTACCAACTGGGGCGCTGTCGCTTCGGCGACAACTGCAAATTCGACCACGTTGACCCTCCGAGCGGAGGTGGCATCCATGCCTCCAACGATCCTTTTGCGACGCCATCTTCGAAGCCAAATCGCGGTAACAAGCAGCACCACGACTCACAACCACAATGGCCGCTCAGCGTAATTGGGTCCAGAGAGGATCTTTCTAAAGGAAATGAACTATCCGGTGATGTTTCTCCCGAAGAACTGCGAGCAATGTCGTATGCTATGGCGGCCCGCGGCGTTTCACCACAGGTTTCTCAGAAAGAGGGAGAAATGGTAGCTTCACATCGTGCGAAGGTGGACGCTTTGTCAAGAGGAGGTAGGCAAACACACGCCCCTCTCGGCAGCAACACTATTCAAATGCGAGATCCTTTTGCGGAGAACGGCGGCTTTTCCGGCGGATTCGGAGGCCAGAGTCATGGTGCAGAAATGGCCATGGAACACGAACAGAACATGGGTAACCCTTTTAGCGCACAACCGCCCGGTAATCCTTTCGGACAAGGCGCGTCTTTTGGACAACAACCACAAGCTTCTCCGTTTCCACAACAACCTGCGGCGCATTCAATGCAACAGAATGTCCCGCAGGCATCCTCGTCGCCACAGAACATTACACCTGCTCAAGAGCAGCAGTTCAGCGCTTCTCAATTTGGTTTTGCGAGCGTCCCGGAAACCGCTCCACCACCACGATTTTATTGAGCCAACGGCAACCATACAAGTTTTACTAGTGAAGTTTCTAAGTGCAGGAAATGTGATTAGAAGGTTTCGAAGTTTTGTGCCGTGCGCTTTAATATCAGTCGAGCGGCACGTTCAAGCCATTAGAGTTCCACAAATGCGGCTACCTTATCCTGTATCAAACGAAAGCATATGGATAACGTTCATAAAGAGATAAGGGGTTTAATCTCGTCGACCGACCCGACGCAACTGACGACCACCAACGGGGCGAGAACCTGATTCTGACGCCGGGTTTGTGGAAGTGTTGGTGTCTGACAAGGGTCCGCGACCATCAGGTGTGACATGGATTTCATACAAATTGTTGAGTATACGCGTCAGGACTGGTCTATGCTTGTTAATTTCGTGCATGGACAGGTTGTTGACCTTGATTGCATTTGCTCGATCTCTTACGTTGGAGTGCATCCATTTTCGCATTTTGCTTTCACGAACATTGGCTAAGTCTTCTACAGAACGTCGTAAGTGGTTGATGTTCACTAGATCGTCAGGCGCGTGATGGAATAAAAGGGAAGAAATCTGTTTGTCGTCATGGAAGTCGAGTTGTATTCAGGTAATGCGGTTAGGATTCTTATGCTTCTTGCTCTATGCAGCTGGTCATGCGCTCGTATCGAATGGTGCTAGTATCAAACTTACTTCGGAGAAATAGAAGGGAATCGGTTGTAGTTCATCCTCGTTCTCTCGCTCGTCAGACAGGTATTTTTCGACATTGCGGACCGTCAACCATCGAGGTGGAATTATTTTGCACCGTTGTACCTTCTTGAGCGCCAATGCAAGCCACAGCGGAACCTGTTTATCGGAGCGAATCCGTTTCCGGATGCGCATGTAGACGTTAGTTCTCTTGGAGAATGCGTTCTACAAGATAGAGTTGCGTAAACGAACCGTTGTCGTAATAGAGGGTTCAAATGGCCCGAAATTACCCCGTATAAGACTGAGGACACCAAACCTAACCATAGGATTGATATCTATGAGTTCGTCTTCTGCGAAGAATTCTGAGCGCTGAAAAGCCAGCTCTGATTCATGTGCCTGTGAGGCGTTCACACCCGTTTTCGCTCCCATAACTTCACAGTGGTTGCTTCGAACTGTGATCGGTTTCAAAGGTCAGAAAATGGCACTATTGATGACAGGATAGGGACCGGATGGGCAATGGCTGGGGTAAAACTGGTTGATTTCAGACGTGTGGTGGGTGGGAGAAATGTAGAAGAGCACAAAGTTGGATTAAAGGGCGTCTCGAGAACTCACTCTTAGAGTGATGTGGTTTATATGATGATATCATTCCCTTCGCTTGCGCTCTTCTCGTTTCTGCCTGCCAAGGGCGAGACGACTTCAGGGGCGGACTTTGGCGGCTGGTGCCTTCGTTTGAGTTCGGTTTCAATGAAATTTTGAGGGGTTCGTTTTTTTTGGCGGGAAAACGCAAATGTACAGTGTATTGGCATACGGCCATGGACATACAAAAGTTTGGATAGCATTATTTCTTGAACACATGTACTGAGAATCTGCATAGATGCTACATGTTGCTCAAATCTTATGCAACAAGAAAGTACTGACAATAGCACGTCAAATTACTGTGACGAATAGGATATCAACAATATCAAGTACATTCATTAAAAGCATTTGCTCATTAGTAACTACAAAAACCACACTCAGACGCTACCGTTCGCATTTCCCTAAGAACATTCTTTTGCTCATCACTAAGAAGCAGGCCCGTATTTGTGACTGACTGACTTTGAGTAAAAATGGGCGGCATTTGACTGACTGACTTCAATTCTGATACAGAAGTCAGTCATCTAGACACGTATACCATCTGTAGTGTTTCGTGGCACTTCTGGCAACGTGTACGTCCCTCAATCGGGGTCTTTCTACCAAAGACCCAACATTATTGTGGCTTTACCACACAATACCAGATTCAAAAACGCTGAAGTTCAGCGATTGTCAATCTAGTATCAGCGGCTGAACGTTCGCACTGCAAACTTCGCAGATCAAACGCTTCCAAGACTTGCTTCCAAGAGTAGCTTCCAAACGGCCGGATTTTGCGCCGAACTCTGCGCAGCAATCCTGTCAAGCCCCTCCCGTCTTCATATCTTTTATGGTAATCCACAATGTCCACAACCAAATTTGACTCCCTCTCACTAATTGAAGAGAGCCAATCCGCAACGCAAGTGAAAGCACATGCAGTTATTGCAAAACAAAAAGAACATCAACTTCGCAGCAGAACAAAAAAGGGGTGGCCAAGTTCTAGCCCCAATACCTCAGTATGGAGTACACACGCAGCAACGGTGACAAGGGAAGGCCATCGTGGGCAGTTAAAATTCCATTTATGCAACGCAACAGGTGCATTGAAGAAGAATATATCTACATCCAATATCGTAGACCATTACGTTTTGAAGCAAAGCAAAGCACGTCAAAGGCTACTTTTGTTAACGAAATCGAATGCAACAGCGTCAGAACTGGCGACCTTTATTCTGAAGGAAAAAAATCGCGTCGAACAAGTCTAGAAAAGAAAAAAGCTGCGCTCCAACACTTCACACGCGTCGCATAGCACTCCGAGAAGTCTGAAAGTAGATGCAGCAACTCCTGAGAGGATAGTGATGCAAACAGTTGGCTCAATTTTGTTTTCCTGTGCAACAGAAACACTGATGAGTCGGATCGGATCACCCCTTTTGCAGGGTCTTATTGACTTGTTTGGACCACGAGCGGTGTTTTCGAGCAAAACCTCTTTAGACAAAGCCCTCCTTGACACCTACGAGGCTGTGTGCAACCTACTAAAGGCAGGTGCGACAGCTGCAGTTACTGCGAGTCTCAAAGTCGATGGGTGGAGTGCAGCTCTTGGTGCACCTCTACTAGGAATGACATGGCACTATATTGATGAAGAGTGGTGCATCCGAAGTTTTCCGTTAACTACATTGAATATAGGTGATGCGTCAAAGAACGCAGAGCAGCTGCGGGATATTATGGATAATGTTCTTAGTGAAAGTCCGTTAGTAGGATGTGATTCTATTAATCTATCGACAGCCACAAGTGACAACGAAGCCGCGAGGGCGTTAGCGGTTGATTTACTTACGAATTATGTTGGTTCTGTAAGATTTGTTGTTCATACGATTGCTCTGGGCGTGTACGATGTCTTTATTGATGGCACTCCGTGGCAGATATTCATGAATCACGTGAAAAAAGTGACGTCTTATTTTAATCATCGTTCTAAAGCGTCACAGCTCTTGTTTCAGAAGCAATTAGACGAGGGTGTTCCAAATGATCGACTGCAAAAACTAAAGCACGATATACCTACAAGGTGGCACTCAAGACCGGGAGCGATGCTCACGTATCTCACGCGTATTCATACAATTTCAGAGGTTGCCGAAGAGTTGGAAATTAGTGGAAGCGATCTACCGCAGCTTTCAGAGAACCAAACTGACACACTTGCTGAGTTCGTCTACGTTCTGGCAGAGGTTCGCCGCGTTGCGCGCATGCTGGAAGCAGATAAGAAAGTGACACTTTCTCGAGCCCCCTGGTTGCTGCGAGAACTTTACGAAACACTTTTGATTATGGCCGGTGAAATGCAGGCGTTCTCCGCTAATGAAGCTTCTGGTTCTGATATTATAAATTGATTAGATGGAAGTGGTGTTCTCTCCGCCCTCGGTTGTCGCCAGAGTACGGCGAAGGCAGATGCTGCTCGAGATGCAGCTCGTCGGTGCAAATTGTTAAAGGTACACTCCAAGCAGCTTTCTGTTCAATTAGCAGAACGCATATTGCATCGGCTAGGAGATCTTTGGAAGCAGGTCCCATCGAGTGCTGCAGCATGGAGGCCCGATGAAGAGTTTGGAGATGAACCTGAGCTTTTATTTGAGGAGAGTTCAGTGGTAAGTGCGCCACCGCTGTCTATCAGAAAACCACGTCGTATGTTGCTTTTTCATTGCGCAGCGCTCCTTGATGTCAACGAGTGCAATCTCGACTTCTTAGACTGCTCCGCAGAAGAAAGAGAGAATTATAAAGAGGTGGTTCGGTGTGCTGTGGTGCGTGAGGCAGTTGAGCTAGACCCTTCGCTGTCGTCAAAAGAGGAAGAGTTGAGGGTTATATTTCGGCTTTTTAACAATGATATGATGGCTAAATTGGATAGTGTTGGAAGACGAGAGCCGTACACTACATTGCAGTACTGGAAAGTTGTGAACAACGAACGGGGTCTAATAAGTCCAGTTCCGTTCAATTGCGTTGCGCGTGCTGTGCTGTCCGGACAGGCTTCTTCCGCTCCCGCAGAGCGTTTATTTAGCAATCTCGGCCGTGTTGAAGGCAACCAAAGACAATCTGTTCTCTCTGGTACTCTTGAAATGACGAAGGTAATACGTGCATATGTTAGAAGTGAGCTGCAACACATTCGAATGCCGCAAAGTTCTCTTCTGCATCCCACAGCTGTAGCCTTTCGTGATACCGTCACGAAAGTCGCACAGCACGTGGTTAATGCGTAGCAATGTAATAAAGATCCTTCAATGCTATTGAAGTTACGAGGCGTTTTATATAACTGAGGAGCTTCATTTGACTACAAATTGACTCTGTTGACTGACTTTCGCCAAAACGGCCATGACTTGTGACGAAGAACCTCCCAAAATCCGCAGTCACAAATACGGCCCTGGGAAGAAGAGTATCAGTTGGAGCATGAAGTGAAAAAAGCGAAGAAGAAGAATGAAGAAACAAAACAATAAGAAAAGAGCACGGATAATAGACAATCCGTATTATTTGCTTGTGAGCGAACTCCGTCGAACCACAACAGCATTCTTTCGTACACATTGTATATACATCTGTTTATAGAGATAGTAGCTCTAACAACATTCACCGCGCTCAAAATACCCACAGCAAAGCTTTCTGGGGATCCCAAGAAAGCATCTTCATCTACATCCCCTTTTTCTTGGAAGTCATTAATCTGCAAAACCTCCTTTGCCCAAAATGGAGCATGTGAACGTTTCATGCCCCCTCCTCTTAGACTTCCAATTCCCTGAATTTCTTTGCGTATCTAAAAAAACTTAACATGTTAAAAACAAGTTCACATCAAAGAGAAGTTAATCCGCACTTACCCTAACTGTAACAAAACCTAAAGAAAATAAACTCATTTGCAATTGATTTGATATCAGAATATCTGTAGAGTACTGCGGTAGATTTGAACCAACTTCATGTCCGTTCATATTGTTCTTTGCCGATTTAGCGGTTGAAATAGCTTCACTAATTCCAGCGTAACATGCAGCAGACCACGCGTCTTTGAAGTCGTTCTTCGTTAAATGCTCATTGGTGGCAAGAATCTTCAACGCATAGTCCCTTTTCACAGCAGGAGAAGATTTGGACTTTGAATTTAACGGGCAGGTTGCGGGTGTTGCACTGCAAAATGACGAGAACTGAGGAACTGAGCCATGCGTTAGTCGTCAAATTGAAAACTTCATAAGTGAGAGACAAAAATACCATTAACTTTCTGATGTTTTCATGAACGCGACTCTGCGCCCCAGCAGCGAATATTGCAACAGATATCTCGACAGATCTTTTCTTCCTTTGCACGGAAACATTTGAATTCAGGAATGGTTGCGCTTGCTCTTTCCCCTGTATTACACAAGCACCCTGAAACACCCAAAACGTATTCGGTTCCCCACGACCAAAACTGAAGGACAACACTCCTTGGAGGCGATTTGAGGTACTTAGTTAATTTCCGCATCATGCGTTAGTAGATATATATGAGCTACACCGCTATTAGCGTGTCGCCTCGCTGAGGTAATTTCCACACATGGACACGTGGATTGCACGGCTCGACGCGCCGCTTAGCGGGTGTGACTAGCACACTTGTAGCACGGATATGCCAGAGGCAGTGCACCCAGCATTGCTGTATTTACTTAGATATTTTATAGATTATTTTGCCCAGCGCACCCACTGTCAGTGGTGCGCCGAGCTCAGTGCTTAGAGGGTTGAGCACCGCTCCCCCAAGTAAACTACCCCTTGCCAAGCAAGGGCTTCTGGCTCTAACTATCACGCCTTCGCGGATTGTTCACCTCCAAGTGGAGTGACGACTGCGTTGTTTACGTATAGTTACCCACCCTTGTGGCGCTCAGAGTATAACCACTATTTGTGTGTGTCGTTCCGACCTATTTTCGTATACTCACCCCTGTATTGGGTTTACTTTATTCTCTCTCTCTCTTCCCTACTCTGGTGGTTTGCTTTCTCCCCTTTTTTGGGTTTGCCGTTTTGCCCTGTTCTCAGTGGCCCGTTTCCGACACCTTGTCGTTGCCGTGCTACTCTCTTTCGAGGACTCATCTCGTGACCGTGTGAACACGTGGATCTCTACCGACTACTACTCAGCCTAACGCTCCGACGCTTGTCGTGGTGGTTTGACCTCGGATTTACACCCGGCTTAGCTGTGTCATTCCCAGAGTGCTCTGTTCGCTCTGCTGCCCTGTCGAGGGGAAGATTCCGAACGTCTTCGTGAGCCTGCGCTTTTCCCGCCAAAGACGTTGCTCTACAAGTGGTCTTCCGACTTAGAAACGACTAGTTTTGTCGGAAGATTCACTCGTGAATTCACTCGTGGCGAGGTTAGTCCTTTTGCCCTTGTGTCCATTTGGAAGTTCACTGGAAGTCCCAGCCAATTGGCTGTCGATTAGCCCGTTGTACGGTTGTTCTTCTCATGACGCTTTCAGATCGTCCGAAGACACGCAGTCAGACTGGAAGATCGGATCCGCCACTTTCGTCACGGATCCCCACCCTTTCACGGTCCCAGACCGAAGGGATGCCGGCTACTGAAGATGTGCCGACGACCACTCGACTTCCGCCCATGTCGTTGATCAACCCCCATCGAGGTGATGGACCAGCTTCTGCCCTTGCTGGTCCCGCCCCTATGGTAGAAGGTACGGTCCCTTCCGTAGCTCCGACTCCGGAGGCACCTCTGAGGGCTACTGTCAATGACCCCAACCCACCTAACTCTGGAAGAGCAGCTCCGCTCCACGCGGGCTGCCCATGCTACCCTTGCTAAGGAGTTGTGGCTACTTCGAAAGAAGGTGGATGACACTGTTTTGCAGGACTTTTCTGAGGATCTCCGCGTATTGCGTGGTGATGTCAACTCCCTCTTGGAAGCTTTTCGAGGACCCGCTAATTTCGTGGAGGACGTGGCTGAGAAGTTTACTCGCCTCCGCGCCCGTCTAGAAACGGTGGAACAAACCGTCCTGGTTGGAGCCAATCGCACGGCTGAGCCGGTTGCTGTTTCACACCGTGACAAGAAGGTCAGTGGATCCAAAGCACGCAAGGAGCGCAAGAACCATCTCTCTGATTCGTCAGCATCTTCTCTTTCTTCATGCCGGTCAACCGGGTCTGATTCGTCCGACTCGTCGGTAGAAGAAGCCCCTCGTGAGCGTTCGTCACGCTCAAAGCGGTCATCAGCCACCCAAGGTGTGATACGCGCCCGCTCGAAGGGAACGAAGCACTCTGGATTAAAGGAGTTGAAACTTACCAATCTGCTCTACAAGAAACTGTTGTCATACTGGTATTACCGTCTGGAGGACTCCTCATTGGATAGAACCCCCCGTGGGACGGGAAACGTCAAAGACTGTATCAAACGGATGCAGCTGTCGCTCCGTAATCAACTGTTTACAGGCGATGATCCCATCTTGGTGTTGGATTTCCTATCACGCTTGGTAGCGGAAGCCGACATCCTTGGGATGAATGAAGGACAGGCGTTTGTCGCGCTGCCCTATTTTCTACGCGGACTTGCGGAAGATCAGTACAACTCTGTAAGAGGTTCATCGCGCGCCTCTGAAGGAGGGGTTACTTGCTGGCCTGAAGCAGTTCAGTATCTACTGAGGTCCTATGCTACTGGTACCGCCATCCAGTCGCCTATCCTCGCTCTGAGAGACACTAAACAACGCCCCGGCGAAACGGAAACCGATTACTCGGTGCGCCTGAATAAGGCCTTCCACCGTTAAGGCAATGTTTATTCCGCTCAAGAGCGTTGTACCATGTTCGTTGATGGACTAGACCCGGCTATACGGACTCTAGTGGCCCGTCGCCGTGAAGAGAACCGTAAGACTACGTACTTGGAACTGGTGCGGTATGCACGCGCCGAAGGCGATGCGCTACGCGCACGAGTCCCGGGTACCCGGTTGAAGTCCGCTAAAGCGTTGATGTTAAAATCGGGAACCCCGTCGGCGTCAATGCTGGCTGATGAACACTCCCAAAAGGAGTATGATCAGGTGCACTTTGCCCGTAACGACGTGCTTTCAATCCCGACAACGGAGCTGCCCTCAACCACGGATGCCTCGTTTCCAACGGCTCCGGACAATACACTGCTGTATGCAGGTTCGAACCGAATTCGACCGCCTCGACTGTCATATGAGAACGGTGGAACCCGGGCTTCACGGCCTGGCTGGCAAGCTTCCCGCCCAGCGGTGCGATTCTCGAATACTCGGAACGTCAATGCCATTGTTGGATTGATCTGTCACCTCTGCTATACGCGAGGGCATACTTCTCCGCAGTGCGTTTTAACCATGCGTGAATGGGCACAAGTCATTGCCAACTACGAATCCCTCTCACCTGAGGAGAAGGCTTCTGTTCCGATGGCATCGTACATCCGCGCGAAGATGAATATTCCACGAACAATTGCGGCTCCGATTGCCCAGAACATGGTGAGCTCTCACCCCCGTACCCCTCGCGAGGGAAATTCAACCGCTACTGCAGATGGTTCTGCCGCTGGTGTCCAGGCATTAATGGTTGAGAACATTGAGCACACGCCTCCAGCGGAATCTGCTCAGAAAAACTAATTGTGGGAGTCTCCTCTCTTGGAGAGGCGCCCTCAGAGTTGAGGCTGAAGGCGCCCGAGGCGTCCCTGCCTCGCTCCCAGGTCCGAATCCTCTCGAGGAAACAGGCCGTCGAAGACGTGAACTCAGAACATCTTGGTGTTCTTCGTCGACCGCGGATACGGGTAAGACATAACCGGTTCCCGGATAGAGTTATGGTGATGGCTAAGCGCAATTACAAGGTCTATGCCGACCTTGGCCTTTCACCCCAGTTTATGGTGCGTTATCTCACTGTATTAGATACAGGCGCAGGTCCGAACTTCATTGTTGAGACAGCATTGCCACCCGCCTTGCGGTCCCACATTCGCCGTGGCGACATTCCTGACGTCGCTGACGCAAATAACAACCCGTTGTCAACGGTAGGATACATCGAGTTGGTAATCCGCTTGGGCTCATGCGTGGTGAAGCTCGACTTTGTCGTTTGTCGGTCCCTGGCCGCCCCCGTCATTTTGGGTTGTGACTTTTGCGACCGCTTTGTCGATGCCATTAGGCCCCGCCAGAGGCGGGTTGAAATAAAAGATGGTTCGTCCGTGCCGACTTTTCGTCGTCCTTTGACGCATGCCTCCAAGGAGCATGTACCTCTACCTGCGGCGCAGGAAGCTCCACCGAGTTCTCGGGAATCTACGAAGCTTCGTGTTGCCTCCGTGACACGCGTGCCTCCAGAGTCGCAAGTCTGGTACAGGTGAATTCCCGTCAACATGGTTTACGAATCGTCCAGCCATTGCCGTCGTTGTATGATAAATACTCTCTTGCCATTGCTAATGGAGTGGTCCAGGTGGAACCGGATAATCCGTTTTACGTGTTGATAGCCAATCTAGGCAAAACAACCCAGTATCTGGTGAAAAACCAAGTGATTGGCTCGGTCATGCCGCATCCAACTGCGTTGGTACCGACGAAGATGACTGCTGCTGATGTGCTCTTAATCGTTCACTCTAAGGAGGGGAAGGAGTCTGAATCTCATTCGTCTCCGTCGCCGAGTTTCTCGGGTCAGCAACCTGTTAAGACAGAGAAGACACGCGTTCCGACGAGTTACGACCAATTGGACCCAGTGAAGGAATTGGAAGAACTCGACCTCGGACATGTTCCGGAGACACACCTCAAACGACTGCGCGATATGCTTCGTGAATTCACCAAAATGTGGGATGGTTCTCTCGGAGAGATAAATACCACGGAACACCGGATGAATCTCCTTCCGAACTCTCGGCCAGTAGCCCAACATCCGTACAGGGCAGGGTCCAAGGCCAGAGAAGAAGAGCAATTTCAGGTGGACAAGATGCTCCGTGCAGAAGTTATTGAACCAGCACATTCGCCGTGGGCATCACCAGTGGTACTGGCTCCGAAACAGGATGGTTCCTGGCGCTTCTGTATCGACTATCGTCGTCTAAACGCCCTTACCGTCAAGGACGTGTACCCTATTCCATGTATGGATGAATACATCGATTCTCTCGGAAATGCTACCGTATTCACGGGCTTGGATGCTAACTGGGGATACTGGCAGGTTCCAGTGAGAAAGGAGGATCAGGACAAGACAGCGTTTGTTTGTCATTCTGGCCTCTACTGTTTTAAACGGATGCTCTTTGGCTTAACCAATTCTCCCGCTACTTTTCAGCGTGCTATTGATATCCTACTGGCCCGCTTTAAGTGGCGTAGTTGTCTCATCTACCTTGACGACTTCATTGTATTCTCAGATAATCTGGATGATCACCTCACACATGTGAGAGACATAATGGCCACGTTACGGGACGCAGGAGTGACACTCAAGCTGAGAAAATTCGAATTCTTCACGGATACTGTCAAGTGTCTGGGTCACATAATCCGTCCAGGACGTGTCATGATCGAGGAAGCACGGGTGAAGTCGCTGAAACAGGCCACGGAACTGACTACCCAGACTGAACTGAGATCCTTCCTAGGATTAGTCAACGTCTATAGACGGTTTATTCCCAACTTCGCAGACATTGCGGCACCTTTCAACGCGCTTCTGCGGAAGGGTCAGCCGCCTAAGTTGGACCCATTCACGTCTACTCAGACGAAAGCCTTTAACTCTCTCAAAGAGGCTGTAACCACGGCACCAGTATTGTCACTACCGGAACCGGGACTTTCATATACCGTGGACACGGATTCTAGTGACTACCAGGTAGGCTGCGCCTTGTTTCAAACCACCCCAGAGGGGGAACGCAAGCCAATTGGGTACTGGTCCCGTTCGTTAAACGTGCATGAGAAGAATTACTCCGTCTCGGAGAAGGAATGTCTTGCAGTAGTGTGGGTATTATGCACACTACGCCCCTACCTCATGGGTGCTCATTTCACCGTTTACACGGATCACTCATCATTGAGATGGCTACTCTCCATATCGGAGCCTTCAGGCCGCTTATTGCGTTGGAGACTGCGTCTTGCAGAGTTTGACTTCGACGTCGCCTACAAGAAGGGCGCCAACAATACACAAGCCGACGCCCTTTCTCGCCTACCCACCACAGGGGAAGCGTTAGCCGTCGATGACGAGGAAATACCCTGCTTCGCAGTTGACGACTACACCGCAGGTGAAATGGATGATATCGAAGAGGAGTTGCCAGACGAACTGGAGTTTGACCAGGAACTGGATGACCTACTCGCTGTCAGCAAAAGTGCGAACCCCCTACCAGGGAACTTCGTACCCGTCACAACGGAGGAGATGGTTAGGGAACAATTCAGCGATCCCTACTGCACGAAGATTCGGGCGCAACTCAATGGAGGAGCTGATCTCCCCTTTCGGGTGAATGAATTGGATATCTCGTCCGCACGGTAACTGGAAACCGACAAATGGTGGTGCCACACGCCCTACAATTTCGGATGTTACACTTATCACACTATGCCAAACTTAGTGGCCACGTCGGAGGACGGAAACTGTACCTTACATTGCGAAGGAAATTCTACTGGCCAGCAATGGCTGTGGATTGCTACGCAACTGTGCGGTTCTGCCCCGAGTGTGCTCGGAATCGCGTCAAGCTTCGCCGCCATGCGACGAAGTTGAAGCTCTTTTCCGCAAGGGCGCCCCTGGAATTCGTAGCTATCGATATTTTGCGACCCTTCCTCGCTACTAAGCGGCGTAACAAATTTCTACTCGTGATCACGGATCGTTTCTCGAAGCTCGTTCGTACCGTACCCTTACGGAGAATCACGTCACTGACGGTTGCGCAAGCATTCGTCACCCATTGGGCATTCGTCTACGATCCACCGGTGAACCTATTCTCCGACAACGGGAAACAGTTTGCCTCCCGGTTCTTCGGGGATGTATGCAGGATTCTGGGTGTCAAGAATCTCTTCACGACAACCTACCACCCCCAGTGTAATGGGCAGGCTGAACGGTTTAACCGGACGATGTTAGCAGCACTCCGTTCATACGTAGCCGATCACCCCACCACGTGGGACCTGTTCACCGATGGGCTGACATTCGCATACAACACTCAGGTACACCGTACTACGGGATTGACTCCATTTGAATTGGTTCTCTCTCGCACCCCGCCGCCCGTGGCGCTCGAAGCACAGCCAACGCTGGATCAATTTCCTTCGACGAAGGGATACAGGGAAACCTGGAAGACATGGCTTACTAAGCTGGTCCCTGCAGCACAACGGTCAATGGCCCGGTCGCAAGCCGCATATAAGCGTGATTTCGATCAGCGAGCCCCTCGAAGACCACCCGCCCTTAAAGAAGGAGACTGTGTGTTCATCCGTAAGGAGTATTGGAACTCAGGCAAGGAGAAATGCCACAAGCTCTCACCCGTCGCCGACGGTCCCCCTATAAACCTCGAATATGGCCCAAATATGGCCAAGATATGGCCGAAATGTGGCCGTTTAGCTCAAAAATTTCAGAGAACGTGTAACTACGGAAATAAAGGACTTTAGCCAACTGACACGTGTACACTTCGGCCATATTTAGGCCACATTTGGGCCATATTTCGGCCATATGAAGAAAAATGAAACTTGTTTATCTCCGCTTTTTAAACGCTCTCACAACTTTTCGAGTTAAACGGCCACATTTCGGCCATATCTCGGCCATATTTGGGCCATATTCGAGGTTTGTAGTGGTCCCTTGAAGACAGTTGCTGTAGAATCCGACACTTTCGTAGTGGAGATGAATCAGCAACACGAACGCATTTCCCGCGATCGCGTGGTTTTTGCACCCCCGCCTGCGGTAAATGACCCATCAAGTGGATATTCTACCGCAGAAGCGGAAACGAACACTACGGACACACCAGACCCACCCCCGATCGACCGCCCTAGGGAGGTACCACCGTAGTAGGGAACTCTCGGATTTGCCGATGTTATCGGACTCTACGCGCCCCGGTGCTTCACTGTCTGAAGCCCCGCCGCCTGGCGTAATTATTCGCCGACTTGGCGCGTTGACACCCACTCCACATGTCGCTCCATCTAATGAGGGGGAGGGACTCGTTAATCGTCATGCTTCCGCGCTGTCGCGTGAGGAACACCGTGTGGCACGGGAGAGTGACACCACTAATGCGCAATCAAAGCCCTCTCGGGAGCCCGGCGTCTCGTCAAGGTCGCCGCGCGTCAACGCAGAAGCGGAATCGTCACCAGACACTACCGCCGTGCGGGACAGGACCGAGGAGACTCAGTCGTTACCGGTAAAGCCGTTGCCTACGCCTCATAGCGCGCCTGTAGTGACTACGTCGCAGATCGGAGTGGAAATACCGCCTAAGGCGCCGTTGAGCTCGTACGTCCAAGACGGAGAAGAGTCGTCGGAGACTAAGTCGCCCAACACGCCTGAGGCGGGCCACACCATGGACACGTCGCTAAATGCCCAGCAAGGAGGTGCCAACCGTAGCACACGGACTACACCTGTAAGGGAGATCAGCTCAGCGAGCGAACCACGTCGACAAACCGAGCTGACACCTCCCGCGCATACGGAGGCGGAACACGCCACGGCGCAGACCAATGACGATCACCCGTTGACAACGTCACGTGCCACCACGGCGAGGCCGGTTCAATCAGGGTTACCGTTGACGCCAGCGCGTTCGACGCCACGCACAACTCCGTCGAAACGGTCGATACCACGCAAACTTGCGGTACGCCCACCTGGGACTCCCGCGGGAGAAGGAACTCTACCGGAACAAGGAAACGGGAACACCGACACCGCGAGACGCGTGACAATCGACCCAAGTGGGGGACCACACCGCGAAATTACAGTGCCATCAACCTTGTTGGATACAAAACGGTCTAGCAGGAACACCGACGCAGAGCCACACACGTTGAAGCCGCCGGAGAGCTCTCCGAAGCAGGATGTCGTAATCACACGGCAAGGCCGGGAAGTTTTCCGACAGGAGTTCGTAGTCGACCACATAGTGGAACACTCATACCACCCGTTGGGGTACATACAGTATCTCGTACGTTGGTACGGCTACGGACCCGAGGCTGACTCGGATGAGCCAATCGAGCATCTCCCACGATCGAAAGTGGTGCAGTACCATCGGCGTACTCTCACGGGTCTCCCGGCGACAATTGTCAACGCCCAAGTGGGATAACACGCCCCGAAGGGGAAGAAGCTAGCTCACCAAGAAGGAAGTTGAGAAGTGGGAGAAGACAAAGCTGGCACTTGGAAAAGAAAAAACATATGTCATAGACGGAAGTAGCTACCCCTATGAACAGAGGTTCTGGGCGAAGTTGGTACTGTAAAGGGGCCATATGGGTACGACTAGTGACTGCAGGTGCCTAGAAATGTCCGCGCAATGGCCTTGTGGCACGGAGCGATTTTTTGGAGTTTTTTAATTGGCTCTAAATATGTCCGTTGGGATGCCAAAGGATTTCCATGGGTCCGAAGATGGCCTCTCTCGTCCTCCAGAGTAATTGCTCGTCCATTTTTTGGTCTCCTGGAGACACTGGTCAGCGTTTCTCTTTCTGTGTTTACGTCTACCAACGGTAGCATTGGTACACGCTTGCGTGCAGCGCACCCCTGGTACTTCGGTGTACGTACGCATGTTTTCTGTCTGCCTACACACCCCGCGTTACCTCGCTCCCAATCACGCCCCTTCGCTGTCTCAATACCGATACTACTTTCGGACACACCTGATGCTTCGATACACTCCATAACCAACGGCACCGTACAGAGCAGCATTGCTGCAAAGGTTGCACCAGCATTTCTTCAAACGTGTTAGTGACAGGTCCAGGATGCTGATGAAACTGCAACTGCACCGGGTCCTGTGGAAGTCACAGTGGGTGAGACTGTTTGTTGTGCTCCAAATGCGAGAACCTTCGCACCAAAGTTTGATGCAGAACGACCGATCAATTCATTGTCATCTGCGTTGGATCTCGCTGCAGTGTATGGCCTTGATGAAGCGCATGCAAACGCTTTGCGCTCGTTCAAGAGTGGAAAGTTGAAAGTTACAAACGGAAATTTGCTACTTTTGATTACGCTCGGGCTCCCGAATGCTCCAACTGCAGGTGCCCAATACTTTCTTGCTGGTGATCATGGTGCGAACGAACATCCTGTGCTTACTGCTTTGCACACCATCTTCGTGAGAGAACGCAGTTCGGTATGCGACGAATTGGAACGGTAGTTCATAATTTCTGATTACGATCTCCTGTTACAACTAGCCAGGATGATCAGCATTGCACAGTTTGAAAAGATTTTGTTTGAAGAAGTCTTCCTCGCCATAGTTGGTCGAGGACAAAAACCGTACCCTGGCTTCAAGTTCTACAAGAATATAGCAATTCTTGATTTGTTCAGTACGGCAGCGTTTCTTGATGCGCATACTGTGGTTGGAAATCAAGTTAACCGTGCTGCATGAGGCAATCGTTGTCTTCCCCCATATCCGCTGAACAAAATGTTCTTCCGCACTGCAAACCAATTCAAGAATCTAGAAACGTTTATTCGCGGTGCTACCGTTACATTGGCTCAAGAAGTGGACATATTTTTGCATGACGCACTTCGAAACTTCTTGTTCACCGGTATTCCTGAAGAAGGGTTTGCCTTCGACTTAATCGCTTTGAACTTGCAACGCGAAAGACATCGTTCTATCCCAACACTCAACGCGATTAGAGCAAGATTGGGATTAAAAGAACAACAATCTTTCTTGGATATCACGAAGAATATCAATGTTGCTCCACGCTTTCTACTGTGTATGGAGGCGATGTGAATAAAGTTGAAGCTTGGAATGTAACGGTTGCAGAAGATCATGAGCGTGGAAGCTCACCGGGCCCGACTATGGTGGCGGTCTGGACAAGACAATTTTGAGGACTTGTGTGACGGAGATCGCTTTTACTATCTGAATGACAGATTCCCTGCCTTTCTTCAAACGCTTCCTAGGATAAGACGTCTATTATGGAGATGTGTCAGTTGTTTGAAGGATTTAATTGTGAGAAACACCAACATTAGAAGCTGTGACCTGAGTGGGAGAGTGTTCTTCAAGAGTTTTTGGTGTTGGTAAAGAATGCTCGGTGTGGTCTACGCATCGATGAACACCATGCGATTGGTGCATTCAATTTGTGTTAGCCCACGTGATGATCTCAATGCGTCAGGTGTTTGGTCAACTCACGTGAGCTTTGCTTCGCACGATCTCCCCAGGTCGCAGCATCCGCTGAGAGAAATTCGCGAAGCGGCATACCATCAGTCACATACTTTATGGTAGTCTTTTTGAAGGTACAATCTTCAAAACGCATAGAGTAGTCCACTTCATTACCTAGCTTAACCGCCATTTCGTGGACGATATGAGCAGCAACTGAAATGGCAGCCACACGGCGCGGCTGTGTACACAGTACGGACCTGAAGCCTTCTTCGATCAAGTACTGTGGAATCTGTGTAGTTTTACCGCTCCCGGTCTCGCTTTGCACGTTGAGAACCTAAAACTTTTGATTGCTTCCATTAGCCTATATTTATGTTCATACATACGGAGAGAGCGTCTCTCGTGCTGAAGATATTCCCTCTCCTGCTGTCTTCTTCTCTGGCGTTGCTCAGCAAGTGATTCATGTGTGTGATACCTGGTAAGCCCTGCAGTGTAGCAGGTATGTCAAATTCAGGCGTTTCTAAGCAGATTTAGTACTGTGAGGAGTGAGTGGTGTGTTGCTCAGTAGTTCTGCCCTTCTTGATCTGGGAATCTTCCGAACGGCGCTGGTCTGACGTAGGGTGGACTTGTTCAGAGTGGTTTGTGTCTTCAGCGGCCGAATCGCGTACGCCCTTTAAGTCTGGGACGGCATACGCCGGGGAGACATTACAAGTGGCAGCACGTTGAGTAGCTATGTCCAAAATCTGTTGCTTGAGCTCAAGATCACGTCGCTCATGCTCTGTGAGCTCGTCCTCCCGAAAGAGAGTCTTTTCATCGATGATCTCTTCGCGCAGTCGAGAGAGTGGCTGAGCCTAGCGACGGGCCAGGTAATTGCGGCACGACTGCTTACGCAGGTCATCGACGGACGCGTGGGACGGGGAGCGCGGCCGCTTCGACGGCGCTGACATACGATAGCGGACCAAGCCGGAAAGCCTTCTCAGTTGTTGCAAGAAGTTATAGCTCTGGTTTTTGGACTGTGTTCCATGACACGAGCAACGCAAATGGCGTTCTTCTTCGTCGCACTAACGCGGTTTCGAGAGCTTCTCATGCAAGGATCACTTCAGTATGTATGCTTAAAGACATGTGCTCGATGGTTCGTCCAACGTTCTCAGTGGATGTGAACAGATTGTCGTCATGGTGTGCTTGTTTTCCATTCCAGAATGAGCCAAGAACAGTTGAACTGCACAGTTTCTGTTAAGGAGGTGGTTTAGAAAGCGTTGGAAGGGCTATACAGTACACAGGTTTGCTTTTTTGCAGGTTAGCGAGGCGTCACCACGTGGGCTTTCGAAGTTCACGTCGGGGATTTCCATCGTTCCTGACAAACAAGACCGATAATATCTTCTTTCTTTGTGTTCTATATGAGATAATGAACATGCCATCTACCAGGTGTGTGTACCAAGGGTAGTATCAAATTGAAACAGTTAAAAAGACGTATATCAAACGCGCCAGTTCATAGCATCAGTGGAACCCACATACCTGTAGATGGTGTACTGCACAAGTATTCTTCAGCAAAAAGAATAAAGTTGACTGAAGTGTATGTCTTCTTCTTATGGGGTCAAAATCGTACGCAGAGATCCTCACAATCTCACTATGTTTCGCCCTTTTAGGCTCTTTCATTGGGTTCTTTTTTGGCTTTCATTTCCCCATGATTCTTTAGCCTCTGAAGTTCAGAGTCCACTCGAATTTATGTGATGGGTGTTATTCAGACAGTCTCGCTGGGTACGCTCTTAGATTTTGACACATCCACTTTTGCAATGCTTTGATCGGAGATCGACAATAACTACTCTCTTTCGTGGCAAATTTCAAAGCTTCCTTTGTGGTGAAGATTCCAAATTCCTTCGTCAGCACTCTGGCAAAAGCAAAAACAACGCGGTGAACAAACGGGGTTTGTCGAATAAGAGTGTGCGAGAATAGAAACGTATTCCCTTCTTCTCAGTTTTCTCTATCCCTAGAGCTTTGCCGCAAACGCATATTTTGGATATAAGGTAGCTTGATGCTGGGCTTTAGTTACCAGGGGTAGCTACCGTTTCGTCGGTTTACATAGCGCCATGAACCCTCTCAAGAAACAGGGTGACGTTCGATGCGCTACCCTGCAACAAGATAAATCACAGCCCACAGGCACCCTCTCTGCCATTACCAGTGTTTCTTTGCGTTCCCAATCAGCGTCATAGAATGACTTGGTTTGGTACTTCTTTTGAGATGTTACATCACCATTCCAAAATAACTCCCGAACATGGGTCTTCGAAGACAATTCCTTTTGATCCAATCCAGATCTAAGACACTGAGCCCTCCCGGCCGCTTCTACGTCCACATCAATGTTAGTAATCTTTGTTCTAGCAAGCGTTTCATGATTTTAACGATACCCTGTGTAGCTGCTCAGCTGCTTTGCACTAATCAACGTGTTCAAATGGAAGGAGCGCAGTAATGGCCTTTTGTTTCCTCTTCGGGATGTGCAACTTCAAATGTGATTTCAGGTTGTGCTCTTCTTTCGTGTCAAAAGGGAGTATCCGTTCTTCATGTATAAACCTCTTAACCAACAATAGTCTTCAGCCAGCCACGTTCTAGCATGATGCTCAAGCATTCAGTATGACTGAGTCAGATTCTGAATACACCATCCACTCGTTGGTTGGGAACTTAACGGTGCTTGACAAGGGACTTCTCAGAGGGAATCATGCGCAAAGTACACCGATGACCGCTGCCGGATTTCTGATTCATTGCTCTGACTTCCAGCGGTCTTAACCCAGAACTTACTCCTTGACATCTCCACGTTCTGCAACGCCAAGCCACCAGAACTGCGTTCTTTGTACGGGATCGGTGGACAAGGGCTGCAGACCATTCATCAGCTTTTGGTTGTCAGCGTTTTATCTACGTCATCAGTTCAGGGAGAAAAGACATTGAGTAATGGCGTACTTTTTCCTTCGTGTCTCGCTTTTCATGTTCATTATTCTCTGTCTCGCGCAGCAGAGCTTCACTGAAATAAGCTATAAACATTGCTAAGAACCAGCTGATATAGGCAAACAAGGAAACAAGGGCTTCTTCTTCAATCTCTGTGTAGAAGACGAACATTTCATGAATCGCACCCATAACTGGGTGTTTACCAAGTCCCTTATCAAGAAGACACGTTTTACCAATTGCGGTTTTCATTTTCCGGAAAAAAGAGATGACCCTCTTGACGGTACGACTTGGTACAATGTTTCTTTCAAAGCTTGTACTTTCGGAACTGCGCAAGGGAACCAGAATGAAAAAGCAATGTTCACGCATACTACCATGCACAATGTGGTATTTGAGGACTGTAACTTCGAAAGTTGGCTTGACATCATGTTTGAGAAGTTTGCGTTAGACAGTGTTACCTTCAAGAATTGCACATTCAAGCATCATATGCAGTTTAGCCATGTCGACGTGAAACAAATGACAATCTCTCACGCAACCCTAGGCTCTCGTTCCCTTAGTGGTAGCGCAAAAGACGGAGGTAAGATTCTTATGTTCGACATGTCTCTTAACCGGGTTCTAATTCATCACACTATAGGGTCCGGACATATCCGGTTTCAGAGTGTTATGGTGGAGGACTTGGAAGTGCAATCGTCAAGAATCGGTGGCATGATCTGTCACGAGGAGGTTGAAGCTGAAGAAATCCCGAAAAAGAAGATTTCGTTGCAAACGGCAATGTTTATGAACGTGTCATTCACAGATGGCTTGTACTGCGATCGAACAGAAATAACGGGCCTTGACCTGCTCGATGTAAAGGTCAGAAACTTCATCGACCTCTCAAAATCAGATATAACTAATCTCGTCATTAGGAATGTGAGCTCCTATGCGGAGGATGTCTGCAGCACATTTTCTCTCAAAGATGCGACTGTGGACGGAAAGACGATGCCTGACACTAACACAACCAAGGTTACGCTGGCTGGGGTTAAGTTCATGGAAGGGATTATGTTCATCAATGTATCTATATCGAGTAAGGACATCCACCTTACTGGCACGATCTTCAGTCAAGAGGTCATCAGTAAGGAATGTTGTACACTATCATGTTTGGAATCTGGTTGCATGTGCGATATCTCGCATGAGTCAGTGATGTGTCTCCGAGGCAACTCCACGGTAAACGTCAACGCAAAGGACTCGTGTTTCCCCGCTTTGTCAGTGGTGAAACTGATAACGCCTCTGGGACACGTTCAGCTCAAACCGATGACTGAGCTTAATTTTGGTGATGCGGTGACTCACAGTTCTGATTCGGTCGCTTCGGAAGTGTTCTTTTTCGGTCACAAGTCTCTATCTCAATGGGCACTTTACAGGAGGATAATAGCCAAAATCTATGTAACGGCCCAAGAGCAGACATACACGTTGCACATAAGTGGGTCGCATTTGCTCCCAGTTGCCGGGCGTGGCGAAGTGCCAGCTCGACTGGTAGCTTTGGGCGACAAACTTTTCACTGATAAGGATGGTCTGGCACACGTGCTGGCCGTTGAGGAGCATATGATGCAGGGAATGTATTCTCCTATTACTTTGTCTGGTGCTCTGTCAGTCGACGGCATCGTTGTGTCTGTCTACACAGACATCATACCGAAGCCCATTGCAGTAGCCATGTTTTCGCCGCTGCGTGCTTTGTACCAACACTCGAAGTGTGGAAGTTTTTTTCTGGGTAGGGCAAATTGGTTGCACGAACGCTCCGCGGGCGGGCTCGTGTGAAAGTTGAAGGAGATGATGATCGCAGGTTCGGGCTATCTTTTAGCTATCTGGACTGAAATCTTACGCTCCATTTGATTGTCCTTCTCCCGCAGCGCAGCATGCTAATTTTATTACGTCCCGACTTGTGCCAGCACGCGTTACGGGTGGCCAAAGTCTGCCCTTGTGATACAAAGGTAACTGTATCACTAGATATATGTAACAGAAACTCTCCGTTGTATATGAGATTCTGTTTACCAAGACTGCGACTGTCTCGTGACCGCTGACGGTGCTGGCTTTCGCGCTAAAGTGCACTTATAGTGTGACAGTTGTGTGACAGTTGTGGGACAGGCTTGTGCTCACCTTCCCGCTTCTGGAAGCGAAGTGACATTGGTCAACACATGTTGGAATACATGTAAAGTTACTATTGTTCCACTCAGAACTGCGAAGACCTTATTCGCCAGACTTCCGATCGTCATACTCCTCTCGAAGCGAAAGTCATTAGTTTCAAGAGACTCTAGATCTGATGTATGTCGGAATGTGACATACGCTTTCCACATCCCCCGCCGGACGGGCATTTGGAAAAGACGTTCCGACGCACTTTGTTCCACATGCATTAAAGCACGTTGAACAAATAGTTTCATATTGCCGTTCATGTCTTTGAAGTGCACCCTTTGCGTGTACAGCCTATCATGGTGATGTTGTCTAATTCGAAGAAGGTCTTTTTGAAGGTTGCAGTGTGGATGCCAAGGCTTACAATCTCCTCTCACATAAAACTTTCACAATGCCTCAGTTTATGATGTTGATCCAACGCCTTTTCTACAGCGTTGCTACATGTTCTTGATTCGTTTCGTCAGACTGCAAGCTGGACGGGACATCGACCGTTACATGCCAGCAGCTGGGCGTGGCATTACCTGTGAAAAGAATTCATGATTACCGGGGATGAGTTGTTAAAACAAAGTTGTTGCATGACCCAGAGGGTGCTGGTAGATTCCGCGTGCAAGATAGAAATGGGTTCATGCCACTGTCATCACAATGCGGGGAGCTACCTTCGTAGAAGATCAATGAAGATCTCTAGAAACCAAATAGGTACTGTATCTGTACAACCAAGTTTTTGTCAATGACATCTCTTACTTTCGAAACTATTGAGATAGTTGCGACATAAGCCGGAGCCAACCCCTAACTCCAAAAGGAGCAGCCCACAAACACCTCGTGCCATTTGTGCGAGAATCAAGAGATCCGTGACTTAAAAAAAAGAAAAGGCAATTCCATCAACGATGACGCCGCGCGCGCCTTCGCTGACACATCACTGCTGGCGCCAGCGACTCGCCCCGTCCCACCCGCAACCACGCCCAAGGTGCCACTTTGCGGGTGGTTAATCGCCATTTCGTCAGAATTCCCACCCCCTCTGACGCGCGCACAATGAACTCCGCCGACCCGAAACAGGCTCAAGGCGAACCACAGCCAGTGATGTCGACAGACACTCCATCCAGTCCGACCGTGAATGACGCCGAAATCGAGTCGCACAGACATATTGAAAATGACGTGCAACAGCTCTTATCCGAGATGCAATCAAGTTTCAAATCGTTTTCCGACAACGTTTTCATTCAGATCGACCAGATGGAAGCCACAATAAGCGAGTTGGATGCGACCCTTGTCAGTCTTTCAAACAATGTGCAAGCTTCATCTGAACAAGCCAGTGTTTCTGCTTCGCCCTCTGTATCCCCGAACAAACGCGCTGCTGTCTGAACGAGTTGAAGGGGATGATGTGTCTGTTCAGTGTGAAATTTATCTGTTGAGGGCCACGTTGTGAAGGGAACCACGGCGAAAGCTGAACTAGATGAGGAAAGGCGAGCAAGAGCATTGCAGTTATATACTTTGTACAAATGGGACACGCTTTCAACTCTTGTAGCTCGTAGGGACTAGTTGCGAAAAAGCCAGGAACATAAAAGGTGGTATATGACAGCGAAAGAAATGCAGTCAGCGCTACAAGAAATGACGTTAAGATAGAGCAACAAAGACAGCATGCAGGAACATGAATAATGAGGAATTTATTGCACATAGAGGGGAGAGAATCTGTGTGTGAAACAACACTGCTGCTCCAAGTTAAGCCAACGGTGAAGTAACGCGTCCGATAGTGGTACTTTGTACTCGAATGTACCAAATTAGGACAAGGAATTTTCGCTCCAGAAGTAACTCCGCCCCAAAGCGCTCCAAAAGAATCGGGTCTCGCCCTCGGGGACGCAATGGTGTTGGTGAGGTTGTCCAACCTTCACAGATTATCGTCAACTGGGGTACATCCATCCAGGTAGAGAGGCGTAAGAATGCTGAACGGCCAAACGTCTTGTTGATAATCCCCAACGTCACCTCGTCCAACCTCTGGAGCTATATGGGCCAACTGCGATAACGATGGAGGTCCATTATTTGTACAGAACTGCGAAATACTTGTGGTGTTCTTTATCTCGGCGATCTACAGGGCGTATTCTTAGTTGTACAAAACCGGCACGGCGATATTCTCATGATGTGGTAGCAACAATGTGTTTTGAGGGCAGATGCAATTGAGTCTGTGAACGAGTTGTGCGTGCTGTATATGCACCAATGCGCGAAGCAGACCGGATACAAGAGTAACTATAAGTAGCATATCTCGGTACTGGTCCACTTCCGTCGAGGCGTTGGCATCGGCGTAATCGATGAGGAGGTACAGAGTTCGCGCACTCTCGTACATATCGACAGTGGGAACAATATTGGAAGGGTCAGTCATACAAAGCGAGATGAAGGCCTCGTGCATGGCTTGCGCAACCTGTAAAGCGCTCCGTTTTGCCTTGGTAGTGTCCTTGACGACAGTGAAAGTGACAGGCTCTTCCAAAAGCAAACCAAGAGAGCAAAGTGGGAACATCATATACCTCAATAGTGATACAAGGACAAAGCAGGTTGATATTTCGAGCCTAGAGATGGTATTGTATTGTCTCTGCAAGTATCACTGCTGGTGCAGACACACAAATATCATTGTCTTCCGCTTCATATACTCCTGACATTAATGCGGTGCTGACGGTGGGGGAATGGATTTTCTTGGGCATTTCATGCCCCGTACTGGGTGCGTGGATCTTGATTTTGAATAGTAAGCGTTTCGAGGGGATTTGATTCGACGGTTTCGATGTTCCGATGTTTTTTCAATAGAGGCTTGATCAGAATCATGGGTGAGACGAACGAGAATGGCATCCGATGTTGGCAAACTATCCGCTGGAGTCAGGAAGTGACTATATACACGCACAAGCCTTTCCTCGACTTGCAATTCATACAGATATTCTTCGTGCTCTAAATTCGCACTTGATACCATGCTCTCGTTATAATTATTATCGTCATCATCATCGCATTGGCTGACCTCCTTGCTTGATACAATGTGAGAGGAGTTCAACAGTTCACCATCAACAGACATATTCTTGTCAGTACTGGGCACAAGAGACGGCGCATACTGAGATGAAATGTCTGTTCCCTTGCTCGGACTGCTCTGAGAATTACTTTCTGCAGCTAACACTCTCTTCTTCCTAGCGTATTCTGCATACCAAGCACGCCGCTTCTCGAGACGTTTCTTCTTTATCGTTTGTGACTCGGAGTCCCGTTGAGTTCTATACGTTTTGCGCTGGTTTTCATTTTCCTTAATCCGATTTTTTTCACATTCTCGCCAGATCTTCTTTCTCAAGAATCCGCATGAGGCAGAAGACTTTGTCGGCGGCTTTGCCAGGTTTTTTCCCTCTCTGTAACAAAGTGTATGTGTTCTGCATTTTGAGCAGTTTCAGAGATGCTTGTTTCTCTGATAGACACCCACTTTGCAGTGCATGGTACCAACAATTTTTTCAGAGAACAATTCGATTCCTCCGGAAGAGTAATCTCCCGATACCTACCACTCATGTCCAATCGAAAGATGGTTCTGTTCTGGACACTACGGAATGGATTTGGAATGATATGCATCTTCTGCCTCCGCGTTCTCGTGGAACATGCCACGGACCTGTGGCATGTTACAACTCACCTTACAGAAGCATCAATCCGTGCAAGGTTATCCTCCAGCTGTATACAGATACTTGTACTGTACACTGTAACCAACACCGCTGGTCGCACAAGTGAAAATCGTGCCTTCGGGGTTTCATGCGACTCTTGGGCTGTCGCCACCACCCCTGCAGTCCTTCCACGGGCTACCGCACCGAAGCAACCTCACCGACACGCCTTGACCGTGCGCCGTCGGTGCGGACCCAATTTGGGACCGGCACACCTAGCTGGATGGCTTGCTTGCATCCGTTGTAGGACGCGTAATCGGAGCAATCAGCGCTGCTCACGTGCAGCCGTGCGGGCGCAAATCGAGTTCTCCCCTTCTACGATTGCGTGCTTTCAAGCTAAGCCGGA
Organism: Gracilaria gracilis; assembly: GCA_030374805.1. Classification (NCBI taxonomy): domain Eukaryota; phylum Rhodophyta; class Florideophyceae; order Gracilariales; family Gracilariaceae; genus Gracilaria; species Gracilaria gracilis. The sequence goes on along the minus strand of JARGSG010000227.1, from coordinate 5,835 downwards.
ACAAATATCACCTCAACGCAGAAGCCTCAAGCCGCCAAAAGACCATCAGCGACGAACGAGAACCTGAGGCCTTTCCGCCATACGACAAACAGGAGAACGCTGGGCACCGCGTTCATTACCAATGGCAAGTTGCATGACGTCGGGGTCTGATGCACTCTGCATTCAATTCAGAAAAACGTTGCTCTGCAGTGGCTCGAAATCCGGATTCCATAGCGCTCGTGGTACCGCATGGGCATGTGCATCCAACGAACGTGCGTGTATGCTAAGGTTGAACACTCACTTCTGTGGCGATGAAGAAATTTGTGTATTACGGAACATAGAAGGAAGCTCCCTAACTACCACAACCGTCTCATAGAACGGCAACAGCAGGATACTGCCCGTATGATCACCTTGCCGGAACCCGGGGAGTTGGTGATAGGTACGGCATGGATTGGGTCAGACGCATAATCCTTTTCCTCACCAGGTTCCTTGTCTGGTCTTTCACGCAGATCTGCATTGCCTTTTCCTGCGTGCAGTTCACTTAGGCATCAGTCATTCTTGTTTATTCTGTCTGTCGTGATATGAGCATGTAATTGGAGTGATTCTTTGCGATTATTTCTCATGCTGCCTTACAACCTTGCAGAATGGATTTTCTCTCCCTCTTGTCTTTGAAGCGACACGGATCAAGGTAGTACCTGCGGCCTTCAATATCCAGGAAGCCAATTACTCTTTGGATACAGCTCGCATGCTCCGTCGTAATTTGACCATGCCCCTTCTTATCGGTGTATACCAAGTCGAGCATGTCATCTTCTACCATGTTACTCTGCCATTTGACATCTGTGAAGATAGCAGCTACTCGCATTTGGGGAAGGTCGAACACAACTTTCATAATGTTGTGAACGGAACCATAATATAGATGCCACAACTTGCTCGGGCTGCCAGAATCTGATGTGGTATCTAATTGCGAACATGTTTCTGGGAAAAAGCGAGCAGCAATGCAGTACCTTTGTCGAGCATGTTCTTGTGAGGAAGTGCGATTGGATCGGACATGATGGCATTCGATGGTTTCGATTGCAAACTCATGCCCACCTCTACTCAGCGTTGCTCGTCTGAACTGCTTCACTGATATTATTTTGGCTACATCCTTATCGCTCGGGAAATTGTCAACCAGAAAGTACCTCACAGCTCGATTTTGCTCCTTGCTAAGCTTGGTGCATATTGTTCCGGCTCCGTGACCTTTGGCACCGGTATGGTATTCTGACCCACTCCTAGTAGCAGTGCTAAGACCTGATATTGTCATGGGATATTTATTTGAATCCTCAAAAAAGTCTGTTAGTGCCTTTCCCCCGTTGGCTACTTTTAGAGCAAACAACTTGAAGTTTTTGTGGAAGAGATGTGATGAAATATTAGAGGTTTGCTGAACTCGTCTCCCAATCTCTCCTAACAGTCTTTCCACAAGAAACTGTGACGTTATTGGGAGAGGGCCACATTCGCTGAGAAGCTCTAGTAAATGCAGTATGGAATGAGTGGTGGGAGTAAGACAGTATGAGTCATGCTTGTGCTGGCAAAAGAGTCGCACAAATCTTGCGTAACATTCTTCCACGACTGCTTCCAGATCCTTCACGCTCGTTTCATCACAATTGTATGCGAAGCTTAGGTTCACAAGATTCTTGGTCTGATTCCAGAGGTGGACGATCTGTCTGTTTACCTTGAATCGGTGAAAGAAGGGGAGAAGATACAGTACCACATGACGCTTAAAATCTTCGGCCTTGAATCGAGACAGGTTTTGAAGAGAGAGTGGAGCTCTTCCCCATGAGCTTGGTATACCATGAGCACAGTTATCAAGGGATTTGTTCATTCTCTCCATAATAACTACAGGTATGCAATAGCTCGGCAGTTGTTGTTGTTTGCTGTGTCTGGGATGATTACCGATAACAAGTCTGAGAACCTGCTTAGCCCATCCCAAGAGAACCAAGTGCATCACATCATACGGAAACGAGAACACAGCGTCAACGAACAATTTTGATATGCAGGAGGACCGTTTTATACCTGAACTGTTAGTTATTCGTCTTCTCGTGTTCTCTTCCGTGTTCTTGGGGCTCAATGTTTTCCAAATCGATCGAACGTCTGATGCCGATCTTTTTCGAGCACATTCTGTTCTAATGATGTCGCCGCTTTGGTACCAACTTCTCCTGTCTAGAGCCCTCTTCATTATGGAATTGCTTTCCGGTATGGCACATAAGCACCGTAGCTCTTTCATGTATGACCTTTCTTTCATGCAGAATCGACAAAATATTTTCCCGGTGTGGCCGACGTAACCAAGGACTTTGGACGCAGCAGGCCAGTCTGCGGTGAAGTACAGAACAAAGGCCTGCAGTTTTCGTATTTTCCCATCATGACAAAGCGTTGAAATTCCCCTTCTCCATCTGCTTCAAATCTGCAATAATGTCCACCATGAATGTATCGAAGTACTGGGGGTCATGTGTCGAAGGAATAACAGAGTGAATCAAACAATTTGATGCTCGGCTTCTTTCATGAGGATCATAGTTCAGAATGGGTGGAAATGATAGGCCAGCAAGAGATGGCTTCTCCTTTGCGATTCTTGGAGCATTCAAATCCATCTGAGGACAATGTCAGGAAAATGATCAGTGCGTCGCTCTCCGGTGTACACTTTTCCAGACGTGCACTATGCTGCCGTAAGAACATTGAACCATGGTAGTAATCATGCTCTTCTACTTCTGATCTGTTTCGCGTTATTGATTCCTTTGCTCTAAGAAACCCGTTCATGATGGCATGAAACGAATCAGGAGCACGACATAACGCTTTTAGAGCCGACGAAGGCTTCATCAACCAATACTTTTGTGAGCTTGTTGCAAGAGGTTTATCGCAGCTAGGGCACTCGGAAAAGGTTTTCAATCGTCCGGAAAAAGCGGCATGCCCACTACGGCACATTCGTACAAACGTTTTCTCAACATGAGCCTTACGAAAAGCATACGAAACAAGAGTTCTGTACGAGAACGGCGAGATAATCGGTGCCACTTTCATCAGTCTTTCCAGAGCTCTCTGGGACACATTGGAAACTTCTGAAATGTATATGAAGCGAGCCAAACGTTCATATTCTCTCTGGGTGGGAGATAGATTCTCCTCCACTGAGTTCGATGCCACCCCAAGAGAGGACTCAGCCCGATTTGTTAACGACGCACAAGATGAGTGAATGGCACAAATAGGAGAAAGTGATGGTACTTCGAAAGGCGAACCAACGCCGTCGTTCATTGTTCCATTGGCACACGCCCCAATGTCAATCCCCTTCGTATTAAGTTCATGCGATGTACTGGCTTTCGCTGGAGATTGACTCTCACTAGGATTCAAAGGGTAATCGTGTTGGATCTCTGGACTTTGGTCCTCATTCATTTCTTTAATAACTTCACATTCTTGCGATGAAGTTCTGTTTCCATAACAAGGGTCTTGAAAACGTTGATCTTGGGAAACCCCTTCTGGAAGTACTACTTCCTCATTTCTACCGAGCGGAGTATCTCCATGAGTCTCCGAACTGCGAGCTCGCTTATGGGCAGTTCTATGTTCAGATGGGTATAAATCTTCATCGTCAAGATGATCTTGTTCGAAAAGCGATTGCTTACTGTGAAATGAGATTTCCCATCGGTATCGTTTTCTTCCTCGTCCCATATCAGAGTGCTGGCGGAGGATATTCTTATGTGATCTAGAAAGAAGGCAGAGAATAACTATACACCTATCGGATGAAGGAGATGCCATAAATTCGAGAAGACACAACAATTTCCAAAGAAGTTATTCTAAGATTGGACAACGAAAAAGTTTCAGGAATCATGTACTTTTCATTTCACCTACGGCTTTTCATTTCGCGTCCGTGTTACTTGAGCATTCTCCGCGCGCGCGTAATGATCACTCAGAAATTCTACCGCATCCCAGTCCATATCAACAGGGCTACTTCATCCCGTTCTCACCTCCTCTTCGTCATCTGTGACAAACATTCAGCCTCCAACTGAAGTACTCCATCGCACCTTTCGAGCCACGAGCAACGCTCTTTTGCGATACATTCGTAGCGTTCACCGCGAGTAAGTTTGTTCTCCATATTCTTTCGCAACCCATACGATCCTGGGTGACAGGATACTAACTATGAATCCATTCATGGCTCGATTTTGCATTCAGCATGAGTACCAGGACCCTTCACCGTGTCACTGCAGACAGTGCTATGCAGACAGTTCCATCTGCAGCACCCGCGCTATCTTATCAAGCATCCAATCAGCAACGGAACCCGAGTGAGAGTGTCAATCGTGCAGACCGTGGTGTTGATCGTTCAGATTGTGGAGTTTCCCGTGAGCAAGAACAGCAACTTCCTCCGAATTCTGTTATGATTCCAACGGCCTCAATGAAGAGGCGATTGAAAGCTTCCGACAGACCTGGGGTGCCCACAGGTACTACACTTTCTGCGCGAGCACTCTTCAACCGTTTGTATCAGGAAAGGATGGGACGCGAACGCGACTCAGGCACGTGGCAGGCTGACTTCCCAATCTACACTGCAATGGCAAACGCCATGAAGGACGATATTCGCTCCTTCTTGTATCATCGATTGGGCGTGGAGCGCGGTACTCGAACGTACAGTTCCTTGAAGAGAGAGTTTCCCTCACAAATAATCCAGATGAAACGTAAGCTTGTCGAACTGTACCCAGTTCTGGCAGCGGCACAAAGCGGATGGGTCATGAATGAACTCATGAAGGAAGCAATTCAGAGGGATAAGAAGGCTGCTGCAGAGGCGTCAAAGCGACGAGCAAAAGCTGCAAAAGCTGCAAGCAGTCAGCAGGGTGCCAACCATAATGCAAATGGTAGCGACGTGCCTCAATCTAGTGCGAAGCAGCCAGAACGGTCTGTTCCTTCAAACGGAGCAAGAAATGTTGCGGGAGGCGCCGGCAGTATCAGAGCGGAGCGCCACAGGGTGACATCGATGGCAGAAAATGAGGAACCGCGAAAGGAAATTGAAGCAAACACTGGCAATCATGCAGCGGCTCCTTCTGACGCGGGGCAGTCCGATTGTATTGCTCGGGATGGAAACAGATTCAATCAGAGGGACGTTCAGAATGCTGCCCGGATCGAAGACGAAGATGTATGCGATTTAGATCACCCAGGTTCAGAAGACGACCAAGATAATACTTCTGGTTTTCACTCTCTACGCGACCAAGACAATGAACGCGGGACGAGATCTTCACGGAGAAACAAGGACAATTGCGATCAAGCAGAGGATTCAGAGCATGATGATGAATATGAGATAGTGTCACGTCGCGACTTGCGAGCCACTGTTGCGGAGAAGCAGCCAAAGAAGAGGGGAAACATGGTCACTCCTAGCCTCATGGAGTTTACTCAATCGGAGGAAGAGTCAGAGGAGGAGTGGGGGCATGATGAAGACGAAATAATTCAGCGAAAGAATCGAGGCACAGCTGCCGCGAAGCCCTCAGCGAAGGGCTCCCCTAACTGCGGCGAAAGTGATGAACTGGAGGAAGAGTTAGAATATGAGGACGAAGATGAAGTACGTCCGCGTCCGCGTCCGAGTTCACGAGCTACTATTGCTAAGAAGCAACCCAAGAACACCGGAAAACGCCGATTTGTCACACACGTCGAGGAGCCTGTGAAGCGTAGGAAGAAGAAATCACTTGAAGCAACCAATCCTTCCCGCAGCACGTCGTTGAAGAAGAAACCCCGGAACAATCGAATTGGACGCAGTTGTACATCGCGTCCCCAGGAGAAGACCCAGAAAGTTCAGAACAATACCGCCAGAAGGATTTCTCAGAAACGTTCTAGAAAGCATCTTCTGCACAAAACAACGGA